>OY776112.1:116064786-116658706 GCA_963675035.1 Allygus modestus | reverse complement strand
TTGTGGGTCGACCGATATTCCGGAGTCCCCAGTCACTAGTTTGACACAGACAGTGATACTAATAGCGGCCAGGTGTAAAACCGGTAGTGAAACCGGTAGAAAATTGGCGGGGGAAACGCAGAAGGACAGTGATATCAGTTAGTCTCATCGGTGTTATCACCAACAATGAATGCATCTCATCTGAGGCTGATGCGCTGGTCTGAAACAAAAGAGTATGGCATTAGGAACATTCAAGAAGGAACTAATGGATCTTTAATAGTTTTATAAATTAATGCCTATTCCCACATTCACATCGACCGAGCATCATTCTTCACCAGACCAACATTTGATCTAGTCCTACTACTAGCATCAAGATGGCGAGCAACAACGTATTTGTCCAGAGTTTGCGAGTGTGGGCAGCGCTGCGATGACGGACCTGAGAACTACGCTAAACAACTGTAAGTCAGACTCCCCGCTCTACAACAGAATAGCCGGTCTCCTCGAGGAATGTGATTATCTCATCACTGCGATAGAGCAAGGTCATCACACCCTTTGGCGAGACAGTCATCGCGATCCAGGAGCGGCAGGTTGGGAACGAATTCTTCCTGCAGGTCTACCTGCCTAGGTGGTTTAACGAGGTCCTGAGCAACATCGATATACAGCACTACAATAGTGGGTGTGGAGATCGCATTCGCTTGGTCCAAAGGGTTCAAAATAGCATATTCACACCTTTGAAGTTTATTTAAATATGTAAAGCAGGATTTGAAGAATGAAGAATATGTAAATACTTTGTACATTTTAATAGCTTTCGCAAGCAATACGTATAGCCTACGTATAGCAATACGTTCAGAACATAATCACTGTGTTAATCATTACACTCAACCCCAATCTCCTTTAGTTGTACGTTTATGATTTAAGTGTGGTAAATTAGTTTAGTCTGACACTAACGATACTAAAACACATCCAGACTCTCATTTTGTAGTGAGTGTGACATCACACATATACAAATTAGTATTTACCGATGACCAGAGCGTTGTCACTTTGAAAACAATACTCGATGCACAGGTAGCGACGAGCGTTACGTCTCAGGAATCCTTTGTAGAATTGCAGACAAGAAGGTTGATCAAAACTGTCAAAGAATTATAAATTACTATCAACAGACCATCACATTGCGTTGCGATCAACACAAGAACTTGCAGAACCGTTGGGCACCCAATTGGATTATGTTACACGGTTGGATACTACTCAACACTAAAGAGACGCATCGCAGTTCGTGTTGTTGTTTATCCTACCGTCATCGAACTTCCATTACCCTCACAATCATCCCGGAAGAATGAACACCAAGTTTGTTTCAGGGGGAAAATTGACTGATCCATCAGAAGACAGCACACACCACGGAGTGTACGCAACAAATGGTAAACCTACGTACATCGTCCCACCAACAGCCCTAGCAGTTAAAATCGTATTGCAAAACAGATAGCGGTGTACATCGGGTGTTCTACTTGGACAGTGTCACTTGTATTTTGCCAGTTTTGATAAAAACACCATCATCTCATCGGGCTCCTAGATATCATGTTGACCAGAGATCCCTCGCCTCTTCTGTTTGTGAAGCAAATTTTTTACTAAGGCGTACGTGTTTAATGAGCAGTCAGAGAGTGCAGATGTTTGACAGTGGCATTAATCCTTTGTTTAAAATCATACCAGTTAGTTGAAACTTTAGTATTAACATTAAGATAGGAAAATTGGATTACGAAAATACATCAGTATCTCGATAATAGATTACGTTACATTAGATAAAATTAGGTTAATGATGATTACTGATTTCAGCATAGAAATAAGAAATGCGGATTTTGGTGTTATGGAGACTGGCACTAACATCGTTTGAAGTAAACTGCACACACGTGTTGTGATACGTCCGGTGTACATGGTGACTCGTACTACCAGATCTTGAAGTAAACTGCACCAATGTGTTGTGATAGGTCTTGTCACAACAGGTTAGATGTATAATTTTCTTATTCAACATCAGTTACAATTTCATGCTTAATCTCGCTTTTTCGATTGTGATTTAAGTCCACGTTAACTGATGTACATCATCACGTGGTTCGTAAGTGTAGTGAGTATTTCGTTTTGCATGAAATTTAGTTATGATAGGTCTTGTCACAATAAGATAGATGTATAATTTTTCATCCAACATCAATTACAATTTCATGCGTAATCTCTTTGATCTACTGTGATTTTAGTCCTCGTTAACTCTTATACATCATCGTGCGGTTATTTAGTGTATTAATTATTTGGTTTTGCATTGAACTTAACGGATTTTTCCTTTTTTTGTTTTCTTCATGATGCTGACATTTCATTTGGAATTCACTTTTGAAAAACACGACTCTCACTCCTTCTAGCACCAACTTGACTGCGAGCCTTTCTCGTATGTGTTAATTCGTTTAAAACGCAACTTGTTTATTGACGCATCGATCACTCTTCCTGTGTCATCCTAGCACCATCACGTCATTGTGTTACGCTACGATAGGTATAGTTGGATTTATTAAGACTGTCTCCAGTTAGGGATGGGAAACATGGACAGACATATCTCATCGTTAGTTTACGATATGCAGTGCAATAGAAATAGATAGCCGTGCATATAAATAGGAAACGTAGTCAGCCGTATCTCGTCGTTATATTGTGTTATGCTCTGTTAAGTTAGGTTTGTGCACATAAATAGGAAACATTGTCAGTCAGTTCACTCGTTAGGTTAGGTTATGCTCTGTTAAGTTATGTTTGTAGATGGTTATACTTTGTTAAGTTAGGTTTGTTGATGATTATGCTCTGTTAAGTTAGGTTTGTTGACAGTTATGCCCTGTTAAATAAGGTTTGTTGCTAAATATTTAAAAAAATCGTTGCCCTCTATATTGGTGCGCCGGGTAGCTTATATTCAGGTAGCTCCGGAGGATTGTCATAGACATTTCCTGCGTTGTTTTCGTTTATGCAACTGCTATCAACATACGATATGCTGACATTCTGCGAACCTCTCCCAGCGGAGATTTTGGTGAGTGATGGTGCTGCGAAGTCTCCAGGTATCTCCAGAGCATTGCCATAGATACTTCCAGTTTTGTCGTTTATGTAACTGCTATCGACACATGTGGAGCTAAAATTCTGCGGACCTATCCCTGCGGATGTTTGTGCAGGCGATGTTGTCGGTTGCGAGGAATGATTGCTTATTCGATCCTTTATAACATCGAGGCGGTGGTATCGTTGATGGAAACGAAGTCCACTTCGCGTCGTGAATGACCCCTCGCAGTGTGGACACTTCCAGGTCGACGGTTTCGATGATGGCATAGTGGTGGCGATTGATTGTGACAGTGATGATGGTGCTGGTGGTTGTGGTTCTGAATTTTGTAAAGGAAAGTACATGGTACTGTGGCCTTCCATCGCTTCTAACTACATCAACAACATAAGGACCGATTCGTAAACTTCGACTGTACTAGTCATGTTTGAGTTTACTCTGCAACAGCATTAGTCGAACTGACGGTACGATGCGAATGTGTGCCTGCATTTATATTAACAAACTCCATACATCCCCAGAAGTGTTTCCTTAATCCGACCAATCAGAGAGCAAAACGTTTAATTTTGACCACTCGGAGGGCGGGATATTTACACCAATCACAGTATCCCCAGGTTATACTTTGACTGTTACAAAAGCTAACAGGTGTTGTCTGAGCTTGTGGTGGTGATGAAACTGTGTAATCTTTCATCGCCTCGGAGTGTACTCTGCGACAGCACTAGTCAAACTGACGGAATATGTGAAGGTGCGACGCAAACGCGTACCTACGTAAAGGATATTTTCAAACGGTCTTCTCTGCTATAATTATATAATGACTCTTGACGTTTAATTTATAACGTGTTTTACAATATTAACAAACTTTTGGGAGGTAAGAATGTTGTTGTATGCAGATTTATAGTGCATACCTACAAATGTTCATGAATTCTTTTGTTTTGTTCCAGATGTTAACTCCATTGGGAACACTTTCCTTCATAAAAAAACTTCGAAACCATTGTTTAATCGCTTTATTTAACGCGTGGTTAAAGTTTCTTTTCTCTATCCGGATACACTTGCACTAACAAACTCCATAAGTAGGATACCCCCCACTATAGCAAGCCAATCAGAAGCCAGCATTTTGTAGTGACGTCATTCCAAGATGGCGGCGCCCATGGCACTTTATTTCCCGCCAAATTTCCTAACCTCACTTTTTTAAATTTTAACTCATTTTGCTCAGTTCTGGCAACCTATGCTCTATGATAAATTATTTTACATATACACCATTATATATATATATATATATATTATATACTGTAAATTATATGTATATATGTTCCATGGTTCGACTATTATATACTCTATGCGATTGATACTATCATATGGCAATGTATATACAATATTATACATATACTTTACAGCTACACCATTATATAAATATAATCTAGGATATATTAAAAAGTGACGTCACACGTCACTTGACCGCATGGGCTGAGTGAATATATACGTCATCTGAGGCTGAGCCAGTGACGTAGACGGTTTTGTGACGTAATGAGGGAAAGTTTAAAGTTCAGGGTCACGGGGAGGTTATATAAAAAAAGTACTACCTCGCACGCGTAAAATTCGATTGTGATTCGATAGGTTAATCAATATAAAAAATTTAATGAAAACAATCGAGCTAAAGAGCTGATCAGACATCCATTCCATCACAGCTATCGCTTAGAAACCCGGTGTTCATAGCCGTTAACCCCGTATACTAAGTTTCTGTTTGCTTGGGTGGGGTTTGAGACCATCCCGTGCATATGCACCCAGGTTAAACATTATTCCATACGTAGGCCATCCAGATTACCTGGTTGATGCCCAGTACGAACTAATGTCCTCTCCCTTTTTAGCAAACAAAGGATAGAGTATTTTTAGAAAAAAAGCCATAGCCCCTCCACCGCCATGACCCGTGGAGACCTTCCAAAAAAGCAAGCTAATTGTCTCCTCCGTTCATTTTTTACTTTTACAAGTCCCACCGTACGGATTCAAGGAATAACTTGAGTACACCATTCACTCTAGGTCCTTCCAAGGAGTAGCCAAGGGCTTACCTAGACGCCTCAACGTACAAGACCCTTCAATTTACATTCAGGTTTACGGGGCTTTTCGTCCCCCACGCCATTGACCTTCATTCACACACACACGCTCACACACACACACACACACACACACACACACACACACACACACACACACACACACACACACAGAGAGAGACATACATACAGTGGGAACTTTTACAATGTCCAAGACATGCTCAACTATATTTACAATTGAACTGTTCATGAAGTTAAGTGAGCCATTTATTTTAAGTATTGTGCAGTAGTACAGATTAGAGCAATTTAGGGCAGGATCGGTGACCAAAGTGGCTGAGACAGAGCTGGAGGTTATATCATCCAAGTTAAAACCTGAAATCAGGTCACGTGACCATGTTTTTTTTACAAAGGGGACGAATCGTTCCCAATACTACCAGTCGTGTTTACTCAAGTTTTTGGATTTTATAACCATAGGGAAGTGTGTCGTGCTCACCCTCGAGCTTTCTTTTTGGTCCAGTAATTTTGAAAAGTTTTGATTCATTCACAGTTACAATATCGCGGTCTTTCGTCCTCCTGATTCTAGATTCCTTAATTTCTATGCTTTCAGCTGACTCGCTAAGAACCATTTCTTTTAGTTTTTCAAAGTTAAGTGTTTTGGAGGTCTTAGAATTAAGAGTGAGGCCCTTGATTTTGCAAACAGATTTTAGTTTTTGTTTGTTGGTTGACCAGACAAGATATGCGTACGTTTTAGGCCCCCCAGAAACGAATTCAACGATGAAAGATCCAGGTCCGTATTTAACCAGCTCGTCGGTCATTTCCCCGAGGTAATCCCCCGTAGGGACCCTGTACAAACCTCCCTTATAAATATAGAGGGTTGAGTCTGTATCGTAGTACAAGACTTGTGCACCCAGGGCCTCCAGATATTCATACAGTTTCAGTCTAGCTTGAGCAGTAGTATAGGCCGCTATGACTACATTCACGTTTCTTAAGGGCTCGCCGACTTCCTCCAGGTACTCCCAGCTTACTACCACTACCTCTTCGTTTACTATCTGTATTCTATTCACTATTATATAGGGTCTTGTCATCATCCCGAACAGTGTTTTGGGGTCTCTGACTATCGTGGCCTTTGTCTGGTTCTCCCGCTGTCCAAATTTACCCCAAAATGAATTTAGCATGAGTTTAGCCATTGATCTCAAACCTTCGTTTTCAGCAATCTTGGCGGGGTCCAGCCTGATTCCTTCATGAGTGAAGTAGTTCTGCACGTACCGGTCTTTATCAATCTGGGTCTTACACCATTCTGGGTAGCCGGACGCTTCTTGTTTCATTTTCAGGAATTTATTGATGAAATCTGTAAAGAGTCCCCCTTTCTCGTATGTCGCCATTTCATATTCCCATAATTCATACATATCGAGGATGACATAGCCTTTCTCTACCGCTTTCCGCACCTCATCCATTGTCCAAGTTCCTACCAGGGCTCTTTCTTCGCTTTCGTGTTCACAGTCTTCTTGGTTTTGGTTTTCACCACATGTTTTACAGAGGGCAAACATTAATTTATTATTCATCCTTGCTGGGAGCACTGGGTGGTAGAGATCCCAAGGTGGTAGAACTTTGCATTTCAATAAACCATCTACTTGGAGACCTCTCTGCCTGCACTCTCTGTCTCCTACATGAATGGTGGGATGACCTAGGGGATACTTTCCGTACTTACACACATACGGGTAGAGCGAGCAAACGTCCACATATTGGATCGTTTCTCCTTCGACGCATTTGTGGTAAGTCTTAGAGTTACCCGTTCTGCCCCCAAAGAAAGCCTGTCTCGGGTCTAGTGGGAGTGTGTTCAATATTGGGAGAGAGTCCAAGTGTTTGAGTTTTTGTTCTTTCTTTAATTTCCTAAACTCACACTCCCACATCTCGACTACTTCGTAGTCATTAAACTTAGCGATTTTGGACTTAGTTCTCTCGTATCTTAAGTGAAGTGAGTCTGAGGGATCCTCCTTCAGAGGAGCCTCTCGATTGAATGGGAAGCAATTGGGGCATCCATGCCAGTAGCATCCGTGAAACTCGTAGATGTTTTCCCTGTCAAACCCATCTACTTTCAGTTTGTTAATCTTTACTTCTTTACCCCGCCCCGCATGCTCGATCCTCACTCCACGTTTCTCTTCTTCCCAGCTCAACCACTGAATGGCGATAGCTGACTGGTTATCCACTAAACGGTAGCCGTTCTTTGGGATGAGGCCGATCGTGTTTGGTTTCAAAAAGTTGCGGCGGAAGGCCAAGTTGCAAGCACTAGCGATCGTTACAGCCTCTAGGAAAGGATCAACATTACACTCTTGGAGGAATATCGATCTGAACTTAAGGCAAGCTTGGGCCAAGATCTCCACATCAGAGATGCAATACTCCAACATTTCCTTTTGAAAATCAAATACATAGTTTTCCGCTACTCTTTCATGGTACCAGATTTTAAAGGCCTTATTGGACTTTTTAAACATTGACTCTGGGCAATAGTACTGTTTATCGGGGATAGGGCCTACATAATTTTGGTTCGCCAGAGTGTTGAACAAGTGAGGAAAGTAACCTTCTTTCTCTCCGGAGGCAGATCAAATGACTTAGGGAGTGCAGCGAGGGCCATAGGAAAATAGTTAAGTGAGTCCACAAATCTAACGTTGTCCATTTCCATGAGAATAATTTTGCAACCCTTCATGACCAGATCGGGTGTGAATTTAGTTTTTTAAAGAACATACTTTAACAAAAATTGAAAATCAAAGCCCTGACCGTTGTGGGCAATTACACAGACATCTTTAAAACATTTTCGGACTTCCATGACGTATTCCATGAAATCTTTAACAGGGTCAGAGTTGAAGACTCTCGTACGGTTTTTACAAACCCTGCAAAATTCTGTTTCGATACACTGGTAGCAAAACTGCTGGGAAACACACAAGTTTACTTTATGTACTTTTTGTTCGGGATCAGAGGGGAGAAACTCGTCTTGGCGAGTCTCCAGATCAAAGAAAATGAAAAGGTAGTCCTTTGGTTTAGGCTTACCATCGTTCCGCTGTATGAAACATTTGTGATTTGGATCTTGGAAAGATCCGCAAGGTTTGCAATAGACTTCTCCACACTTGTGGGGCGTGGATCTGTCTCTAATCCAAACTAATTTACCGCAATCAAGACACTTTTTGACAACTTTACATTTATCGACTTGGTGAGCAGTGAAACACTGTTGATTTCTCAAAGTCATATTACATTTTGAACAAACTATTCCTCCATGCTCCTCTTTGCAGGGAGGCGAGATGGTCTGACACTGAGAACAGATGCTTGAACATCTGTGTTCACCTTTGTGATCATAGGGAACATGGCAAGCTTCACAAAAATATTTACAAACGAAAGCAGCAGTCAAACTAGTTATTACGTTATAGTGCCCGTTGTAAAACAACAGGTTGATCTTGAATTTAGCATTTTCAACACTGCCCTCAAAATAAACGTCCCGGCCTTTATTATCATAATTGAACACGGTTATTTTGAAATCTTTCAACAAGTCTTGAAACTTCTCAAGTTCTGGGATTCCCGCGCCATCCTCGGGCATCTCTACTCTAGCCCGACGAATAAGTTCCTGAGCCCTTACGGTTTGCCTTTTTTTATCATCTTGCCGAATTGACTTGTACTGAGGATCCTTTGTTGCATGAGCGATACCTACAACCAAGGCCTTGGGGAGACACAAGTTTTCTTTATTTTTAATAACTACGATACCCTTCCTTGCTTTGCACTCCTCGTCAAACGTGTTAAAGATACCAGGTCGTACCCTCCCAGAACCTACAGGGAGATTAACTCGAGTACATTCTACTTTAAAAGTGTCAGTGGACTTGACGGATTCAGAATTTGACTGTATGATCCCTCCAAAGATTTTCCAAAGGATGTCTTCATCAATTTCACCAGCGGGTCGAAATGCGACATACCCCGGATCTCTACTTTTTAGGTTAAGATTCTGCAAAGTGAACCCGAGCTGATCATTTTCGTGGGCTTGGCCTTTCATCTCATTTACAATCTTGGCAAAACCTTGTCTGAGCCAATCTATCTCACTAGTATCAGAAGGAGGGTTAGAAAATTTGAAAATAGTTTTCGTTCCGTACAATCTAAACTTTTTAACATAAACCTGCTCGTCACTGAGTACTTCAACGGGTTGAACAACTTTAGCCATTTTACTAGTTGAATCAAACTAAAAGTTAAATATAAATTAAAACAATAAAGTGAGGTTATGTTAAGCAAAAGTAAGGTTATGTGAACCCAAAGAGAAACTTGAGTAAATACAACGCTAGGCCTAGTAAAATAATAATTAAAAATATTAAAGTGAGGTTATGTCAGACTAAAAGAGTGAGACTATGAAATAGAAATATATGTTTGACTCTCAAAAGTGAGGTTAATATATAAAAGTAGGGTTATGTTATACAATAAAATTGAGGTTAGACCTGATACACCAAATATAATACGCGTTAAATACTAACGACAAATTATAATAGCACTTACTGTAATAATTGCACAATACTATCACAACTCACTTACCACAATAGCAGAGAATGAAGCAGCGCAAGGACCTCTGACCAACACAAAAGTCTGGAACAGAATGAATGAGGAAGGCTGTCTGCACCGGTATATATAGGCACCAACAAACAATCAGCGATCAGAACGCCTAATACGACCAATGGGGAGCGAGCTTATTCCGACCAATCACAGAGCTGTATTATAACCTGTTACAACTGGATTTTTTTAGGTGACTAACAGTAATTCAGAAACGCTACAATAGAGCAAGAAGAAGAGGGTTTGGAGAAAACCCGTTATTGTTCTAGCATATATAATAGTGTAGACCATATAACGGTGAGATAGGCCAAGTTCAGGGTCATCCTGAGGATGTTTTAAAAAACTCTAACGGTTTTATTTGATAATTACATTCAATATAATGCGTATACTTACGCATATTACCAAATGAGCGCAGAAATCATACAGATTTATTATTAATCGCTAAAGATAGCTGCAGACCTTAAAATACCATCCAACTACGGATAGGCAATGAAGTGAAAACATCTATCAGATCGAATAGTGTACTGTCTATTCGCTAGCTAGCGTTCTGGTATCAAATACAATGGTGGGGGGGGGGGTAAAAGTGTAGGATGCGGGGCAGATGGAAGAGGCAGATAGTTACAAAGCAGCTGGCGTGGGGCAGATGGCGCGGGGCAGATGGCAGCTGGTGCGGGGGAATTCGAATAAAATATCCATTAGTTAAAACCCATCAAGGATAACGTAATTGCTTCTGCATCAGAGGATATTGTGGTAGACGCTTCTTGTACTTGTATTTGATCAGTCGTTTCATTAGTGTCAGCTTGGTAAATATTAGAAGATGAAGATGTGTAAGAAACATTATTGTCTTGTATTTGTGAATCCATGTGTACCGCGCAAGAGCTGGGCGTATAGTGATATAGCGTCTGCGTGTAGGTTAGGTACTCAGCTCTTCCCCCATCACACCAGTCCCCCCCACCATACCAGTCCCCCCACCAAGTTTTACTTCGCACAATAACTAGTTTACATGTGTTAGTTAGGGTTTAGCTCTTAGACTGTCAAGACCTCAGCTCAGTAACTGAAAACTTCAATAATGTTTGCTCAACGCTGTATAATTATAACAGTTACTATGGTCTAAACCAGTGTAATCTGAGAACCCACTTGGCATATGTTAAACCAGAAATAAATAAATTATTTAGATTTCACCTTCAAAATAGTTGTTTTTGGCTATTCCTGCTATACCCTTGGTCGGATCTGAATTCTGTTTGCACCAACTTGTTCGTCTGATGAATCCGCGTAATTTAAGTACCCACTTAACATAGTTTAAACCAGAAATAAAGAAATTATTTAGATTTGACCTTCAAAATAGTTGTTTTTGACTATTACTGCTATACCCTTGGTCAGATCTGAATTCTGTTAGCACCATCTTGTTCGTCTGATCAATCCGCCTAATTTGAGTCCCCACTTGGCATATATTAAACCAGAAATAAATAAATTATTTAGATTTGACCTTCAAAATAGTTGTTTTTGGCTATTACTGCTATACCCTTGGTCGGATCTGAATTATGTTTGCACCATCTTGTTCGTCTGATCAATCCGCCTAATTTGAGTCCCCACTTGGCATATATTAAACCAGAAATAAATAAATTATTTAGATTTGACCTTCAAAATAGTTGTTTTTGGCTATTACTGCTATACCCTTGGTCGGATCTGAATTATGTTTGCACCATCTTGTTCGTCTGATCAATCCGCCTAATTTGAGTCCCCACTTGGCATATGTTAAACGAGAAATAAAGAAATTATTTAGATTTGACCTTCAAAATAGTTGTTTTTGGCTATTACTGCTATACCCGTGGTCGAAACCAAAAATAAAAAAGTGCGATACCCTTGGTCGGATCTGAATTCTGATTGCACTTCTTCCAATTATAATCAATTAATATAATACCCGGCGTCAGGCTACTGCGAACCCAAGTTTTTACCAAGGTCAGTTTTAAAGCGTGAAAGAAAAGTTTATATTTCATTAGTAAATAAAACACTTCAAAAAACCAACATCAAACACAACAATCAGTTAAACTAACTACATTTACTAGCAACAAACTACAAGCGTTACTCTAACATGCTTAATAATAAACATACATGCCTTAAGCTAAGGTAGCATCTCTAATATACAGTGGTACCAACTCTATACTAGAGATACTATTGCGGACAGTGCAGGCAACCAGCTAGCTAGGCTGTCGGCCTGCGACTGCGAGCCCTCTGCGGACAGCCCCTTGGTTTTATAGCCGCCAGCGTTGACGCTGCCAGACAGAGGAGAGCAGATGTCACAGCAGATGCCGCAGCGCGCCGGCGCGGCGGTGCACCGTCTGTGTTTGCAACTATGCTCAAAATGGTCTTCAATAAAGTCGAAACGTAGCACCTCTGGCGGGGACCTAACCGGTTCTTAAATCACGGCTATCCGGTTTTAAATATGCATATAAAAGGTGTTTATTATTCTTTTCACCATTTTTAAGGTAAAACTTCACTATACATTGTGTAACATGTCATAGATTTGTTTTTAAATATCAATAACAATTTTAAAATAGGCCATTATAAATAAAATCTATTACATATTCGTTGTAAATGTGTTATCACTATAATACACTTATAGACTAATAATAAATGTAAATTCTTTCATAAAAAGTGTATCACATATTTGACTTTTCATAAAATAAAGTGTTATGTTGCATTTATATTTATATAGACTTATGAGGAATCATATAATTTGATATGTAAAGCAAATTAGGCAGTAAATAATAAGATACTTATTTGTTACATCGATAAACATATCTGGTTAGTGATTATATTTTACTCGTGAAGCAAAAACTTGAAAATAATTTTTCACCAAAAAAATACACATAAAAAACATTTTTGTCTTGATTACTAGAAAAATAAATTGATGAAGCGGTTTGAGCAATAACGGTTGAATCTTTAGAGATTTTTGATTGCCTTTTTGTTTCATTTTGGAAATGTATTAATATGAACCAACAACATAATTGCAAAAGTTATTAGTGATACTCAATACATGCAGAGTCAAACTGTATTCAAGAACTACGAGTAAAAATTCAGCCTAAACCTTCAATTCAGATTTATTCAATTCAGTTATAGTTGATTACTTAAAATGGATTGGAGTTATAATAGATAGATAGATTGATTGTAGTGATGTTGTGGGCATTTTACAGTTTTCTCAGTAAAACTACTGTGCAATGATTCTTTTATATTGAGAAGAAACAGATGTGACAACGCAATTGGTTGGTTTAACTTCTATAATGACCGAATAAAAATGAGAAATTTACATACAAAATATATTAGGGCTAAATTAACAAGTGTTTTACTACTAATCAAAACAACGTTTTCTTCTACAAAGTGTTGTGACGACCTTAGATTCATTCAACACGTGGACCACAAATCAAGGACAGACAGACATTCAGCCGGTTGGACAGCTGTACCCACACTTGCTCTTACAGCTATTTTCGTACGATTCGTACGGAATAGATACGAAAGTACGAGATACTAATAGCATTGACTATATAGTCAATGCTAATAGCCTACAATATTGTAATTATAAGGAAATACTAGAAAAATGGTTTTATTCTTGTTTTACGATTGAATAAATAAAGTACTCTCCTTTTTAATATGATTTAATTAAATTTATCTAAGGGGTTTAAAACTGTTATATAAAAAAACTAACACACGCTTAGGGTAAGAGAATGGTACTGCAATATATGTAAGAGGAATAACCACATGACGCAGGACTGCAGATTCAGGACATCTCAAGCCCAAAATTACCCTCAATCTCGAGGGAAATACTGTGACAATTGCAGAATGTCGAACCATAATAGAGAGGAATGTTTCAGGCTAAAAATAACTCAACAGCATTAAAAGAAAACTAATAAGGAGGCGACCTTTCTATACTAACTACACAGAGAGGACTCCCCACCCCTTCATTGTTACGCCAAGTCACAAAAACACTCGCAATCAATTTCAAATAAACAATTATGACCAGGAGTTTCCTACTTTAACGGAATCTTTTCGATTTTCGACTTTTGACCTCCTAAATAGTATTTTTCCCCACTGTGCGCCGGTAGGTAATCTTTAGGCCTACAGTAATAAAGCCTTGGGTGATCAAAGTACAGTGTGTTCAGCTGTTAGCACTGTTGAGAGTTGTTTGTGAAAGAACCGGGTATTATTTAAGTAACAACCTAGCAAACCCTTGATTATTTCTTCTTTGTGAAACTGATTAAAATAAGTAAAAATCAGAGTTATCCTACTATGCGTCGTATAGTTGTCAAGTACGGTATCGAGCACTTACGAAGTCTCCTGACTTCTGATCCACTTTATTAAATCGGGCTCTGATCCAGTAAATGTTACTGGCCATACGATTAGCATGGGAGGTTTAGTGGATACAAGCTCCCACTAAATCCGAGAACGAATAAGCGATATAGAAATTTTAAAACGTTAATATACTACGGTACTAGGAATAAAAGAATATCACAGTTCAAAACAAATATTTATTATTATAATAAAAATCCTAAAAGTTTGACAAATTTCACCCTAACATTATAAATTTGGAAACTTAACAAATGTGTGTAGTAGTGTTGTGTAGTGTGTTTCAACTTAACAAATATTGAATTTTGTAGTTATTATTTACTTAAAGTTTTAGCTTTACAATTGACAAATATTGAATACAAGCTGTACAAGCTGTTTATTGAATACAGCCTGAATTGGCACACCTATGCATTTCATGACGACTTATCTGAATAATACTTTTTAATTAGGGGGTTCATAATGGCGATTTAGTAAGGTCCTAATTTCAACTTAAAAGATAACTTTTGGCTAATCATGATATCCAGGAAACTCCAAAAATAATAATCTGAATATCATATTGAAGACTAACACAATTTTAAATCTCACCCCTCTCGAGGATAACTTTAAATGTGCAGTAACAGACATTTACAAGGCTTGCATACGTTTTTACACTTCACACACTTTTTACACTAACTTCACAGTCACTTTTTAACGTCTTGAAGCCGTCTTTAAACTCCGCTTTCGTCGGTGTCCATATTTTTTCTTCTTTGATCTTGCCCAAGTTTAGAAGCTGAGGAAGAGAAGAAGGAAGGCAGCCAAGTTTTATTTTTCTTCATTCACTGCAAAAGAAAATACCCCCGTCACAACAAACCTGCGTACTCAGCGAATTTCCAATGCATATATATGTGACTCACTACTACAAAGAGCTATTTACCAAGTTTCACAAAAATACATCCATAAATAAGTGATATATAGCATTTTATTTATTCTCCGTAAGAATAACATTTAGGGTTGAGGACGCAGGTTTGCTGCAACAAGGAAGATAAGTAATGTGTTTTTTTTTGCAATTATCAATACAACTGAACCAGGTGAAGCTACATACCAAGTTCTCTTAATGTAGGTTCATAATTAAGGGAGATATTCAACTTTACTTATTCTCCATATGAATAACATGGGAGCCGAGTATGCAGGTTTGCTGCTACGAGGACTATCAACAAAAAACTTGTTTTTTGTCTAATATCAATACACCACAACTAGTTGAAGCCACATAACAAGTTTCATCAATATAAATTCATAAATAATCGAGATATAGAATTTTATTTATTCTACATAAGGATAACATTGGACAACGTACTGTGTTTAGCACTTTGAATATCTTTGCAACGGTTGGACGTAGAACAACGATTAAAACACCAAAATGTTTGTTTTGTTGAGCTAAACACATTAATAAACAGAAATTTGAATTTTTTAGTAAAACTATCTGAGAAAAATCTAAAAACCTTTTTCCCATAAAATTAACATGGGACACGTTTTTTAGATTTTCTCCGCAACCACTTAACCTAGGTTTATGATTCAGAATACTAAATTATTTGTTTTTTTAAGCTCTATAAAATGGCTAGAACCAAAATTGAGTGTTTTTAACATTTTGGGCTCACATTTGCAAAAAAAACAAACGATTTTTGTAAAATTGTAAACCCCCATAAAACCCCCTTCCCATAGTGCGATTGATCTGGTTTTCGAGCTTAAAGTCATAAATGCTACCCTCCACATTTGTGCCAAATTTCATCAAAATCGGGTGTTTCTTTCAAAAGTTATCGCGGTAACGGACACACACACATATATATACATATATACATATATATATATATACCCCCCGTTGCAGCAAACCTGCGTATTCAGTGAATTTCCAATGCATATATATGTGTCTCACTACTACATAGAGCTACTTACCAAGGTTCACAAAAATCAATTTATAAATAAGTGATATATAGCATTTTATTTATTCTCCATAAGAATAACATTAGAGTTGAGTATGCAGGTTTGCTGCTACGAGGAAGATAAAAAAATGTGTATTTTTGCAATTATCAATTTAACTCAACCAGGTGAAGCTACATACCAAGTTTTATTAATTTAGGTTCATAACTAAGGGAGATATAAAACTTGACTTATTCTCCATATGAATAATATGGGGGTCGAGTATGCAGGTTTGCTGCAATCGGGATAATCAACAAAAAATCCATTTAGAGTGCAAATATCAATATACCAGTACTACGTATACCAAGTTTCATCAATATACATTCATAAATAATCGAGATATAAAACTTTATTTATTCTCCATAAGGATAACATTGCACAACGTACTGTGTTTAGCACTTTGAATATCTCTTCAACGGTTGGACTTAGAACAACACTTAAAACACCAAAATGATTGTTTTGTAGAGCTGAACTGATTGGTATCAGCAATTGCCAAGTTTTCAGTAAAATTATCTGAGGAAAATCCAAAAACCTTTTTCCCATAAGATTAACATGGACAATTTTATGGACACGTTTTTTGACTTTTCTCTACAACCACTAAACCTAGGTTAATGATTCAAAATACTAAATTATTTGTTTTTTAAGCTCTATAAAATGGTTAGAACCAAAATTGAGTGTTTTTAAAATTTTAGGGAGAAAAATTTTAAAAAACTGATTTATGGAAAATTTAAAACCTTCATAAACCCCCCCCTTCCCAGGGTTCAATTTTTCTGGTTTTCGAACTTAGTCATAAATGTTACTCTGCACATTTGTGCCAAGTTTCATCAAAATAGGGCGTTTCTTTCAAAAGTTATCGCGGTAACGGACACACACACACATATATATATATATATATATATATATATATATATATATATATACATATATATATATGTGTGTGTCTGTTACCGCGATAACGTTTGAAAGAAACGCCCTATTTTGATGAAATTTGGCACAAATGTGCAGAGTAAAATTTATGACTTTAAGTTCGAAAACCAGAAAAATCGAACCATGGGAAGGGGGGGGGGGTTTATGGGGGTTTTAAATTTTCCATAAATCAGTTTTTTTAATTTTTCTCCCTAAAATTTTAAAAACACTCAATTTTGGTTATAGCCATTTTATAGAGCTTAAAAAACAAATAATTTAGTATTTTGAATCATTAACCTAGGTTTAGTGGTTGTAGAGAAAATGCATTTGAATACTGAATTACTTATAAAAATGTGATTACTATAAACAACTTTAATAAAATTTAGGTTTTTGATTCAAATTTAATGAGCGAATCCTGATGCTCGAATTTGAGTAGGCTAAATATTTTTACTTTCGGATAACCAGCTCATATGGGCCCTATTAGTTTATATAGTAATGCCATTCCATAAGTCAGCTTAAAACAATCATTCATGCTTCTGAACTGCATTTTTACTTAATAGCTGTTAAATGTGTAATGAAATTGACCTATTTTCTTCCATAAGATAAACCCTGGGGCAAAGCCTTAAAGGTGTTTTTTTCCCCAAAACCCCAAAAGGCACAAAAAGTTATATAAACATAGTGAACAACATTTAAGGTATGATCTTGAAACTTGATATGATGAAATGATAATTTGGTATTGAATTTGACGTTTCTAGGTTTTATCATTTTAAAATGGCAGCCATTAAAAAGTGTACATTTTTTGTATTAATCTAGACATTTAAAACTTGTAAAAATACGCCAAAAAAAGTTAGTATAGGCCTATGACGATATTAAAGATTGCCTAAACCATGCCTTAGTGACTTCAATGTTAATAGAAAAACCTGTTTAGTTAAGGAAAATGTTTATAAATTAAACTCAAAATAAAATTCAAATTTAATGCAAACAACAACATTTTATTGTAATACAAACTTATATTTATAATACTATTTATAATACTATTTACTGTACGTTATATTATTATTATATAAGTTTATATGACAGTAAAGTGTTGTTCTTGACGTAAAATGTGTTTATTACTTTGATTAATTATTAACAACACTTGACAAAATTATCTTTACAAATTTAACACCTCTGTTTTCGTTTTACAAGTTCTAAAAACAGGACAATATAGACTTGAAGTAAGTTGAACATGCCACTACCACCAGCAATTATTGTTTATCATAGTAGTTATATATTCGGTAGTAGTATAATTAATTAAAGTCCAAGGTAATGTAGCTACTTACAGTTTACTGACCCTTATCCTTATCAAAGACAGGTTTGATAAAACCACATAAAATTCATCTTCAATAGGCCTACATTAACTTAAACTTTGAATTTATAACCTAAAACAGATTAAAGAATACGTACCTTCGGATGATGTATCATGTTCATTGATCTAGACCCCATTCATTTAAAATTTGTCTTACTTCTTCATATGGATCTGTTTCATACATATTTAGTGAACTTATAACTTGAACACAGTACGAAAATCTCACAAGCTTGCACGGTTTAATGTACAGTGACCTGAGTTGTTTATTGCTTTAACTTATTGCACTGTGCACACTGACACTCTGCAGACTGAAGAGACACCGTCACTGTAAACGCCAACCACGCACAGTTTGTTAAAACTAACCCATCACACAAATCAAGTTGTTTCGTAATTATAACCGAGTACATGGTAAGATTTCAACCAACGCTAAGGTTACTAACAAACAACCTACAAGGTTGGATGCAACCTAGATGACTTCTTAGTTATCACGTACAATGTTGCTAGGTCAAATTTAACAAACCTTGCTTCGTAAAATCAAGACTTTGTAAGTATTACCAACTACTCAGTTACCGATAACCACCTCCATCATAACTATTTTTACATGGTTGGCAATAACTAAGCCAGATTCGTTCCAGTAAACTGAACTCAGTTAATAGTAACCCTGTGGCATTTAACCCGGACTTGGTTAACGAGTTGTATTTTCCGTGTAGACTTATGAGAAATTATATAATTTGATATGTAAAGCAAATTAGGCAGTAAATATTAAGAGACTTATTTGTTGGAAGGAATACCACATGATTAAGAAAATGGATAAACATATCTGATTAGTAATTATATTTTACTTGTGAAGCAAAAACTTGTTTTAATCAATAATGAAATAAAATACTTTAGTAAGAAAACATAATGTTGCCTTTTTATAACAACAAAATCTACTTTATTTTAAACTATCTGTTACTTAAACATTCCCCCTCCAAATACGAAGGCTTCTTAGTCGTAAATTAATTGATCTAGCTAAAAATGTAATCAAAACAATGAATAAATATATGTTTTTTATATAAAAACTCAAAACTAATCCTCTATACATATCAACAATATAACCTATCCTATAAAAGTATGTTTGACGTTAAAAGAGGAGGAACATTCAAGGAACTTGAATACGAAGGATACTTAGTTGTTAATCAACCTTCCTACAGAAAATATAAATTCCCCGTCACAGCAAACCTGCGTACTAAGCAAATTTCCAATGCATATATATGGGTATCACTACTACCTAGAGCCACTTACCAAGTTTTACAAAAAAATACATTCATTAATAAGTGGTATATAGCATTTTATTTATTCTCCATAAGAATAACATTATAATTGAGTACGCAGATTTGCTGCAACAAGGATGATAAGAAATGTGTTGATTTTTTTGGAATTATCAATATGAGTCAACCAGGTAAAGCTACATAACAAATTTTATCAATTTAGGTTCATAACTAAGGGAGATATAAAACTTTACTTATTATCCATATGAATAACATCGGGCCCAAGTATGCAAGTTTGCTGCTACTGGGAAAAATTAAAAAAAACTTTTTTGTGCTAATATTAATATACCACAGCTAATTGAAGCCGCATACCAAGTTTCATCAATATAAATACATAAATAATCGAAATATAACACTTTATTTATTCTCCATAACATTGGACAACGTACTGTGTTTAGCATTTTGAATATCACTGCAACGGTTGGACGTAAAACAACAATTAAAACGCCAAAATGATTGTTTTGTAGAGCTAAACTGATTGGTGGAAAGAAATGTGGAGTTTTCAGTGAAATTATCTGAGGAAAATCTAAAAACCGTATTCCCATAAGATTAACATGGGACATTTTATGGACACATTTTTTTACTTTTCTCCACAACCACTAAACATAGCTTAATGATTCAAAATACTAAATTGTTTGTTTTTAAGCTATATAAAATGGCTTTAACCAAAATCTAGTGTTTTAAAAATTTTAGGATAAAAATAAAAATAAACTGATTTTTGTAAAATTTAAAACCCCCATAAAACCCCCTTCCCATAGACTGTTCGATCTGGTTTTCGAACTTAAAGTCATAAATGTTACTCTCCACATTTGTGCCAAATGTCATCAAAATCGGACGCTTCTTTCAAACGTTATCGCTGTGAAAACAATAATGTCAATGCAATATGGAGTAAAAATTACATAATTAATATTTTCTAGGTGAAGATCTAAGTAAAATGAGGAGCGTTTTAACTATGCAGAATGTGGTAGAACAGCGTGGAGCCGTAGTCCGCGGCGTTGGGGCCGAGATATACACCAATAGACAAGGTTGCGGCTTATCACCAAGGCCACAGCACATCGGGGCGTCGCGCGTCGCGGCGTCGGCCGCACCGTAACAGACGTCAACAGCTGACTACTCGCTCCTGCTTGTGTTATTTCAGCTGATTATTTAGCCTACATTGTCAAATGACGTGCCGCTTCACCGTGATTACGTACATGCGAAATTTTTAATTGATTGTAGACAACTATTTTAGGGGAATAGTGGTGGGAGTTATAAACTAAACCCTCTGAATATTATAAAATTATAATAAAAGTGTACAAAATCTTTCCAAGATGCAATCCACTGTAAATAGACTTTCAAGTCACATTTAAATCTGCAATTTATGATAGTTTTTTATAAGTATTGTATTAGCCAATTTACTAATCAAGGAGAGGATTAAAATAATAGTGAAAACGAGTCTTAACGTTGTACAAGAAGTTTTGTTCATGTTACAGTAATAACTTTTGAACAGCCCCTCGGATGTTCGCTTTCAAATATTTAGCCTGACTAACTTACAGTATATTTCGTACCCATTAATATTATGATTTGAAATAAATTGTGGGTACTAAGAGTGTATGTTTATCTCACGAATAATAATCATGGCAATAAAACACCCTCAGTCACAACACTTTGTAAAAGTAAAAGTTGTTTTGATTAGAAGTAAAACACTTGTTAATTTAGCCCTAATATATTTTGTATGTAAATTTCTCATTTTATTCAGTCATTATAGAAGTTAAACCAACCAATTGCGTTGTCACATCTGTTTCTTTTCAATATAAAAGAATCATTGCGCAGTAGTTTTACTGAGAAAAAACATGCGTCACAACATGCCTCGGTTTTGCTGTTATTGTGCTAAAATGCCCACAACATCACTCAAATCTATCTATCTATCTATTATAACTCCAATCCATTTTAAGTAATCAACTATAACTGAATTGAATAAATCTGAATTGAAGGTTTAGGCTGAATTTTTACTCGTAGTTCTTGAATACAGTTTGACTCTGCATGTATTGAGTATCACTAATAACTTTTGCAATTATGTTGTTGGTTCATATTAATACATTTCCAAAATGAAACAAAAAGGCAATCAAAAATCTCTAAAGATTCAACCGTTATTGCTCAAACCGCTTCATCAATTTATTTTTCTAGTAATCAAGACAAAAATGTTTTTTATGTGTATTTTTTTGGTGAAAAATTATTTTCAAGTTTTTGCTTCACGAGTAAAATATAATCACTAACCAGATATGTTTATCGATGTAACAAATAAGTATCTTATTATTTACTGCCTAATTTGCTTTACATATCAAATTATATGATTCCTCATAAGTCTATATAAATATAAATGCAACATAACACTTTATTTTATGAAAAGTCAAATATGTGATACACTTTTTATGAAAGAATTTACATTTATTATTAGTCTATAAGTGTATTATAGTGATAACACATTTACAACGAATATGTAATAGATTTTATTTATAATGGCCTATTTTAAAATTGTTATTGACATTTAAAAACAAATCTATGACATGTTACACAATGTATAGTGAAGTTTTACCTTAAAAATGGTGAAAAGAATAATAAACACCTTTTATATGCATATTTAAAACCGGATAGCCGTGATTTAAGAACCGGTTAGGTCCCCGCCAGAGGTGCTACGTTTCGACTTTATTGAAGACCATTTTGAGCATAGTTGCAAACACAGACGGTGCACCACCGCGCCGGCGCGCTGCGGCATCTGCTGTGACATCTGCTCTCCTCTGTCTGGCAGCGTCAACGCTGGCGGCTATAAAACCAAGGGGCTGTCCGCAGAGGGCTCGCAGTCGCAGGTCGACAGCCTAGCTAGCTGGTTGCCTGCACTGTCCGCAATAGTATCTCTATAGAGTTGGTACCACTTTATATTAGAGATGCTACCTTAGCTTAAGGCATGTATGTTTATTATTAAGCATGTTAGAGTAACGCTTGTAGTTTGTTGCTAGTAAATGTAGTTAGTTTAACTGATTGTTGTGTTTGATGTTGGTTTTTTGAAGTGTTTTATTTACTAATGAAATATAAACTTTTCTTTCACGCTTTAAAACTGACCTTGGTAAAAACTTGGGTTCGCAGTAGCCTGACGCCGGGTATTATATTAATTGATTATAATTGGAAGAAGTGCAATCAGAAGTCAGATCCGACCAAGGGTATCGCACTTTTTTATTTTTGGTTTCGACCACGGGTATAGCAGTAATAGCCAAAAACAACTATTTTGAAGGTCAAATCTAAATAATTTCTTTATTTCTCGTTTAACATATGCCAAGTGGGGACTCAAATTAGGCGGATTGATCAGACGAACAAGATGGTGCAAACATAATTCAGATCCGACCAAGGGTATAGCAGTAATAGCCAAAAACAACTATTTTGAAGGTCAAATCTAAATAATTTATTTATTTCTGGTTTAATATATGCCAAGTGGGGACTCAAATTAGGCGGATTGATCAGACGAACAAGATGGTGCTAACAGAATTCAGATCTGACCAAGGGTATAGCAGTAATAGTCAAAAACAACTATTTTGAAGGTCAAATCTAAATAATTTCTTTATTTCTGGTTTAAACTATGTTAAGTGGGTACTTAAATTACGCGGATTCATCAGACGAACAAGTTGGTGCAAACAGAATTCAGATCCGACCAAGGGTATAGCAGGAATAGCCAAAAACAACTATTTTGAAGGTGAAATCTAAATAATTTATTTATTTCTGGTTTAACATATGCCAAGTGGGTTCTCAGATTACACTGGTTTAGACCATAGTAACTGTTATAATTATACAGCGTTGAGCAAACATTATTGAAGTTTTCAGTTACTGAGCTGAGGTCTTGACAGTCTAAGAGCTAAACCCTAACTAACACATGTAAACTAGTTATTGTGCGAAGTAAAACTTGGTGGGGGGACTGGTATGGTCTAAATAAATCTAAATCTAAATCCAAATCTAAATAATTTCTTTATTTCTGGTTTATCATATGCCAAGTGGGTACTCAAATTACGCGTATTGATCAGACGAACAAGATGGTGCAAACAGAATTCGGATCCGACCCAGGGTATAGCATTAATATCCAAAAACAACTATTTTAAATGTCAATTCTAAATAATCTTTTTATTTATGGTTTAAAATATGCCAAGTTGGTAGTCCAATTACGCGGGTTGATCAGACGAACACGTTGGTGTAAACAGAATTCAGATCCGACCAAGGGTATAGCAGTAAAATAGCCAAAAACAACTATTTTCAAGGACAAACCTATATAACTTCTTTATTTTTGGTTTTAAGTATAACATGTGGGCACTCTACTGACGTGGCTCAGCAAGAGGAACAATAAGGTGCAATTATAATTCAGATCCGACCAAGGGTATACCAGCAACAGTGAAAAAAAACTATTTTCAAGGACAAACCTAAATAACTTCTTTAATTTTGGTTCGAAGTATAACAGGTGGGTACTTCAATTACGCGGCTTGACAAGACGAACAAGAAGGTGCAATCGGAATTTAAATCTAACCAACGGTATAGCAACCGTAGGTGTCTATCATACACGATAACGCTACATCATTATACTTCCAGCTCTTGACGGATGAACATCTACCTAGAGGGTCTGAAAGATGTCGCAGTTTTACAGGAACATGAGGAAGGTGACCTTCAGTAGTCCACTTGACACCACTTTCTACTTCTCTGACAATGAAGACAGAAGGTCTACGCTTTTAGTGGACAATGAGCGGTTTCGTAGAAGAATAATCGAGGTTGAAACACTTTTAGCCAGTTGTTTGCTACGCAAAAAGCACCATATGAATACATGCACTGGTTTAGATCATATTAACTGTTATCATTATACAGCGTTGAGCAAATATTATTGAAGTTTTCAGTTACGGAGCTGAGGTCTTGACAGTCTAAGAGCTAAACCCTAACTAACACATGTAAACTAGTTATTGTGCGATGTAAAACTTGGTGGGGGGACTGGTATGGTGGGGGGACTAGTGTGGTGGGGGAAGAGCCGAGTACCTAACCTACACGCAGACGCTATATCACTATACGCCCAGCTCTTGCGCGGTACACTTTGATTCACAAATACAAGACAATAATGTTTCTTACACATCTTCATCTTTTAATATTTACCAAGCTGACACTAATGAAACGACTGATCAAATACAAGTACAAGAAGTGTCTACCACAAAATATTCTGATACAGAAGCAATTACGTTATCCTTGATGGGTTTTAACTAATGGATATTTTATTCAAAGTCTTCCTCCCCGCGCCAGATGCCATCTGCTGCACACTTGCCACCTGCCGCCTGCCATCTGCCGTCCACCATCTGCTCCGCCCCACCACACTTTTACCCCCACCATTTTGTTTGATACCAGAACGCTAGCTAGCGAATAGTCAGTTCACCTCCGGCTCTCGACCGGTGAACATCGAGCTCTCCGAGACGCTCTTCACAAAATAATAATATTATGTCACTCGAGATCTGATAGATGTTTCCACTTCATTGCCGTCAGGTAGTATTTCTACCTGACGGTAATGAAATGGAAACACCTATCAGAATAGATCGGTGTCAAAAAAACAACATGGACTCTGCACAGGAATCAAAGTATCTACCGTCTTTTATCAGGAAAAAACACGATGGCCGCGACTCGTCGAGATCAACAACTTCGATTATAACCAACAACGGCGGAAGCTTCGCATTGTAAATAAGGACAAACATTGTAAATAAAATAAAGTAATTTTTGTAATAGTACTACCTCGCACTCGTATCATTCGATTGTTTTCTTTACATTTTTTATATCGATTAACCTATCGAATCACAATCGAATTTTACGCGTGCGAGGTAGTACTTTTTTTAAATAACCTCCCCGTGACCCTGAACTTTAAACTTTCCCTCATTACGTCACAAAACCGTCTACGTCACTGGCTCAGCTTCAGATGACGTATATATTCACTCAGCCCATGCGGTCAAGTGACGTGTGACGTCACTTTTTAATATATCCTAGATTATATTTATATAATGGTGTAGCTGTAAAGTATATGTATAATATTGTATATACATTGCCATATGATAGTATCAATCGCATAGAGTATATAATAGTCGAACCATGGAACATATATACATATAATTTACAGTATATAATATATATATATATATATATATAATGGTGTATATGTAAAATAATTTATCATAGAGCATAGGTTGCCAGAACTGAGCAAAATGAGTTAAAATTTAAAAAAGTGAGGTTAGGAAATTTGGCGGGAAATAAAGTGCCATGGGCGCCGCCATCTTGGAATGACGTCACTACAAAATGCTGGCTTCTGATTGGCTTGCTATAGTGGGGGGTATCCTACTTCCATACATCTCCAAAAGTGTTTATTTAATCAACTCACAAAACACAGGTTTGAGTTCAGTATCTTCAGGTAACACGGCCACGTTAGGCGCTTGATCAGTCAAAATGTATTCATAGATTGGTTTTCTTATTCCAATTGCATATCTTCTGCTTTTAGCTGAGTATTATTGGTTACAAGCTGTTGGCTAACCAGCAGTTCAGTTTCCAAACACTGATTAAGATAAATGTAACACCTGTTGGTTCTCATTTCTAAGTTTGTAATGTCGGTCCATACCTCCGTATGGTAGGAGAACGTCTAGTTTTGACCGAATGGAGGGCGGGGTATTTCCACCAATCACAGAACCCCTAGGTTACAACCTGACTGTTACAAAAGCTGATTATTTGAATTAAGGTTACATGATATAAAAAGTATATATCATGAACTTTAGAATCGTGATACAATAGGTTGAAATGAGAGTTTCATTGTACGATTCCATTTCCAATTAGAGTTTATTAGAGTCTATTTTCACTAACAATTTCCTTAAACTTGTTTTTTCAGTTCTATACTGTACGTTCTGTACTGTACTGCATAACGCTAAATCAGAGCACCAATTTTCATGAAAATCCACCAATAAAGTGATTTTTTAAAGAAATTATTTATAATTCGGTCTTTAAGTCAAGTGACCTTTAAACGTGTATTAGATGTACTACTTGCACGTTAAACGTTATACCATACATTAGAAAACTTCAATACCAAGTTTCGTGGAAATCTCCTGGAAAACTGATTTGTTAAGATTTTTTTATATTTTGGTCTTCCAGTAAAGTGGCTTTAAAACAATTCTCCGGAAGTTGGTAGCACATAGTATTGTAGAGTGTAGTTTATTATACTTAAATACCGAGTTTCGTCAAACAAATCTTATTAGTTTTTGAGATATGATTTGTTTTAATTCTTAGCGTCTTCAATTTTCCAGATAGGCAATCCGCATTACACTGTACCAGAAAATAGTTATTGGGGGTAGATGAAGTTTGATTGAAATCGGACCGTAAATAACGGAGATTACAGCTATTTTTAGGTCTCGGCTTCTAGTGAAGTGACCTTGAAAACATGTTCCGGGAAGTAATGATGACGTCATCGGTTAACCCTTGATATTTAATGTATAAATACCTAGTCTCGTCGGTATCAACCAATTAATAACTGAGATACAGCCTTTTATTTGGAGGATCTTTTCATCCCTCGGGGCGATAAGAGTGCAGCACAAAAAAACATAGTTACCAGGTGCCCGGACCATCAGCGGTACAGTCAAACAGCTGTAACCTGGCACATGGACTCGAGGTAGAAATCGTGTACTCTCATGGCACAAAACATAGGTCGGGGAAGTCCGGGCCCCGACCCTTATTAGCCGCGCTTGAATGTACATTAGCCGGCCGTAATAAACAACTCGCCCTATTGATACACTTGTTCTACGTATATACTCCTTAATATAAACACTGGAATCAATGAAATTAACTTACCTGGCTTGAACGATATCATGTAATGATTAATGATTAAAAATTTAACTGCAGACATCCTCTTATAAAATATCACTTATAGTATTAAAATACCTTGTTTCCAATTTGACACAACAGGGAAAAACAATTTTAAAATTTATTCAAAGACAGACACATTTATTAAAACATTAACAAGGTTATTTTCATAAGAGGATTCAGTCGAAAACCTATTAGAACTTTTTTTCAAATAATTCTACTCTATAAATATATCATCTTAAAAAACCTCACATAATGCAAAGTGTGTATGTTTCTACCTTCGTTACTAAAAAAATACATTATATTTATATTTCATGTTTCCAAAGAAATGTGAGTACATGAAAAGAAACAACATATTTATATTACATGTTTATAATGGACATGAGTACGTTAAAAGATAATTACAAACATTTAACTAATAAATTACAATACATAAAAATATATACAAAATAAAGACGCGTTAATTATGTGTTTAGATGATTTATAATACAAGGAAATAGACAAGGCATCGATAAAAATATATAAGAAATTAGTGAAAGAAGCTAAATTATTATACAACAGCAACTATATATTGAATAATCCTAAAAATAAATTAAAAGCAATATGGTCACTAATCAATAAACTAACAGAATTAGAATCGGCAATAGAAAAATTACCTCCAGATTTGGATGCAAATGGCTTTACAAATTCATTTGAAAAGGGTATTTCTGATATCATTCATAAATTTCCTAAATACAATACTGTAGATTACAAACAATATTTAAAAAATGCTAACACGAGTTATTATTATCTTTGACATACTACACCAACTTATATTTATACTACATGGAACATTTTGAAGAAAAAAAACATGAAACATAATCAAAAACATATAAATAATTTTCATTGATTATTACACTAGTGTCATCAGCAAATAGTATGAAAATTTTGGGGACATGTGCAGGTAAATCATTTATATACATGAGAAAAAGTGTAGGCCCCAAAATGGAACCTTGTGGTACCCCAAAATTTATACTGACCCACTCTAGATATTGTTGCCGGAGACGATGGGTGTTAGGTTTATGGGTTTCTCAGAAGGTTTAGAGTGGTTTAGCGTTTCATATGGATTTATCAAACATTTTAAAAGTTAAAAAGTAACAGTTATAAGATACAAATTTCCGAATTAATTTACAACAACAATCCCGGTCTCTTACAACAACAAACAGCACTAAAGCTGCGATGGATATCATCACCCGTGCCAAATCTCGCCCCTTCTCTCTATTTGCAGTCAACTCCCAAAAGACTCATGAGGTTACCCCGAACAAGGATTTCGAATTATAACCGTTGTCTCCTTGATGCTACCTTCTGCAACCGGACTATAAATTAATAAACTATATTAATTTGTACTTTCTCTTGGGGGTAACAACGAGTATTGCTAACTTAGTTCTTAGATTTTCACCATTAACGAGTAAAGTTGTATACATTTATATATTTCTATAGCTGAATTTGAATTTTACAAAGGCTTTACATACGGTACTCGTTACAATTTAAAAATTTCAAACTACCGGTTGATTGTTAAGTATCAAAATTGTTTAGAATATAATATTAGTGTAACACTTTCATTCTCACTTATTAATTATCTCTCTAATTACTCTTTTTTGTATATTTCTTCGGTACAAACTGCTAAAAACAAACACAAATTAGGTTTTTACCACGTTTTTCACAATGTAACTGGAATGATACAAGGAAAAAACGTCAGCATACTTACTGATTCTATTCAGAATTCTCACATGGTAAAACTACTGTTATACATCACATATATCAGTAGTGTGGGTTTGCCGGTTTTGGACCGGAAGTGACGTCATCCGGTCACGTGACCGGATGCGCTGAGTCATGAAAGACGTCATCTGAGGCTGAGCCAGTGACGTAGGCGGTTTTGTGACGTAATGAGGGAAAGTTTAAAGTTCAAGGTCACGGGGAGGTAATTTTAAAAAAGTACTACCTCGCACGCGTAAAATCTGATTGTGATTCGATAGTTTAATCGATAAGAAATATCGAATGAAACAATCGAATGAAGCAATCGGACGATACGAGTGCGAGGTAGTACTATTACAAATATTACTTTATTTTATTTACAATAATTCATGTTTACAATAGTTCCCCGTTGTTCGTTGTCATCGATGTTGTTGATCCGGACGAGTTGCGGCCATCACTTCGCTTTCTGATGAAAGACGGTAGATACTTCGATTCTTGCGCAGAGTCCATGTTGTTTTTTGATGCGTAAAGTTCCAAAGATAAATCGTAACCGGACGCAATGAGAAGTCTTAACTCTTCATTAAAAACCTCGAGGTCTTGGAAAGTCGCCAGATGAATAGAGTCATAATTTTGATGGACATTTTAACAGAGAGCTCGATGTACACTAGTCAAGAGCCGGAGGTGTACTGACTATTCGCTAGCTAGCGTTTTGGTATCAAACAAAATGGTGGGGGTAAAAGTATGGTGGGGCGGAGCAGATGGCGGACGGCAAATGGCAGGCGGCAGGTGGCAGCTGGTGCGAGGCAGATGGTTGCTACTACATCCACCATCATTAGTCAAACCCTATTAGGGATGCCATTATTGCTTCTGCATCAGAAGATATTGTGCTAGAAACTTCATGTACTTGTATTTCATCATTTGTATTGTCAGCTTGCTTAATATTAAAAGAAGAACATGTGGAAGAAACAGTAGTGCTTTGTATTTGCGAATCCATGTGAACTATGCAAGAGCCGCAGGTATACTGAAGTGATACAAGCATGTAGGATAGACACTCGCCTTTACCCCCCACCACACCAGTTTCCCCCACCAAGTTTTCACATCGCACAATAACTACGGGACATGCATTAGTTAGGGTCTAGCTCTGACTCTGTGAGGATCGGAGCTCCGTAACTGAAAACATTAACAATTCTTGCTCGACACTGTTTTTACGCAATCATAACAGTCACTGTGATCTAATTTATTGCATGTACTCATATGATGCATCTTGCGTAGCAGACAACTTGCTAAGAATGTTTCAGCCTGGAGTATTCTACGGCGAAATCGCTCACAATCCACTAACAACGTAGACCTTCTATCTTCACAGTCGGAGAAGTAGAAGGTGGTGGCAGGCGGACTGTTGAAGGACATCTTCGTCATATTTCTGTAAAACTGTGACATCTTTAGAATAACACAAACTCTATAGGTAGATGTTAATCCTGCAAGAGCTGAAAGTATAATGATATAGCGCTAGCGTGTATGATACCCACCCGACCTACCCGCACCACAACGTTACCTCGGTATACTTTAAACTATAAATAACTTGTCGTAGTTTAATCCATAAACAAAGTATTTATTTATGTCAGGCCTTGAAAGTGTTGTTTTCGCGCTTTTCTTCCCTACTCTCAGTCGGATCTGAATTCTATTCGTACCATCTTGTTCGTCTGATTAACCCGCGCAATTTGAGTACCCACTCGCTATACTTTAACCCAATAATAAAGAAGTTATTAGTATGTAACCTTGAAAACATTGTTTTTTTTCGCTATTTATGCTATACCGTTGGTCGGATCTGAATTCTGTTTGCACCATCTTGTTCGTCTGATTAACCCGCGTAATTTGAGTACCCACTCGCTATACTTTAACCCAATAATAAAGAAGCTATTAGTATGTAACCTTGAAAACATTGGTTTTTTCGCTATTTATGCTATACCGTTTTTCGGATCTGAATTCTGTTTGCACCATCTCGTTCGTCTGATCAATTCGCGTAATTTGAGTACCCACATGACATACTTTGGACAAACCTTGTAGTTTTTTTGCTTCTGCTACTATACGCTTGGCCGGATCAAAATTCTGTTTGCACCTCCTTGTTCGTCTGACCGATTCGCGTAATTTGAGTACCCACATGACATACTTTGGAAAACCTTTGTAGTTTTTTTGCTTCTGCTACTATACCCTTGGCCGGATAAAAATTCTGTTTGCACCTCCTTGTTCGTCTGACCGATTCGCGTAATTTGAGTACCCACATGACATACTTTGGAAAAACTTTGTACCCCCCCCAACATGGGTCATGTTCAAGGTCAAGGTCAAGTTCAAGGACTTTGGGACTTAGAAATTTTCACAAAGTGGTCTGCACAAACAAAATCTCCTGCCTATGTACAGGCCAAGTCCCTAACTTGAAATGCTTAGGGTGGTCCTGAAAAGGACCGTTTGCGTGCTGAAGGTTGGTCGGGCGGGATAGGGATGGTCGGGATAAGGATCGGTTCAAACTTTATTCTTCAAAACCCACTTTACCCTCCCATCTTTTCTGGTTAAGAATAACTCCTGTGTGTCGGGTATCAGAGGGGGTGGCGGTGGGAGAGACTGCGGCAGACGCACCTCGATGTAGTGGACGGTGTGTTGAAACAGGAACACGTGGTCCCCGTTGGTTGCCACATATTTATACTCAGTCATCCGCTTCAGATTTCGAAACTCGACCTTGGAGACTTCAAACGGCGTCACCAAGTCGTTCAGCCCCATCACCCTTGTCCGTTGCATCACCTCATCGACAGTCGGTGTTGGAGACGAAGGTTGAGCCGCCGATGTAGAAGGCCGAGGCTGAGCCGATGTAGAAGGCCGAGGCTGAGTCGAGGGTCGTTGTTCAAAATACAGCGGATGGCCACGGAGATTCCGTTTGAGAGACTTCAAAGTTGAAAGTCTCTTAAACCCGCTCCTTCTTTCCGTCGACCTCTTCAAAGATTCCTTTAAGCGCTGGAGTTTTTCGGGAGTCAGAGGAGAAGACATGGTGTAAATAGGATGGAAGAGAAAATGGATAAGATAGAGTTGGATAGAGCACGTGTGTACTGGTTAGAAACCAAAGCCGGAATGAGGCGGCAGACAGAGTGAAGCAGGTCGTAAAGTGAAACCTTGCCCTATCCATACATGGGTAGAAAGCTGAGGACTGGTTACGTCAACCCCCCCCCTCGAGCACCCTCGAGCCCCCCCCCTCGAGGGGGCGGACCCCCCCCTTGACGGACCCCCCCGATTTGGGTCATGTTCAAGGTCACCCCCCCCTTCGACCTCCCCCCTTCCGCTTCGGTGACGTCACTTTGCCTTTATAAGCGGGAGCAGTCCGCAGTCTCGTCGCAGTAGCTTGCCGCCCGTTGTTTGGATATACGTCCCAGTGGGTTGCACTCTGCTGCAGCGTAGGTCTGTTAAGTGTGCGTTGGGCCCGACGCGCAATTAAGAGATCCGCGCCCTTGCATGTTTAGTTAGTTTGTTTAAGCATGTTAGATAACGCTTGTAGTTTGCTGCTAAGTAATGTAGTTAGTCTAATATATATGTTAGTGTGTGGTATCGGTTTGAAGTGTTTTAATTACTAATAACATATGTACTCCCGGCCCTACAGGTCCCTCAACAACCTTGGTCAAAACTTGGGTTCGCAGCAGCCTGACGCCGGGAGTTTGGGTCTACGTCCCACCGGGTTTCAGTGATAATGTTGACCTTTGCAAAACCGACCTCGGCTGTTTTTGTAAAAGTAACGTTAACTGATTAATTTGTTTCTTTTACATAGTTGCTGGTAAAGTCTTTATTTTCAAAGTAATGTATCTTGTTTCTCATCCTTTTCCTAACCCCCTGACAATAAGGTTCGGCCCTGAAAACCGGCCTTGTCAATAAGATCAATACGGCCATGCAAACCAGTTGACACCACCTATCTCACCCATGAGAAACGTTTGTGAAATATAAAATCAGTCTCTTGTTTAAAATCAGTCTCTTGTTTGTTGTCTTTTGTCCCCTTCCCCAATACAGAGCGGGGAATAGAGCAGTATGTTATGCTCTATTCCCCGCTTTGGCATTATGTCAGATGACCTTGACCTACTGACAGGACTTAGAAAAACCGTCGTTTGATCAAATATTGGAAGAAATGTGGACTTAGAGATATTTCATGCGGACAAGGTTGACACAAAAATGTTGTATTAAAAATAAAAACTAGAGGGGGAAATGTTTTATATACTGCAACAGCGTGGTAAAAATCATCATATCGCTATGGAAGCTGTAGGTGTAAACACTTGGCTTGTTCCTTCCGAGCTTGCTATTTCAGAAGCCTTTCTGTCCATCCTTACTTATGAGTTCCGAGGCATTAAATTAAAAGTAAATATAGAGCTGAGACCGTTGCATAGAAATGATATGCATTGTATTTTGGTGGAATGGGAATCGCCCTCCGGCATTAATCTTTTCCATTTTATCAAAAGATCGTGCAAGGAGTTTTATGTAAAACGGATAATAGTCTCCCTTGTTTAAACGTAGTACAGCTTGCTTCCAAAGTAAAATGGCAAAGGTAACACCTTTGCTATTTTACAAAATATTTTAACGTGTCCTTGACCCAGTTACCGGACTTGGAGCAATTCTGAGAATGCGATACAGTTTTGGAACAAACTACTGTCGAAGTCCTTGCCCCCCCCCACCATGATATATTCCTATAAAAGCGGGAGCAGCCCGCAGAGGGTTCGCAGTCGCAGGCCGACAGCCTAGCTAGCTGTTTGCCCAGGCTGTCCGCAATAGTATCTCTAGTATAGAGTTGGTACCACTGTATATTAGAGATGCTACCTTAGCTTAAGGCATGTCTGTTTATTATTAAGCATGTTAGAATAACGCTTGTAGTTTGCTGCTAGTAAATGTAGTTAGTCTAACTGTAGTTAGTTCGGTGTTGGTTTTAAAGTGTCTTTGAAGTGTTTTTATTTACTAATGAAATATGTACTTTTCTTTCACGCTCCCATTCAAAAAGGTATGGCACGAAAACCGACCTTATGTCTTTAAATATCTCAGGGGGGATTATGTTTCTCAAATAAACACCTTTCCTAACCCCTTACAAATGGTATGGCACGAAAACCGACCTTGAGTCATTACGGCATGAAAACCGGATGACTTTTTTTACCTATCTTAGCCCTCACTCACGAGAAACAGATTCAGTTAGTTTGCTTATCTTGGTTAAATCTAAAGGGATCTTGGTTAAATATTTGTAAAATTTAAGGGAATCTTGTTTAAATATCTGTAAAATTTAAGGGGATCTTGGTCAGGTGATTATTGTACTTCGGTTCGTAGTACTCTGGCGCCTACACAGTGATGAACGTCCTTGCGGTTTCAGAGTGCGCGACTGTTGTAAACTGGCCATATTGCTTATCTTGGGGGATACAACTTCGGGGAAATAACTTAAGGGGACCTTGGTCAGGTATTATTGGACTTCGGTTCGTAAAACTCTGACGCCTACACAGTGATGAACGTCCTTGCGGTTTCAGAGTGCGCGACTGTTGTTAACTGACCATTTTGCTTATCTTGGGGGATACATCTTCGGGGAAATAAACTTAAGGGGACCTTGGTCAGGTATTATTGTACTTCGGTTCGTAGTACTCTGACGCCTAGACAGTGATGAACGTCCTTGCGGTTTCAGAGTGCGCGACTGTTGTAAACTGACCATATCGTTTGTTTGTTGGGTGAATAATTTTTCGGGGGAGAGGTTAGTGTTCCGTTATCAGGTTTATTGCCTATAATTGCGAGCTTTAAACTAGTCCTCTTCTCCTAATACAGAGCGGGGAATAGAGCAGTTTGTGGTCCAAGTGAGAATCACTTACTGCTCTATTCCCCGTTTTGGCAACATGTTCAGATGACCTTGACCCACTTCGGGACTTAGAGAAAATTATTGTTTGGTAAAAACATTTACTCTTACAATAATACCCCTTCCCTATCACTAACACCCCCCCCCTCGTAAAACGGGTATATAGGAGGGCTTCCACCAGTGGTAAAATCATTCTGCTGCTTACACTTTCCGAGCGCAGTTCAGTTTCCGACATGTCCAGCCGTAGGAAACAATCTTCACCGAGGAAGGTTGAACATTCTCCATCTGCTCCGCCAGCTCCTTCCATCCTTCGGCAGGCGTTGATGCTGGCATGCGTTGTTCCTGCGGAGCCAGCACCACGTTCGATGCCAGCTCTTGACGTATCGCCACCACTTCAAGCAAACCCTGTTGCTCCCCCGTCTGCTTCTTCATCTTCTTCATCGTCTTCATCTTATTCATCGTCTTCATCGTCATCTTCTTCATCCTCTCTGGCTACTTCTCGCCCACCTTCTCCGGCTAGTTCAAGTTCTTCCAAATTATCTACATCGCCGAGGAAGGTTGGACAATTACCACTTACTTCATCTCTGGCTTCACCAGCTCCTTCCATTCTTCAGCAGGCGCTGGCAGACATTCTTCCACTGGAGCCGAAGCCAATCAGAGATGAGAACCCACCTTCTAGATCAGGCTCTTCTACACGTCCGTCTGTAATTTTTAATAACCCGCAATCTCCTTCTGAGAATTTAAAACAATTAAAATGTCAATGTATATATATCTTCAAAAAAGGTCCGAAGAAAGGTGAACGCTGTCACAGGTCTTGTGTTTCAAATGAGGAAATATGCGGGTATCATTTAAAACTGAAACATAAGACTAGCGTATCTCGATCTTCACCAATATCAACAGTGAACCCCAAAAAACTTCGAATTAATAGGCTTCGTAAAAACGAACGTTACTTTTTTGTTAAAAAGAAAGGTTTTCTAAAGGTGATTCTAAAATGCGCAGACCAACTGTTCTATTTGGCATTACCTAAGGGTATGTTCCACCCTGAAAACCCTACCAGACGAGACTATTTAATTCGAAACGAAAAGGGAGTCACTGTGTGGAAATCATTACCGTAAAATCAAAGTTCAAAAACCTATCTTCCAAATTTAAGTAAATATTTGTTTAATTTCCAAATTAAAAAAAAAAAGTGTGGACAACCTATTTAAATTCTGTAGCATGCTGCAGAAGGTAAATAGGTTCTCCACACTTTTTTTTATAATCTTAAAACGACCTTGACCTAGATAGGCGCGGGTTTCGGGACTTAGAAAATTTTTGTTTGGTAATATATTGGAAGATATATTTATTTCCTACAATAAAACTAGGGTCACATAGGCTAGAGGTCATCACCAATCCTTTTGAAGAGATAAATTTACCGATTATTGCAATAGGGGTTTGTCTTGTGTCTTTATTACACTACACGTTAAGTTAGCGACTTTTCCCGAACAAGACATCGAACCAGCTATATTCATTGTAAAAGGGTGGGGGTAAAAGGGTGGGGGTAAACAGATATAAGGCAGTCGGCTTCAGGGTATAGTTATTATTCAACTATGGATAGCCCAGGAGGATCGTGTAACTTAGATGCTAAAGGCAAGGAGGAGAATGATAGAGAGAAAAGAAGGTGTGCTAGAGAGAGAAGAAGGATTGCAATATTGAATGAAGCCTATAATTTATTACGAACAAAAGTACCTTTTCTTGAACCAAAAGCTTCAAGACTTTCTATTATAACACACGCCATAAAATACATTGAAATGTTGGAAATGTTGTCACAAAATACTTCATTTCAACTGCCTGAAGAATTGCTAGCAATAGAAATTGAAAAACTTTCTTCAACTAACTAAGAGTCTTTGGAAATACTGAACAGCGGAAGACAGAACGGGGAATAGATCAGTTTGTGGTCAAAGTGAGAATCACTTACTGCTCTATTCCCCGTTCTGGTAATAGTTTAAGGTGGCCTTGACCCACTTACAAAACTTTATACTCTGTTAGTATTAAATTGTTCATATATTGTTACAATAATACCCCATCCCTATCACTAATTACCCCCACCACTTAAATCGGGGGGTATAAAAGAGGTTTTTCATCAGTGCTTATCTCATTCTGCTACTTGTGTTAGCACTAGGATATATAGCAGCTATGTCACCAAAGGATAATATATTTCCTTCTGCAAAATCAATTGTGGGAAATATAAAACATATTGTGATTGAAAGTGAGGATGAAAATGAAGACGAATTGGGAGATGTTGAATTATTAAGTAATATGGATGCAATGGAAGATCTTGAATTATTAAGTGATATGGACAGTGATGATCTTGAAGCAGGATATATGGAACAAATTGAACCGTTAAGTGACGTGGAATCTGAAACCTATAGAATCTACCTGCATCTTCTCTGTTCTGAAGAAATACATGATGAAACTCCAACCACTAGTAGTAGTAGTTTGGATGGGTTATTTTTAGATAGCGCACGAGGGGTATATCATATTCGTCGACGACTATTTCTTTCCGATGCTTCTGATACAACTGATTCCGATTCATCAAATGAGTCTGATTAAGTGTTGTTTTTTTCTATTCAACTGTCAAACTTTAAATACAGAGCGGGGAATAGATCAGTTTATAGTCAAAGTGAGAACTACTTACTGCTCTATTCCCCGTTTTGGTAATATCGTTGTATAACCTTGACCCAGTTACAAGACAGAAAATATTTACCAGTTTAAAATATATTAAATTTTCCTGTTGGAGAAAATTGTCCTTGTTAAATACAAAGCGGGGAATAGATCAGTTTATGGTTTAAAATGAAATCATTTACTGCTCTATTCCCCGTTTTGGCAAATATGCTCAATGTCCTTGACCCAAATACAGAATTTTGTAGCCTCCAGCTACAAACTTAAACTTAACCTAAAACGTACCCCCACCACTTTTTCTAGGGTATAAATAGAGGTGCATTTGCAGTGTTTTTTCATTATTGCGTTGACCCTTGTGAAGAGCACGCCTACATTATGAATCGCTGCGATATTTGTAAAGCTTCTTTCAGAGATGAATGGCTTTTAACCATTCATAAAGAATTGAAACATAACACCAATACAAATACAGAAGAACCAAATGAAGAAGAATTAGATTCAATCGACCAACAATTAGCAAAACATCAAGAAGAACAAAATGAAGAAGAACACAACGAAGAAAAAGAAGAAAAAGAAGAAAATGAAGTTTCAAGACCAAGTGTCATTCATTATGCGCCTGGACCATCAGTAAATGTGGAACTACACGCCCGAGCACTTTCGGGTAATGTTGTAACCCACTTTAAAATTGACAATACAAAATTGAAACTTGAAGAATTTTTAAATAACGCAAAAGGATTGGTTGGTAAAACTCTGAAAAATGAATTAAAAAGATTAAATTTTATAAAATTTGGACTATTACTGGATACTTTATTTACAAACATTCAAAATGAAACCTCACCGAGAGGTTTCTTAACAAAAAACCGAACTATTATGTTCTCGTCAGATATTGATTCAACTGTATCTGAATGTTTTGATGAGCTAATGGTGAAAATACAAGAACATGAAGGAAGAGGCTCTGGATGGAGTTTGTTAAGCATCACAGGGCTAGACTTAAGAGTACACAAACACGGCTATGGAATTTGAGGAAGTAGCTACATCCCTCTACCAACAAAGATTAGAAATACCTTATCCTGCGTCAACGTACAAAATCAAGATACTGAGTGTTTTAAGTATGCTATGTTGGCCAAATATGTAACAGACTATCCGGTAAGACCAAGTCACCATTATGAAGAAGTACAACATAGATATAATTTTCAAGGGATAACTTACCCTGTTGCTATAACAGACGTTTCAAAATTTGAAAAACAAAATCCTTCAGCTTCTGTCAACCTATTCGGATTGGATTCGTCAAACAATGTGTACCCCTTACGTATAACACCAAATGAGCGCAGAGATCATACCGATTTGTTATTGATTACTAAAGGCGATATTTCACACTTTGTGTATATCAAAAAATTTTTAAAGTCTTGTTTCTAAACAATTATCCAATCATGAAAAAAATGACAATATGCAAAAGATGTTTTTGTCACGTGAACAAAGAACTAAGAAGGGGAGGGTCAGATTGGCTAGTAGAACACCAGCGATTATGTAATGGAAACTATGAAGTAAGAATTAAATTGCCGCATCCTAGCAGAGCGCAGATAAAATTTGACAAAGTAATACAACAATACCGTGTACCTGTTGCTGTTTACGCTGATTTCGAGTCTTCTTTACATCCACTTGAACAACAAGAAGAGGACGTTACAAGAAGAAGCAAATACCAACTTCATTCACCAAACAGTTATTGCATACTAATTAAATCCACGTTGACTGAAGACCATCTTCAAAAATATGGACTATCATCTTCTCCAAAGATTTATCGCGGTGAAGAAGCAGCCAAATACTTTGTCGATGATCTGTATAACATAACTGCAAAGGTAGAAGAACTGTATGGAACAAAGGTACCCATATCACCTATGGAAGAAGAAGAGCTTCAACATTATGATTCAACAACAACGTGTTATCTGTGTAATAACACCTTTACACTGGATAACGTTAAAGTTCGTGACCACGATCATCTTACGGGAGCGTACACAGGTGCAGCCTGTAACGCTTGCAACTTGAACTACAAACTGCCATATTTCATCCCCGTAGTTCTGCACAATCTGAGTGGTTATGATTCGCACTTTATAATCCCCGAACTAGAAAGAGATAATGGAGCAATAGACCTTTTGGCTACGACAATGGAAAAATTTATAAGCTTTTCAAAAAAGGTGGGTAAAATTAAATTAAGGTTTGTTGATTCATTTAGATTTATGCCTTCAAGCCTCATGAAATTATCTGAAAATCTAAGAAGAACAGATTTGATAGAAACAAGCAAAATTGTACCCAATAGTAAAATGGATTTGGTTCTTCGAAAAGGAGTCTTCCCCTATGATTACATCGATGGACTGCATAGATTTGATGAAACATCGCTACCTCCACCAGAACACTTCAAAAACAAACTTAATGATTCGGAAATATCACTTGAGGACTATCAACACGCACGTCGAGTATGGAACGAGTTAGATATGAAGACCTTAGGAGATTACTCGTACTTTTATGTCAAACTAGATGTAACTCTTCTTTGTGATGTAATGGAGAATTCCGAAACACCTGTTTTGCTGCATACGGTTTGGACCCTCTACATTCGTATACTTCACCAGGATTAGCTTGGCAAGCCATGTTAAAAGAAACAAAATGCAAACTCCAACTTTTAACAGACATTGACATGGTTTTAATGGTTGAAGCTGGAGTAAGAGGCGTATTGACCCAAAGTGTTACCAGACATGTTAAAGCCAACAACAAATACCTTCCCGATTACGATGAAACCAAACCGTCAACCTATTTAGGATATTTCGATGCAAATAACCTGTACGGATGGGCAATGTCAAACCCACTTCCTTTTGATAACTTTAAATGGATTAATCCCGACTCTATTGGCGATATTTTACAAATTCCGAAACATGGTGACACTGGATATATTTTGGATTGCGATTTTGAATACCCAGAAAATTTACATGATCTTCATTATGACCTTCCACTTCTTGCTAAAACAGAAATTTCACCAATTGGAAAACACCCCAAATTAATGATGACATTAAATAATAAACAACGCTACGTGGCTCACTTTTGGGTGGTTCAACAAGCTATCGAATTAGGACTGCGTCTAACAAAAATTAATAGAGTTTTGGAATTTTCTCAATCATGCTGGTTGAAACCCTACATTGATTCAAATACCATCAGAAGAGCAGCAGCTACATCAGACTTTCAAAAAGATTTCTTTAAATTAATGAATAATGCGATATTTGGAAAAACATTGGAAAACAAAAGAAGACATAAAAATGTTAAACTTGTTACCGACGCAAAAAAATTACAGAAACTAGTACAGCAGCCAAATTTTGGAACATCTATAATTATTAATGAAAAACTTGTAGCAGTGTCCATGAAGAAGACGAGTGTGAAGATGGATCGTCCTTTGTATATAGGCATGTCAATCTTGGACATCTCAAAAACACACATGTACGACTTTCACTACAACAAAATGGTGGCGTTCTAAGGAAGAGAAAATATATCTATTACATATATGGACACTGACGCTTTCATATATCGCATAGTAACATTGGACATGTATAAAGACTTACGTACATTTATTTACAAGAACGACTTTGATTTCTCCGATTATCCAAAAGATCATCCAAACTACGACAATGGCAGACACAAAAAAGTACTAGGCAAATTCAAGGATGAGGCTAATGGTGTTCTACTTGAAGAGATTGTTGCACTGATGTCTAAACTATATTCTTTGAAATTCTATAATGAAAAAGAAGAAGAAGAAGAAAAGAAGAATAGCTATATTAAGAAAGCTAAAGGTGTAAAGAGTTTATATTTAAAGAAGAAAGTGCATTTTGAACACTACAAGCAATGCTTATTTGAGGATAACACCATTACAGCTAAATTCAACACCATCAGAAGTTTTAACCATCAGCTGTACAGCGTGACTGAAGTTAAAAAGGCGCTATCCTGTAATGACGACAAAAGACAAACCCTTCCAGACAAAATCAACACATTGCCATTCGGCCACTACTCCCTCAACCCTATTGACGAGTAACCTTTTCATCGTCCTAGATCCTTTATCCTTTTCCTTTCCGTAAAAAAAGGGGAAACACAGCAATGTTAAGCTGTGTTTCCCCTTTTTTTACACAAGTTTTGAATGACCTTGAACTATATATATATATAAGCAGATTTATACCAAAGAATATTTAATACCATATCAGCTGCCTTCGTGAAACCATCATGTCAGACCTGAAGGAGAAGATTATTAACGAACTACACAAACCTGCAAGAATAAAGTTTCCAAGAAGAAATACTGTTATAAAAGGGATAAATGATCTATATCAAGCGGATTTAATTGAAATGCGACCGCATAGCAGAATAAACAAAGGATTCAAATATATACTCACAATTATTAATTGTTTTACAAAAGTTGCAGACGCTTTGCCTCTAAAGGACAAGACTGGTAAAAGCGTAACAGAAGCCATGGAAATAGCCATAAAAAGAGATAAAAACAAAATTAAACATTTACAAACTGATGATGGAACAGAATACTTTAATACAAACTTTGCACAGTTAATGAATAAATATAAAATAAATCATTATTCTACAAATTCAGAGAAAAAAGCAGCTATTGTAGAAAGATTCAATAGAACAATTTTCAAAAAGAGGTTCTTACGTATGGTATGATGTTTTACCACAATTAATAAATGATTATAACAACAGGTTTCATAGAACTATCGGTATGAAACCTAACAAAGTAAATAGAAGAAATGCAAAAGATGTATTAAAACGCATAAAGAAAAATACAAAGCCTAAAGTAGAAAAAATGCAGGCAAGAAAATTTAATGTAAGTGATAAAGTACGGATTAGTAAATATAAGGGAGTGTTTACCAAGAAATACCTTCCCAATTGGACGAATGAAGTTTTTACAGTGTATAAAGTGCAACCGACTGTACCTGAAACGTATATCTTAAAAGATAACAAAGGAGATTTGTTGCAAGGTGCATTTTATGGACATGAAATGTTAAAGTCAACAGTAGGTGATGTATATCTTGTTGAAAAAGTGTTACAAAGAAAAAAGGACGCAGTTAAAGTGCGGTGGTTAGGGTTTAACAAAACTGAGGATTCATGGATACCTATAAAAGACTTGCTTTAATGCAAGCAACTCATTTCATCGTTAACCTTTGAGCAGGATGGAGATTATTCACCATAAAGATCGATTCAATATTAATAACATAGATGATTTAACTGTGGATAACGTTAAAATCAACAATGGTAAACACGGTAGTTTACTTCCAAACACTGTTCGATGTATAGTAAGTGGTCCCTCAAACTGTGGAAAGACCAATGTTGTCTTTAATTTGATCACTAATCCGCAGGGATTAAGGTTTAATAACCTATATATTTTTTCAAAGTCTCTACATCAACCAAAGTATAAATTGCTGGATAAAATCCTATCTGATGTGTCTGATGTTAATTTTTACAAATTTAACGCTAGTGATAGCATTATGCAACCAAACGAAGCGAAACCGTATTCTGTATTTATATTTGACGATGTATCTTGTGAAAATCAGGATACTATTAGAAACTACTTTGCCATGGGAAGACATAATAACATCGACAGCATATATATAGGACAAACTTATAGCAAAATCCCAAAACAACTTATCAGAGATAATGCAAATATTCTAATTGTATTCAAACAAGATGATACTAACCTAAAACATATATATAACGATCATGTGAATGCGGATATGCCATTTGAAAAGTTTAAAGAGCTTTGTGGAAAAGCATGGGCGGAAAAGTATGGATTTTTGGTTATTATGAAAGATCAAGCTATAAAAGATGGTCGTTATAGAATAGGTTTTGATAAATTTGTTTTAATACACTGATTAGCGGTATTACTGTACAATTCGTCAAGGTGTGAAGATGGTTAACCAGAAAAAGCTATTAAAGGAAGTAAAATCACTTAGTGATTCTATTAGACAAAAGAACCGAGCTTTAAAATCAGGTATAAATGAAAGAGAGCAATTTTTAGAAACAACATTCAAACCTGTTACTGAACCTTTAAAGCGATTAGCACAAAATATGGAAAAACCTTCAATTCGCTTCGAAGGAGACAAAATGCTACCAATTTCAAAATATGAAGAAGAATTTCAGAATGATGAAAGTTTTGGTCAGTTACAAACATCTGAAGAAAGCGACGAGTATGAAGAAAGCGGAGATATAGAGGATTTAAAGGAAAAGGACATTGCAGAAGATACAAGTACAGAAGATACAAGTGTAGAAGATACAAGAGCAGAAGAAGAGGATATTAACCCATCCAACTTAAGCAAATTAGGCACTGATATTATGTTTAAAGGAACACTTGGAAGAACATATACGTTACAAATGTTACACGCTGCACATGCTAATCGAAATTATCATACCTATGGAGCTAGAATAGAGGATAAAGGATTAATGATTGGAGATAGCAAGTTAGATATAAACGAAAATGATGATATAGTTATTGGAGATAAGAAATATAAAGGTACTAAAGGTTTGTTTGAACTCATCTTTAAAAATAATCCTGGTAAATATACTAAAAGGGATTTACAATTGTTTAAAAATATATTAGAGTATACAAATGCACATAGAAAGAAGTATTCCAAAGACCTACCTATTCATAGAAATCGGTCAGTAAAATATACAAGTATTATATCTAGTCTTTTCCCCTCGAAATCAAAAAAAGCTCAAATTAAAAGAAGAGCTTTATCTTCTGCTGAATTAAATGTTTTGCATAAAAAGAGAAAAACAACTGATCCTACCACATCTGGAAGGGGATTATTGAAAAATTTGTATAAAACTAATATAATATATTACAACGATATAAATAAGTTAGTTGATCGAATGAGGTTATTACATGAAGCTATGGAAGCCGGAAACACAGGTTTAGAAAACGAATGGGTAGCTTTGGTTGATGAACTGCGAAAACAAGGAATAATTGTTCAGTAGACGTATATATAATAAGAACCTAAACGATAGCGATTCAGTTACATCATGAGTGTGGACAAGTTTGGACGGTATTCCGAGTTTGGAATAAAATCTGGATATAGTGAAAAAAGAGCTGGGTTTCCGTTAACACCTGACGGCAACTATAATTTTGAAGGAAAAGTAATTCAAAATGTTGGTGATCCGCTTATGTCGTCTGATGCGGTTACGGTACAGTACATGAAAAAAAGAACCCCTACTGTACACGAAGATCATTGGGGGTTTTCCGGTAAAAGGTTAAGCGATATACAATATCCCATTTATGATGGTGAAGCAGTAAATTTAGCTACTCTAAAATTGTTAACGATTTACAAAAGGAATAAAACTGACACAAGCTATGATGTAAAAAAATTAAAATTATCAAATGTAGGTGATTGTGAGCAGGATGGAGACGCTGTAAATAAGAAAATGTTTGATATTGTACACAAGAAATGGACTACGGAATATGAAAAACATTTGGAAAGGTTTGGTGCAGCTCTATTCCATTATATCCATCGGGCTTCAGGAAGAGATGCAGCTTCAGATGTTGACAGTCACAATTATTTAGACTGGAAAAATATACACAATACAGAGAAACCTAATCAACGAGATAAACCATCTAAGCCTTCTAAAGTCAAGACATTAGGAAAGGAAGATAAAGTGAATGTGATTAATGAACCAACAGAAAACAATGAAGATTACATAAGAGAAAAAAGAATTTAAAATACTCCCCATGATAAGGGATAAAGCATCAGTCATATTCGAGAGACGATACAGAGAGGATGATGGAATCCAATATTACTGCGTGGAGTTTAATATCTCAAGAGCCGAGATTTCCCCAAGGAGTGTTGACAGATGGTTTTGTTCAACGGTTTGATAGATATATGGATTGGGAACAACTTTCCATACATTACCTCTTTACAATGACTATGTTAAGAATTTATTTTCACAGAGTTAACTGGATCCATATTTTACAAAGACAACAGTTTTCAGAAGACTTCCTCGTAGAGATGACATCAAATTTTAATAACTGTTGGGAAGTAATAAGTAAATATCAAAATCTCTCTGAGAATTACATTGACAATTTTAAAGATAAACTAGACTGGGATGTGTTATTCAATTATCAACGATTAAGTGGCAAGTTTCTAAGGGAACATGACAACTATTTAAAGTTTATTCATTTTACCGAAGACAACGATACCATCACCAGTGGAGAAACATCTGGAACATCTTCAATTACACCTTATTTCTATTTTTACTACTTTTATTTAATATGTCTACATTTAATTAATAAATCCATTTCGTTATAATAAATGGATTTTAAACAGTATATAATACAAGAAACCAAAACTGATATTACATTCATTGTAAAACATTTATAGAGTGCACCTACTGATTGTAAGTTTTGCTATAAATAGTCATGTCGAGGGTTAAACGCATCAGTCATAATCGAGAGAGATTACAGAGAGGAAGGGGAATAGCATCAACAGCATTTTCTCTATTGAGTAAACCGGTTGGAGCTATAGTTAACAAGGCGATTGATTTATTACCTGTGGAATTACATTTACCTGGAGGATATCAATATTGTGGTCCTGGAACCAAATTAGAGAAACGTCTTGCTAGAGGAGATCCTGGAATAAATAAGCTCGACCAGGCTTGTAAACAGCACGATATAGTGTATTCCAAATTTGGCGATACTAAAAATAGATCAATAGCGGATAAAGCACTTGCTGAGAAAGCTTGGCAAAGAGTAAAATCTAGTGACGCGAGTATTGGTGAAAAAGCAGCGTCTTTAGCAGTAACAGCAGCAATGAAAGCAAAAACTACGTTTGGAGGAGGAAAGAGAAGAAGGCGTGGGAAAAAACCCGCTAAGAAACAAGGAGGTAATATCAGAAGAAAACGTCGATCTACCAGTGGTAAAGCTAAAAAGAAACCAACAATATGGTCAATGATAAAAAAGGGAGGAGGATTATACCTAAGACCGTATCGTGTGTATTAAATAAGAAAGAGCAATTAATAATTAAAAACAAAGAATTAACCAATGAAGAACTGATTACATATGCTTCTTGTTTGAAAATCCCATTTTTTAGAGGAGTATTTATGAAAGATGAATTACCGGTTAAAATGTGGAAAAATGAGACTGGTATTGTAAATTTGGACAATAGTGAAGGATTAGGCACTCATTGAGTGTGTTACAAGAAACTTGGTAAAACCATTTATTATTTCGACAGTTTTGGAGACCTTCCACCACCGAAAGAACTTCAACGATACTTTCGTGCGGCAGAAAATGTTTTTTACAATCATACAAGAAAACAACCTGATGATACATCCATTTGCGGTCATTTATGTTTAGACTTTTTAGCTAAAAGTGTTAGTCAACTTTAAGATGTCCTCGTATACAGTGTCATTAACCGGTACCTCATGTACTTTGCGCAGTATTCTGTTTCCAGCGCTACGTTTGCAAAAAGGAAGACTATGGGAAGCCGCATTATTGGATTTAACAACATATAACTCTATTCCAAACGTTAGTGAAGGAATTAATAACAAAATACATTATTACAAGACAAAAGATGATAAAGGAAAGTATTCAGCTTTGGAAGAATTCAGTTTACCAACAGGAGCTTATGAAATTGATAATATAAATGAAGTTATACAAAAACATATGGGAAAAGAAAATATAACGATAAAAGGCAATAACAATACAATGAAAGCCGAAATTACTTCTAAGTATTATATTGATTTTAGTCAAGAACATTCAATTGGTAGTTTATTGGGGTTTTCTAAGGAAACAAATGTATTAGAACCTAATAAAACTCATTCTGGGAATAAAACTGTGACGATCATCAAAGTTAATAGTATAGACATTACATGTAACATTATACAAGGATCCTACAGAGATGGAGAAAATCGTCATATATTACACACATTCTACCCATCAGTTGCACCGGGTTTCAAGATAGTAGAAAAGCCTCAAAACCTTGTGTACCTACCGTTAAACACCAGTTTCATTTCAGACATCGTGCTGAACATAGTGGATCAAGACGGAAACCTTATTGACTTTAGAGGAGAAGCTATTACTGTAAGAATACATATAAAATCATCCGCTTAGACAATGGGGTTATCATTTAAAAAGAGAGAGCCAACCAGCAAAGAGGTCAGTAGCTTATCAGCTGTAGAAGGATTAACAAGTGACAACATTCGTTTTCTAGAAGAAATTGGATTAAAGGTCATTAACAATGGATATACTGGATATAGCGCAGGGTCCAACATTCGACGAGACCTTATGGGAAAAGGAATATCACACGCACAACCCTTACGCTTCGTCCAAATTAAACAATAACGATGAAATTAGGATTCCTATACAACAACAAGACATTTATACTCTTCCATGCGAAAGTTATTTATATATTGAAGGAAAAGTAACAAAAACTGATGGTACTGCTGGAACCACTGTTCCGTTCATAAATAATCCTTTGGCATTTTTGTTTGACGAGATTAGATATGAAATTTCAGGAGTTACAGTCGATTCAACAAAAAAGGTTGGGATTTCCAGTACATTGAAAGGATTAGCATCTTTAACACCAAATGAGAAGAATCTGTTAGCTGTTGCAGGATGGGTTGCACCTGACAAAAGTACAATCGCTCCTGACTCTTCGGGAAACTTTGATTTCTACGTACCTTTAAGATTACTCCTAGGATTTGCTGAAGACTACAGAAGATAATAATAAATGTAAAACAAGAACTAGTTTTATTAAGATCATCAAACGATAATGATATTATTAAAGCAGCTACTGGAACAACTGATGCCAATTTAGACTGGAAATTAACATTAGACAAGATTGTTTGGAGAGTACCACATGTGCCACTAAATGATGAACACAGGATTACATTATTAAGAAAGTTAAAATCCGATCGAGACATTGTAATGCCATTCAGAAGCTGGGAGTTTCATGAATACCCCGTTTTACCTACAACACAACGGCATACATGGACTGTAAAAACTTCTACTCATTTGGAAAAAGCAAGATATGTAATATTTGGATTACAAACGAAAAAAAAGTATAATAACTGAAAATGCTGGTGAATTCGACCATTGTAAATTAACAAACTGTAAAGTGTTCCTGAATTCACAATTCTTTCCCTACGACAACTTTAATATTTCTTTTGATAAAAAAAGGTACAGTGTTTTATACGATATGTACGCTAGGTTCCAAAATTCATATTACGGCAAAACAAATACACCTCTACTATCTCCCGTACAGTTTGAATCGAAAGCTCCGATTGTTGTAATTGATTGTTCCAAACAAAATGAATCTGTAAAATCGTCTAGTGTTGATATAAAAATAGAAATGGAATTTCAAGAAAACGTACCTGCAAATACATCTGCGTATTGTTTAATTTTGCACGATAAAATTGTTACATACACACCGTTGACCGGTATTGTAAAGACAGTATTGTAAAACGTTGTACCACCACCGGCACCGCCACTGTCGCTAACCTATAAATAGCGGAGCAACAATGCAGGTCTTCAGTTGATCGTCTATCGTCGCATGGGTAACATCTTCTACAAAATGAGTTCTCCATCTGTTGTACAAGGTGATGCAGAGGTAGCACCGTTACTGGAACGTGATAATACTAGTGAAGAAGAAATCATCAAGGAAATAATTGCATTTTTAAAGTTTGATAAAAGAGATAGAGAGGAGGAAAGTAATGCAGACCCATCAAAGGTAGTACCAAAGAGGAAGAAGAAAGTTGAAGAAAATATTCCTCCTCACATTTTAACTGAAGTATTTTTGCGAATCTTTTACCCCATCTCAGCATGCATCAGTAAAAGTGTATCAGTTGGATTGATGAAGTCATTGGATTATTCCCCTACAGTAATACTACACCATGGAACAAAAAAGGTTTTATTTTCGCAAAATGCTTGGGAGTCATTTTTGAAACATGTACATTTAATAGAATGTTATTTAACTAACAGTTTGTGTGGAAGGAAAACACATATTCGACTTTTGGATTGTGACAATGAAATCGATATTGTTAAACATCGCGGACAACTACAAGTGCGAATTAGAGACTTGACTCAACATGAAAATAAGATTCTACTGTCACGTGAAGAATTCTACGTTTTAAACTACGCAACAGAACCTATTACAAGGTACATGAGACAGTTGGTATTTGCAAGCGCTATTATTAAAGAATATTTGGTCGATACTTTGGAAAAACAACCTGATAGCACCATCGTGTACGGACCTGTGGATACATCTATTTTTAATAGAATACCTCATGAAGTTTGCATGTGGAGAAAGGATTTTGAACCACTTGTAGAAATCGCTACAGAAGCTACAGAAGAAACAACACAGGAAGAAGAAATGGAGAAACAAGAAGAAGAAGAAAATGAAACACAAGAAGAAGAAGTTAAAAAAGACTAAAGTTTGACTTAGTAAAGAAGAACACGTGGGGTAGGCCTATTGGGGACGGTGCCCACGTTAAATATACACCAACGCGCCTGCAACTGTACGGCCTGGTATTTAACCTACCGTGGTGTGGAAAACAGTTTAGTTGATCGCTAGGTGCCATGATGAGCGGAGGGGATGAAGAAGTGAGTGTAAATCCTTGTGTAATAGAATTTCAAGCATTTCGAAATAATGATGATAGGTTTATTATCAAGGAATTAGTAATTTTAGACTTGCTTACATTTGTAGTCTACCCATTCACGTTTGAAGCTCCTTTTTCTTTTAACAAACTTAACACCAAAGCGAAAAGTACAAACAAATGGATAACAAACTACTTTCATCACATACATTGGTATGAAGGATTTATAAGCTACAGTAATCTGCACAGTATTATGTTTAACTTTTGCAAACAATATTCACATATATACACAAGAGGATTAGAAAAAAGAACTGGATACAAAAGTACACGCACGGTAATGTTTTCGATATAACTATCAGTAAGGACTTTAACATTAATCTCGGTAATATTTGTGTCGCTGCAAAAGATCTTATTAAAGAATATTTGGTCGATACTTTGGAAAAACAACCTGATAGCACCATCGTGTACGGACCTGTGGATACATCTATTTTTAATAGAATACCTCATGAAGTTTGCATGTGGAGAAAGTTAAAGGATTTTGAACCACTTGTAGAAATCGCTACAGAAGCTACAGAAGAAACAACACAGGAAGAAGAAACGGAGAAACAAGAAGAAGAAGAAAACGAAACACAAGAAGAAGAAGTTAAAAAAGACTAAAGTTTGACTTAGTAAAGAAGAACACACGTGGGGTAGGCCTATTGGGGACGGTGCCCACGTTAAATATACACCAACGTGCCTGCAACTGTACGGCCTGGTATTTAACCTACCGTGGTGTGGAAAACAGTTTAGTTGATCGCTAGGTGCCATGATGAGCGGAGGGGATGAACAAGTGAGTGTAAAGCCTTGTGTAATAGAATTTCAAGCATTTCGAAATAATGATGATAGGTTTATTATGAAGGAATTAGTAATTTTAGACTTGCTTACATTTGTAGTCTACCCATTCACGTTTGAAGCTCCTTTTTCTTTTAAAAAACTTAACACCAAAGCGAAAAGTACAAACAAATGGATAACAAACTACTTTCATCACATAAATTGGTATGAAGGATTTATAAGCTACAGTAATCTGCACAGTATTATGTTTAACTTTTGCAAACAATATTCACATATATACACAAGAGGATTAGAAAAAAAGAACTGGATACAAAAGTACACGCACGGTAATGTTTTTGATATAACTATCAGTAAGGACTTTAACATTAATCTCGGTAATATTTGTGTCGCTGCAAAAGATCTTAAACACGGTCAAACAAACTGTGCATTGTACAACGCATATCGTTTGGCTGCTTACTTGAAACAAACGCAGGAATGTGGTGGGGGTAGCGGAGAACAGAAATGTGGTGGGGGTAGTGGGGCCTATAAATACGAGGAGACAACACCGCTCCAGCACGAGTATTATTCGAGACTCCGAAGAGGCAACATCACAGAAGACACCACCACCACTGACGAAGATGGCATCACAACAATATCTACAAACATTGGTTGATCAATTCAACACTCACTCAAAATCGAACCTTCTGCTAACTAAAAAATGTTCAGAACTAAAAGAACAAAGACATTACATTATTCATAGCATCAAGAAAGTGGAAACCACACATGGAGAAGCAATTCTAGTATCATTGTGCGAAGGACCTATGACTCCAGGAGATGAGCCGAAGTTTCAAGTATTTCTTCCAAAACGATTTGTTCAACTGCTACAAAATGAAGACTTGCGAGATATTCAACCGGGGACGTTGTATTTGGTATCACACGGTGTAAGCGGCAACAACTCGACGGAACTCACTCTGCACATCATGCATCATTGTACATAATGTCTCTATTTGTATTTCTCTGTTTGTATTTCTAGTCATAAATGTTAGACTTAAGCTTATTGTATTGTTAAATGTTTGTTTATTAAAGAAAAAAAAGAAAAAAGAAAGATTAAAAAAAACAAAAAAAACAGCAACATAGCAGTATATTATTTTATATACTGCTGTGTTGCTTTTTTTAAAATTCAAACGGATGACCTTGAACTTTCATTCAGGGTTAACTTATGAAGAGGTATAAAAGACAGGGAGCAGTGAAGTTAGTCTCAGTCTTGTCTAACACACGCTGCAGCTAACATGTCGGTGCCACCGATGAACAATTTATCATTCGATAACAATTTGAAGACATATTGTTGCGAGTTGCAATGTTTTAAAATACCAGGTGATCAAGTTGACGGGAAAGCTTGTCGTAAGTGCAGGTGTTTCAGCTATTGCATATGTAGATGTAAAACATATCAAATGAACCGACAAGATAAAATACAAGAATTACGGCGACAGCTTGCATTACTTTGGCGGCGAATGGAGTAGCAACCATCTGCCGCGCACTTGCCACCTGCCGCCTACCATCTGCCGCCTGCCATCTGCCGTCCGCCATCTGCTCCGCCCCACCACACTTTTACCCCCACCATTTAGTACGATTACAACGCTAGCTTGTGAATAGCCAGTACACCTCCGGCTCTCGACCGGTGAACATCGAGCTGCTCGTCCCGACTGTGTGTTCCCTGCGGTCACATAAATAGGCAAGGAACACACAGTCGGGATGGGCCGATTGGACAAACAAGCGCAACACTTGAAAACTGCGTCTGACGGCTGCGACTCCGGATCAACAACATCGATGACGACAAACAACGGGGAACTATTGTAAACATAAATTATTGTAAACATAACTTATTGTAAATAAAAAGAAAAGTAAAAAATAAAGTTAAATGAAATAGTACTACCTCGCACTCGTATCGTCCGATTGCTTCATTCGATTGTTTCATTCGATATTTCTTATCGATTAAACTATCGAATCACAATCAGATTTTACGCGTGCGAGGTAGTACTTTTTTAAAATTACCTCCCCGTGACCTTGAACTTTAAACTTTCCCTCATTACGTCACAAAACCGCCTACGTCACTGGCTCAGCCTCAGATGACGTCTTTCATGACTCAGCGCATCCGGTCACGTGACCGGATGACGTCACTTCCGGTCCAAAACCGGCAAACCCACACTACTTATATCAGGTAAATAAAGCTAAAAAAACATTTATACTTTACACACTAAGACCGATTTTAATGAATATGTTAAATACACAGTTAATTTTTCAATTATTTAAATGGAAAACACTTTTTTAGTTGCTATTTACGTCGTTATGTCTGCAACCAAACAACATTTCAGCCCGGTATGTGTTGTTATAATTAATCCTGTGTCTGTAAATAAAGTTGAATATTTTTATTATTCTAATATCGTTCATATTTGAGTTTAATAAGAGTATACATACATGTTTTAAAATTATATTTTTACCTGTATTAATTAGGGATATTATTTAGCAGGTGTATAGTTGAACGAGGAGAAGAAAAATGTTGATAAAAATAATGTTAACACCGTGAACTGTGTAACAATTTTCAATGCGAAGTCGTTGTTCATATGGTTGAAAAAACTTAGAAATAGTTACAAATAGACTCGTTCTTAAAAGAGATTACTTTGTGCAAAACTGTAAATCATTATCTCTAAACACAGAGTTAGTTAAAACAGTTTTTAAAAATATTTGAAAACAGTTATAATTTACTTGTTTATAACCTTCCTTGTATGTTCTCTGAAAATGAAAATTTTTGTAACAACTCATAAAAGGGCCTATGTAATCCTGAGTTGCCCTGACGGTAAGTTAGGATACATTACACACGTTAACCCTGCCTTACTAGATGAAGCCAGTTCTGCCATAACATTACGATTAAAATCCTGACATGTTAAAAAATGTAGGAAACAGTTTTGACAGAGCAGTGAATCCACCTCATTCACCCCCTACGAGTTCCATTACCTACTCCACAATATAAAATGTGTATTGCGTTAAAAATCACTATCTTGAAAGATTATTTCTATAAGATGTGTATTAAGGAACTTCAATTTCTAAACAACTTTATTTCGTAAAGGTGGAAAATATAATTCTATATTTATTTTGTGTTAGCCTAGACTCGATTAGGTAAATACTTTAAAGTTAAACAAAATTAATACTTTATAATTAGATTGAATAAGGAGCTTGTTCTATCACAACTTTATATTAAGCTTAAAACAGCATTCGTTAGTATGAAGGTTATCAACGCAAATCAACGTATGGTTGATCCTAAGGTATTTAACTGTACGCGCTGCGACACGTGGTATTACGTCACCCCCCAAACATAGTCATATATCCAATGTAAATAGTAAATATCTAATGTTATATATAAATAAGTTTTGTTTTTAGACAAAAAATCCGATATTTATATATAACTAAACAGCCGCATGTGTAACTGTCTCACTGACTCACTCACTGACTAGGGTATCCGAATTTTAGACCACTTCTAGACGAGCTAAAAACGTGCAATGGCATGCACGTAGGATGTACCTAGAAACTCCCAGGAAAATTTCCAAAAGTCACGGTTTCAATTCTAAAACCTCTAATTTGTATGTTGAAAATATGAAGTTATAGGGCTTATGGAGTTTCAAATAAAAACAAAAAAATCATAACAGCTGAAAAAAATATTCAGTAAATTGTCAATGCAACTTTCACATGGTAGAGAATAAACAAATTATAGAACCATTGAATAAAGATAAATAACATCTAGAGTATATCCCAAATGAATCAGAATAGTATACTATTTCAAATTTACTTGAAGAGACATTGAATTACAATAGCAACTGGGGTGACCCCAAGCTGGGGTCTTGGGGTGGAGCCTCCAAGACGGTTAGGTGGTTAGTAGACGGTTATATCTAATGCTCTATTTTCGTCTGAACGTTGATTTGACATTGTTACAAGTTTTCTTACCAACTCATAAACATGGTAGAATCTTTCACTGAGCAAATAAAATAATAAGAAATCAATACATTAATGCAACTTTATGGCGTATTGTTAATAATAACTGATATTGGTAAAGCGATCAACTAATTTACTATTTTATCGAAAAGGAGATGGAATAAGGGATAGGAAAAGTATCCTATACAAATTAGTTTGCATAAATATTAAATAATTAATTTTGTACTTTTTACGTCATTTTAAAAAGAAGTTGAATAATAAAACCTCGCAATTTTTAATACTTAAATCGAGATAAAAACCCCACCCATTAGCTGGATAGCCTTCAGTTCACAACAGATGGGTAGGTAATTCGATTAAATATCGAGTATCGTATTATTGACTAAAGATTCTGGCTCTTTGATTTGTAACATAATACAAACGCATTTACGTGTAAAAAATAACAAATTTTGCTGCAGTTCATGACAAAATTATGATAACCTAACTCCACAAAGTGATGTATGGTGGCTCTTCGTCGTGCAACATTATACAAATAAATTAATTTTGATCTAAAAAATATAAAGTAAACTTCAAAAAAAAATCTAGACCTTAAATGGTAAACGAAAATAATAATACTTTAACAACATAACACAAAATTAAAATACCCCCGTAGCAGCAAACCTGCATACTCAGCGAATTTCCAATGCATATATATGTATCTTAATACTACATAAAGCCACATACCAAGTTTCATCAATATACATTCATAAATAAACGATTTATGACATTTTAATTATTCTCCATAAGAATAACATGGCAGCTGAGTATGCAGGTTTGCTGAAGCAAGGAACACAAAAAATGGGGTTTTATACAAATATAAAACAAACCAAATAACTCATGTAGGTAAAGCCACATACCAAATTTCATTAATTTATTTTCATAATGAAGGCAGATAACACGTTACTTATTCTCCATAAGAATAACATGGGGCTGAGTACGCAGGTTTGCTGCTAGGGGAGCCTTTGGTAAAAAGTTTTTTTGAGCAAATATCAATGGTCCACAACCAGATGCCAGATGATGCTGTATACCAAGTTTCGTTAGTATACGTTCATAAATAAGCGAGATATAAAATTTTTATTTTTCTCCATAAGAATAACATTAGACAACGTACTGTGTTTAGCACTTTCAATATCTCGGTAACCAATTGACGAAGAGAAATGATCAAAATACCGAATTGTGTGTTTTTTTAAGCTGAATCCAATGTAAAAAACTAAAATTTGACTATTTCCAAAATTATATGCAAAAAATTCGAGAAACCCATTTTTGTGGTACAAAACCCCCCCAAAATACCCCTTCGGATAGAGCGATCTGGCTGGTTTTCGAACTTAAGGTCATAAATGTTGCTTTACACGTTTATACCAAATTTCATCAAAATCGGACAATTTTTACGAGAGTTATCGTGCTCACGGACATATATATATATATGTCCGTGAGCACGATAACTCTCGTAAAAATTGTCCGATTTATAATCGTCCGATATATATATATATATATATATATATATATATATATATATATATACATATACAGTTTCGAACGAATGGTGTTTTTGGGGTCTGGGGACCTCAAAACGAAAAGTTATCATGGTCCCGGGCCTAGGTCTTACCATGCCGACTACGGTAATAGCTTCTTCCCTATAGGGGAAATTCGCTAAAAGTGCGACCCCAACAAGTAATCAGCAAAAGTGGGACTTAAACCCGGAACCGCCTGATCGTGAGTCCAATACTGAATCCATTGATCCACCACAGCGTGTCTAGAAATAGGAAAGTTACAATTTAACAAGCTGTGATCATCTAGTTGCTAGATGAGTAGACTACGATAATTGGTAGTCAATGATATGATATTCGAATATATTTAATCGAATGGCCTACCCATCTGTTTTGAACTGAAGAGTATCCACCTATTCCTAGTAAGTGTTTGAACTTTTGTTGGCAACAGCAATGAAAATGATAAATTCCCCCCCTGGATACGTTACTGCCAAACATACGGGGTCATAGGCTGGAAGGTATTCTTACAGTCATGGTTGTACAAGGAGGTTTGTCCTGCTCTGACGTGGGTTTTGGCCTGTTTGTGTTAGCTGGAATAACCGCACCCACAGTGTTTGGCACGAGTCAAAGATTAAAAACAATCTACATTCTATATCAATGCTTCTACGTCTCTATTTTAACTGTTTACATTTGGTATAGTATAGACGACTTTTTGTAGACGACTTTTTGAGAGCAAAGAAAAATGAAGGTATGATAAACTATCGTATTACAGTAGCAATACTGTATCGTTTGATCCAATTGTTTAAGTTCATAATGTTGTTCCGTGTGCGAAATTTTGCTACTAATATTTTCACGCACTTAAAACGTATTCAGCAACAGTTGGGACAAAGAGTACATGCCTACAAATACAGTGTCAATGTGCAATTGATTTGCGCCTCAACATACACGACGTTGAGAATAACCTTAATGGTATTATTGGTTTCTTACCTAATTCAGAATAATGAAAGCAGTTACAAAATATGGTTCTCAGTAATTTTGCACATGATTGACTTTATAGTGACATATGCAGTCCTAAACAATTTAACATTAATCATCTTGACGGATGTCAATATAGCGGTGTATTTAAGGCGACTGTGCCTTAAAGAACCGAGCCGTGATTTTGACTTTCTCGTTGAGGAACGAAACATTACCCTATGTGGAAATCGCCTACAGCCTTCCAGCTCCCGATCCAAGCTTCGATACCGAGAGGCCCTTCTAGCGAGCCACCGAGGCAGGAATTTCCGCTTACTTCTCAACCGTTTCTACCACTTTCCACTGTCACTCTACTTGTTAGGCCGAGCATCTTTTTTGTTTTTCAACGGTTATTTATCACACGGAGTTCCGAATGGGGTTCCTTTCAGTAAATTAATAATGATTTTACAGTACGCTTCTACGCTCTTGCTCATACTGATGCCACTCACTTCATGTTCCTGGGCCAAGTAGAAGCGTTTCCAACTGTCAGCGAGAGTCATCAGGGAGATACATGCCACTGGGGACCGCGACTTCATTAGATTTTTATCATTCGTGAAGAGCAAAAGTGATGATAACTTTTATAAGTGTAAATCACTTATACCAGTAAATATTCTATGTAAATAAACAACGAGACCATCGTAAACTACTTCCTAACATTTGTCTTGGTAGGTTATGAGTGCGAAAGTACGCGACCTTTTAGTAACTGAACATAAAAACATGAGCAAGAAGGGGTCTGATGGACCCCTTCACCCTTACTCATAACAATAAAGCTTAGGTAAAAGTGTTAAAAATATATTACAGGTGAACATAATAAGCATAAAAGAGTAAAACATCATAATTTCCAATAAAATTCACCTAATCTAATAATATAAAAATATCTTGAAACTGCCGGTAGGAAAATCGTTGGTGTTCGAGAATTGTTCATTGCCACATGTGCAGCCCAACTCAAACACACAATATTCTTTGTTAAAGCTACTTTAATTTGAATTATTTAAGAATATCTTTTAAAAGCTGTAACAAAGTTAAGTCTGTTAATAAAACATTCACATTCTATTTATAACCACACTTATGCTACACGCAGTGGTTACCTATTTATAAATTAATTGTATACGAATGTATTAAAACGAAAGAAAACAGATCACCTATCTGATATGAGTTTTGTAAAGGTCACAACTATTTTTATTTGTAGTTCCTATTTTGATCATGACGTATCTTTATATATAATTCTATAAGCGAAATTTTAAGTCAAAATTGTGGGAGTTTTACAAATCGCAAGATGATGGGAGACGGTTCAAATTAAAGGTGTGTCCCAGGGACTCGGGAAAAATATCAGAATTTCTAAAAAGTAACCAGCAAACAAGAAATAACGTAAAACATCCTCCATAAGATAAGCATGGGGATTTAAAACGTCTGCTTTGTTTACATTAAAAAAAGTGAGTAAGATCCCACTTGGTTTACGAACTGACATGTTTTCCAAGCAGATGAGGTAGCTTATTGAAGGTTAGGGGCTTTGGCTCCTTCAAGCCACTAGTTCAAGATAAAACTTGTGTTATTCAAACACATAAACATGATTTATCTTAAAATATTTGGAATCGTGTAGCACACACTGACAATGTTTTTATCTATAAATGTATGAGAATGTTCAGACTTGAAACAAAATAGTGAACATTGTATACTCGACGAAACCAGAGAGTAGCTATACTTGTAATCTATATTTAGATGTGTCTCAAGATCTTATTATTATCTTATTATATCTTTAAGACACCGACACAACCTGGGCGTATTTAAGGCGAATATGATTGAATGGTGAGTGTAGAATGGCTGAGATGCCTTGCGTACCCTTGTTGCTGATTAAGACCGACTGATTCTTTAGCCAGGATAATTAATTAATAGCAGGACCACAACGTGCACGCACTCTTACAACAAAATATTCTAAAGTTTAACTTACTAAAAAATTGATTTTGTAATATATACAGCGAAATTTACCATGGTAAATTTTGATTAACTATATTTATAAATATATTATGAGGCTGTTTTTCCATGGCAGTAGCAGTAATACAACTATTGTAAATTATGTTACTTAGTTGTTCTATAGTTGTGGGTAAATTAATATGAATTGTAATGTGATATATGTACACTGCCAGTCTTAAAATCGATTTTAATTATTCGAAATAGCTTTTGGTCAAGAAATAAATGAAATACACAGATTTTAATATCAAAAGGGTGGTAAGACCAAATTGCATTTCATACAGAATAGAGGCTTGACCCTTTAACCTTACAGTAAATGACAGGTTAGCCCTATATTAGGTTGTTTATATGATTTATAACCGTCCTAACGTTATTACATACTTACCAGGAATATCCGCTCTTATCTATTTGTCTTTCCTACCAACCTGTCCTGTTTATTATACATAAGTTAAGACGAATTGCGTAATATCAAAGAGGTAATATGCAATCAAAGACAATATGTATTGTTTGAAAGAGTCTGATTTTATTCTCTTAGATTTAATTGTCTGTGAGTTTGCGGTCGTTTGTACCTTGAGTGATTTGTACAATAATATACATTCAATAAGCCAAACAATTCACACTGTGTTCTGAGATTAAATCAAGCTCCCTAAGCAGCCCGATAGTGTTGTCACAGTTTTGAACTCCAAGAAGAGAATGACAACTATAACATATTTGTATGTAGCTAGTGAAATTATAGTTGACTTTCAATTAGTAAGGTACCAAGGATTAATAGTACTTTTTAACCTTGATTTGAGCTGGAGTAAGTTGATGGAAATTCCTTTAAACATAAATTAAAACACCACTGATTACTTATTAAAGTGCTGGTCGTTGTAGATTCCATTCTTTAACTTCTTTAATTGAGACTGGTTTGATGGGATTATTCAATAAACGTGAATGTAGCTCATTCTCACACACCTGCTAGCTGCTGGATTCAAGGGTTAAAGGCTAAACGAGTGTTTCAACGTAGTTCAATGCTATATGTATACGTTACACAATTAAGAGTAAAAACTGAATAAATTAGTTTTACGTTCCACTTTTTCGGACAATGATTATATACCTAACCGCATACTATATTGTAAATACTGTGTTGGCATCACTGTATATTGTAAATACAATCTGGGTAACATATGTTTTGCGGTAAAACTGTTTTACTAGGTGTGCGCTCTTTTATCGCGTAAGGGGATGAACTGACAATTACGATTATGAACAAAAATCTTTTTTTCTAATAGACAAGTTGCTGAACATTGATACCAGTCAAGAAGCGAATTAGTAAACGTATGTCTTTGCCAAAGTAGGTTGCTAAAAGGCAGTGGCTACGTACACGTCCGACGTGAGCCGATACTGTTCACGTCCGTTCCAAATTATGCACCGTACGTTACTTTTCCTGTGATTTTTAAAACAAATTGAGAGCCAGAAAACCTCCTAACCTAACCTAACGTAATCTAACCTATCCTAACCTAACGAAACATAACGTAACGTAACCTAACCCAACATAACCTAAGCGGTAGCGAAGTGAATTTGCCCTTATATTGGACGTGTACGCAGTCACTTCGTTGCTAAAACACCTAGCTTTAATAACAGAATTTTAGATAAAAATAAACTAATAATAACTGCAAATGGAAATAAGCATTATTAAAAACACCATATAACACTCATACATTATATACATTCAAACATTTCATGCAAAATAACTTTGTTTAAAAACAAGATAATCTGTTTCATTAATTCAAACTGTATTATTTTATAGTTTTTTGAGATGTTAGTAGCCTAATATTTCCTTCCTTTGCCCGCCAACATACATGGTGCCTCACGTAAGGTGTTCCAAACCAATTACAGACGAACCACTTGACCTAGAAGGATGAAATAAAATTATTTCCCACTAAATCTACCCCAAGAAGTAACGTAAAAAATAGTTTTAACTTTTTTAAAATACATGTTGTACCAAAAACCGAGAGTCACTAGTTCGAATCTCGGAATTTTCAAATGTAAACATAGGTCAGGTTATACACCATTTTCAAGCCCTTTAATAGAAAAACATTTTGGTGAAAACAGAACTCACTTATCTCTTACCGTTTCAAAATGGTGGCCACTTTTGCGAAAAATATTAACATTTACGGAATAGGTACCCTGTATCTGCTAAACTTCAAGACAAAATTTGATTCTGATTCAAGTTCCTTACTCGTATTGAACTCAGCTTTACCCTGATATGCTACATGCTAGTGTTTAAAACATAGTAAAAAATAATTAAAAATTAGTTTTATCTATAGTTTTATATGCCCAAAATAAAAAAAAATGAACTAGTAACGTATGTCAAAAAGTATATCATTTTAAAGGTCTTAAAAATCCTAACAACTTTCTAACTAACATCAATCTCGTATCTCTCTTTGTTTTTTGGCAATCAACAAAAATCGTCATTTTCCCATATAAAATACATCTTATTTCTATATAACACTTCCGAATACTCTGAGGCCTCTTTTATAAATGAGTTATGTAGAAATAACATGTATTTTATATGGGGAAATGAATATTTTTGTTGATTGCCAAAAAACAAAGAGAGATACAAGGTTAATGTAAATTAAAACGTTATTATGATTTCCAAGACCTTTAAAATGTAATGTATATTTTTTGATATACGTTAATATTTCACTATTTTGAACTTTGGGCATATACAAATTTCAAAAAAACAAATTTTTGATTTTTTTTTACTATGTTTTAAACACTAGCATGTAACATATCAGGGTAAAGCTGAGTGCCTACCTGTTGATCGACATGTTAGTTATTCGCAGGGACAGTGTGTTCAATACGAGTAAGGAACTTGAATCAGAATAAAATTATGTCTTGTGGTTTATCAGATACAGTGTATTCCGTAAATGTTAATATTTTTCGCAAAATATGGTCGCCATTTTGAAACGGTTAAATATAAGTGGGTCCTGTTTTCACTAAAATGTTTGTCTATTAAAGGGCTTGAAAATGGTGTATAACCTGACCTATGTTTACATTTGAAAATTCCGAGATTTGAACTAGTGACCCTCGGTTTTTGGTACACTCTGTATTTTAAAAAAGTTAAAACTATTTTTTACGTTACTTCTTGGGGTTGATTTAGTAGGAAATAATTTTATTTCATCCTTCTAGGTCAAGTGGTTCGTCTGTAATCGGTTTGAGACACCTTACGTGAGACACCCTGAATAATATAGATTTGTGCGTGGGGCGGATCCAGCAAAGTAAGGGGTGAGCCTTACAGGGCAAGTTGTACATTACTGATACAATGTTGACTGGGATTCGAAACCGCGACATTGCCGCTGCTATGGTTCCGGATTCCGTGTAAATGTGTTTCATTAAAAAAAAACAAAGACATATCCCAGCTGACTTAATTTGAGGACAACTATCCGCTCAAACCATAAGTCTATTCCGATCCGAAGTGATTCCCCTCGACATTCAAACTATTTACTTTATCCATTTCTCACCTGTTACTGGAGTGATAAAGCTGAAATTTGGTACCATGATAGATGGTAGTGGCATTCATATGCTTACTTTGATAAAATTGCACTCTTAAAGCTCCACTGGCTTTTAATATAACCATTTTAATAACCACACATCAACTACTGAACCGATGGAGGTGTTAGTTGAAAATAAGACAATACACCAGAATAAAACATAGACGCTCCCCATTACGAAATTCCTTTGGGCTCCCACTCACTGGTATTTAAAGTTATGTTTACCATCTCGCACCCACTATTGGTCTGATGTAAGTTTGGTAGGGAAATAGCTAGTACACTCAAAGGAAACATACGCCTAAATTTAACCAAAATATTGTTTTAGGGCTACGTTTTAACAATCGCACACCAAAAACTTAACCGTTGAAGCTGAAATATGGTTGAAATATGGCTTCCAAATCTACGTTTACCATCTTGTAATTACCACTGGGTCGAATGAACTGAGGTTTGGGATGGAAATAACTAAAACACTCAAACCAGACACAGGCCTACTCCTGATCATAATATTATTTGGTAAATCAAACTTAGTAATTTCCTGTGGTTCCGCCCATGCCCCCCAAATATAGAATATGGATATTCCTTAAAGATGGTTATTTCTATAGTTATGAACCAAGACAATGCAATTTAAAATAAAATGTAGCACATTATCCCAGTTAGAAACTGTAATTCCATTTCATTGCATTTTATATTGATTTAGGATTTTTTCCCAAATCATTAAATTAAAGGCATGTCTGTAAGTCTGTGAAAAAATTTTTCTGCTAAATAATACTATTTTCTCAACGTTATTCCTATGCTAAATAGATTGATTGGTGTTGATTTAACAGTGATCGTAAAATGAAATCATATGATTGTAAAACTTCCTAAGGAATAACTGACTAGGCGGTGCAGTTCTGCTGTATCTGTCACTGAACACTGTGATAAATGTGGCGTAAATTAAAACAGCAATATGAACGCGACCTGGGTGGATAACGAACGGCCACCGAGGCGAATACATTCAGCTGGAGAAGGATAATGAATGTTCGCGCGTTTCACGACACATTTGCTGCTTTCCAAATGAGTTCTACAATGTTATTGACCGGCGATTTTATCTTGGATTGTAATATACAGAAATATTACTATAGAAAACCAAAATTTAAACTAAATCCCTGTCATTAATGAGGTAAAGATTGTTTATACCCCCTTTTCATTGAAACCGGCCTTAATTAATTTAGTGATTTGATAGTTCTAGGTTGCGTAGATTTGGTAAGGAAGAAACAAACTCTGTCATGATTTATAAAAATTAGTTGATGAATAGAGAAAGGAATACTATAAAAGATCGTCACAAAGTCGAACAAATATCGAAAACAATTTTACTATCTTAGCTTATTAAAAAGCACTGTGCTTACTTAAGGTTGATATTGTAATTGTATTAATGTTTTTTTTTAAATAATATGAAATTGGACAAAGCAAAAGTTCATGAACAGATTGAGCTGAACTTTGGTACGAGATTAGGAAAAAATATAAATACACATAATTCACATACCATATGGGATACACATACTTCATCTATTCAGGTTTAAAAGGATGTCCAAAGTGTTTCTAAAATATATTGATTTGTTTTATGGGAACAAAAATAGTATGTCAAGTTTTTTTAATGATTTATGTCGATCATCGTTCAAAGAATGGGGACATTAAATAGTGTTAAAATGTAATATTGTACAGATAAAGTGAATTTTTGGTGTTCCAAAATAATTATTTTAGTCTCTACATACTCGCAATGATACAGTCGAAAGATTTATAACGCAAAATATTTTAATTATAAAACTTTAGTATTCTCATTACAAAATAAATTAGTTAATCCTAACCCATTGCCCGCGTAATCATCAGTTTGTATTGTTTCTATGATAAATTAATGTGATATTGGAGTTTGGCATTCATGTTTACACGAAATTTATTTTGTGTATTGAAATATTGATTAATGACAGATCATATTATTTGAGAGTCTAACGAAACCAACTAAATACTTCAGTTACATTAACTTTGTTGGATCATTAGTAATCGAACAAAATCAAAATTCATGTCCATTGATTTTTGCTTGGATATTTAAGGTGTACTGATATCATTTTTATTTTTATATTTTTACCCCTAGTTTTCCTAGGGTTTCTAACCTTATTCGTTTTGGAGTTAAACTAATTGACTTTTAGGATTGAAAATTCGATTCACCGTCGTGTTCAGGTCACACAAGTAAACAATTCACATGACATATTAAATTTAAATTATGGTTTACGTGTAGTGAAGAATTTTCGTTGCTAAATAATAAGTTTATTGAATAGAAAACTAACCAGTCTTTCAATTTCTGTGATAAATTTTCTTTGGCAAAATTATTATTATAAAGATATAAAAATCGACTCGTAAATATGTACTAATGTTTCTGAATTTTTACAAATCATTTTGAACAAATGCAGTCAGAAGAATGGTTCAATCCTCTAAGTGAGTGGGATATTTTGATAAATTTAATTTCTGAAAGGAATCTTCGTCTTCTTATATAATCACCAGTATTTTTTCCGTCCGATGTCCGGATGAAAATTTCTCAGTAACTAGAATTGTCCCAAGTACAATATTTGAAACATAAATAGTTTGTAGGTCGTAGGGGTGCAGGAACATATTTTAAAGTTCATTATCTAAGGCCCCGTAAGGTAAAACATCAATTAAAGGTCGAAGTTTTAGCATTAAGAATAACAAGAAACATATGTTTTTTAATGCCACATTTGTTAGTTGGTTGTAATTAACAAATACGTCTATCTATATTTACGAATATATTTTCCCTTTAAAGGAAGCAGCTGGTTTGTGTAATCAAAGTTCATAGCAGTAATTTACATCAACCATATGGTTTTCAGTTTTATTCTGGTTCGTTAAAAATTTCAAAATTGACTATGTGATATATGATGAGTCTGTAATATTGAAGCATATTTAAAAACAATAATCTTCACTTAGTTGGTTGATATAAGTAAACGGTAGACTATTACAGTTTACGATTGGAACTGCTGTTTAAAATAATTACTACTAGTATAAAAATGAGGTGGCGTCTGTCTGTCTATTGTTAAATCACAACAAAACCACTGGAGCAAATCTGCTACATTTTGCACAAATATAGCCTATGTACCCAAGGAGTGTCATAGGCCTATTGCCGTTTAGAAAGGTCCTCTGGGCTCTGGTTCTTATTATATAATCACCAGTTTTGAAAAAGTCCGATGTTCGGATGAAATTTTCTAAGAAACCAACAGTGCCAATACCTTATATTTAATTTAACCTAAATAATTTGTTGGTCGTAGAGATGCGGGAATTTATTTTATTCAAAATCAAAGACCCAGCACAAAAAATAGTTGATTTAAGTTATGAAATTTGCCAGTTATAATGTGTTTGCAATCATCTTTAGTTAATTGGTTGCTTAAGGAACATCAATTCTTTATATTTACGAATATGTTAGCAGTTTTCAAGGGGAGTGCTGACGGGGGCATTTAAACTTCCACATCGCTAATCCAAATATTTCTACTATGTGGTTTTCAGTTAATAACGGCAAGTGACAAAATACGATTTTGCTTATGTTTTGTGTATTGTAATGGATCTATTGTATTGCAATGTTAATTTCAATTAATTAAACACTTGCTTAGGTGTAATATTTTCAGCTTTGGTAGATAGGCCGCAAACACTGATATCTAACTAAATATTGGAGGCAACACGTCTCAGGGACACTGCGTGCCAGCCGCCATTTTCTGGTGAGAATTATGGATATGTTGGTAAAATCAAACGATTATTACTGTAATAGAAAGAGAAGTAATCATCACTGTTACTGTGGACTTACAGTCAACGGCCCGGCATTCCGACGTAAGTCATTCTGAAGTTTTACCGAGTTTCATCCAGTATTTAGTTAGATCTCAGGGTTGCAAAGAAATAAATATTAAGTAAACAAATGATTTATTTCACGTTTGTTGTAGAATGTATTAGCTGATCAGATCAATAACAAGGGAATTAATCAACCATGGCTTTAAGGATCTATAAGATCGTTCTTTGTATTTTTTAAGTTTTTACGAATAAATAAGAGATTACTCTTTTGCATTTGTAATTTATCAATTTTGCAACATACTTTACCCTATAACTGGTGACATGTTTGTTGAATAAAACAGTTATTTCCTGTCTTCTTTAAATTGCGAGTACCTTTAGGTACTCTTTCGTTGTTCAGAGTTTTTTGCTATAATGTCCAATCAAATGCTTAGGCCTATAGTGTGAGTAAAGTGGTCATTTCAAATACGGTATCTTAACCATTAAAGGTCGTGGAAAGCATTTTTGTGGAAAGCCAATTGCACATCTTATTCGGAATAATTTTGATGAAGACACCGAGTTCATCAATTAGGTCTACACATATATTTATAAAACTGTCGTTCAAAATCGGGGCTGCATCTAAGAGAAAGAGTGTTTCCAAATTCTACGATTTCAGGCTCTACCCCATATAAAATATTCTGCCAAATCACGGGTTCTTTTGGACCTATTGACCCATTTTGAAAACTTGCATTGTGATTTTTAATTATTGTGAATGGACATAGTTATAATTTTGGTAATCCTATATTATATGTTATTTGATATTTATGGTTTGTTGTTTTCTAGGAGAAATCATAACACCACGCTTCCAAACTTAAATGTGTGATCATTATAGAAAGCAATAAAAACTCTCCTCAAGCAGGTCCTCACGTAAGATAAAAACACTATAAAAACAATGTTCTTCACATTTGTTTTGACTGTGTTCAACTGTAAATTAACAGTAATGGCTAAATTAAAACAAATTCTCATATATTTACATAGGCAACATACCCCGTTATCATTTTCAGAACGATTGATAGTCACAATCATTGTCGTTGATTTTTCAACGGGTGTCACGCTAGGGTATGAATAAACTTCGCAGAAATACAACTAAGTAGGTATATTATCTCTGGAGCGGAAGCTCGTTATAGTCTTATTACCTTTTCACTACTTCAAATAATTCCTCGCTGTCTTTTCATTTCGTAGTTAATGACATATTTGTTAAATAAATGAAACTTTTAACTGAATAATATAATTATTTTGAAATTTTATAATATTTTGGTCTAAGGATATTCTAGCAATTTAAAACAAATGCAATTAATATGTCATAATAAGACATATGTCTTTGTAAGTAAACTGGACTCAGTCAAATTAAGATATTTCTATTGGAACACAAAACAATACAAACCAGGGTATCAATAAAACAGGTAAATTTAAGTTTTTTTTAATCTAAGGCTTTATCATTAAACAAATCATAACGAGGTTCATGAGATAATCATTTTTGTATTGTTTTAAGATTTCTTTTCCTTAGAATAATTAAGTAAACAATACATTGTAAATTAAATTAAGTAAAAAATAAAGAAAACAACTGTTTATGAGATATTGTAGCATACAAAATATATTGCCCTTAGGTCGTATGTTCATTATTTTAGTAGTCGCGTATCCACGGGATAGTTGACTAAGACCATCAAACCTTATATACACCTTAAATGCATGATCATGTTTAAGCCTTCCGAAATTGGTTATCGATATAAACAGGTCAACATACCTTGACGTCAGACATTTCTTATACACAGTGGTTTACTATATTTTTGGCTCACATGGAGTTATTATAAAAAAATATTCTTAAGGTTCGTGATAATGGCTCACTGTGAGCCGAAACTATAGTAGTTAATACTAAAATCTATGTCGACATCACGCATATTTTGAAATTGGTGACAGAATATAGTGATGAAATATTATTAATTAGGAAATAGTAGTAAATATAGTACTCACATAGCATATGCAGCATATTTTGTAATGTATTGATGGTATGACAGAGAAAATATCATAAGTTAGAACGAAATATAAATTTTAAATTTTTACAGTGAATGTTGTAGGTTTCACTTCAGCCTTAGTCAACTTTTAATGAATTTCCTGGTAACAAATGTTTACTGAGTATGATTTTTTCACATGTTTTCCAAAATTCCTAGAATGAACTGTTATTAGAAAAATATTAATGAGAATATACAAAACAAGAGCATTTCATATGAGCGAGCACCACTAATTACAGTTCCTAACAGAGCACGAAACTAAACATTTTACCTCTGGTTTAATTAAAACTGGACATTATTATTTAGGAAGGCATTCTTCATTTATCATACTCGCAGTTAGACTGCTTTGTGAACACCGAACAGTGGTAACTCCAATGTTTGTTTACAAACAAATTCTCGTTTAGATAGTAACATTTCAATTCACCTAGTAAAATATTTTATGTTCTCATATTATTAAAAACATATAGTCATCATAGTTTCTAGCGCTCTTTACTTCAATCAGCTCCAAGCTTTGTTTGAATTTGTGTACTAATGTTGTTTGCTAAATACTACTAATTAGCTTTCAAAATTCAAAAAGCTTTTTTAAGGCAGATTTGCGTGTAAAAGACGCACAGGTTAGTTACACCGTATGGGATTGCACGTACCACCTACAATTTTGTATCCAATAGCTTCAAACTGTAAAGTTTTGCAGCATCAAGAATATGATTGAATAAGTGTGATACTCATTACAATTTTAATGAGTATTATACTTTATTTTAAGAGAGAGCAATCAGATGTTTTCTTATGAGAGGTAAAACGAGGACATATATTCCAAACATTTAATAATTACCATATTGAATAAAGCGGAGCAACCTGCACCAGACGTTACACCATGTTTATCGAGCTAACTGTTAATTTTTTAGGCAAATGCTAATTGTGCGCAAGAATAAATGAAAAGTTTATCAAAATGAAACATTAACATATTTAAATATTTATATATTAATCATAATCTGTATAATTAAAGAATTAGTTTTATGTTCTGAAATAAATTGTAAATTTCATGAGTTCAAAGTTAAAATTAAGTCATCCATCGTTCGAAGATTGGTTGAGTGGGGTTCAATGTTTTGAATTAGTTTAATTGATCAACCAAAATCAATCTCTTGTCCAGAGTTAGCTACCTGCGAATAAATAGTGTTATGAGTTAAAATGTCAGGTTTTAAATAGTAAAATATCTGCAGCAGAAAATTACGGAAACCAAATTTAATTACAAAGTGTTAAAACTAGAAACGTATTTTTCAGTGACTATGTGATGAAAATAAAACATTATCAGTTAGTTAATATGAGAAGATAAAAGACCACCACTTGACAGAGTCTCTAATATTCAGAGTTCTCTAATATATTGGCAGAGGGTTGCCAATGGGGATGATCATCATTTTGGGCTCCATGGAAAAAAAACAATAATTAAGTAACAATAATAATTAACAGTAAAGATTTTAACACAGACTTATTTTGATATCCGAGCGATGTGTATGTTTCTCATATCTATTATCACAGGGAAATTAATTGGTTTTTTAATTTGCTTTTTAAACTAAACAAACAAAATCAAACAAACATTTAACAAATTGGAATTGTTAAGTGATTTACTGGATGTGATGTTATTTTTTTAAACTTACAATTTTGTACTATCGATAGCACGACATATATCAGGCAAGTTTATACATCTTAAACTTAACATAATTTTGTCATATGATATAAAATTAATATAATGAGTTTTAAAAAAGAGGTTGCACAATTGAATAAGAACATAAATGAATGGTCTTATGAAATTAATTTAATTTTATGTAATATATATATATAGCTAACGTAAATTAACACTTAATATAAATATTTCCATTGTTACTCATTGTTGTTCCATTGTAGCCTTTGTACTATTAAGCCATATCAACTACAGTAGGTATATCTGAACCTTTAATAATCAAAAACACATCACTTGGTAATGTATTTGAATAGATTTATCATATTTATAATTGTTAAAAACATTGTGTGACAAGTATTTATATATAGTTAAGACAAGTAATAAAAAAGAAGATAAAATCAGTATCAAGCATGACGAGGAATAGTGAAGTTGGATACTGGACTAATTGACATATAAATAAATGGGAATAAAATTACTAAGAGCCTTAAAAAAATCAACAATAAACTAATTCGTAACTAAAATATTGCTATTAAATTAAACACACATCATGAAACGTGGGCTATAATCCAATATCAAATTGTTTTATAACATGCAATTTTGTTACAATGTAATAAAACCAAGGAACTGACCGCATTCAAAGGCTTATGACTATCCGACAGTGTGTCCGCAGATGTAACGAGGGACCGGAAGTCGACATCCCAAGACAATGATTTCCGGTGGAGCAGTGCGGAATAAGCACATCCGTCGGGCTTTCTCAGCCTAAATAACGCTCTGCCTTTCCCAACGACCACTGAGAACTAAGTTGTTCTTCGATGCGAGGATTTGTATAAACTAGTCTTGACTATACATATATTGACTATCAATGAATATGCCATATTGAAAATTGAATTAAGTGATAAAAAAACACACTGTATTAAGTGTATTCATTTTGTTTATTTTAGAGAGAAATAAAAATTATCCAATTAATTAGCAAATATATAATAAGCCTACTTTTTAATCACGTTTTAATATACGATCTTATAACGTTATATTTGTATCCTATTATTAATAAATGGATATTGATACAAAAATGTACACTAATAGGTATCTGTTCTGGTTATTATTTGTATATATCACAGCGCCTAATGATGGGTATGTCTCAAAGTGTGTTGTATGTTAGGTTTTTTAGCGGATTTCCCCTATAGGGAAGAAGCTATTACCGTAGGTGGCATGGTAAGACTTAAGCCCAAGACCTTGATAACTTTTTGTTTCGAGGTCCCCAGATACCAAAAACACTATTCGTTAAAATTTATATATATGTGTGTCCGTTACCTCGATAACCTTTGAAAGAAACGTCCGATTTTATGAAATTTGGCACAAATGTGAAGAGTAATATCTATGACTATAAGATCGAAAATCAGATCGATCGAACTGTGGAAAGGAGGGGTTTAAAATTTTACAAAAATTCGTTTTTTGAGTTTTTATCCTAACATTTTAAAAGCACTCAGTTTTGGTTATAGCCATTTTATAGAACTTAAAAAACACAAATAATTCAGTATTTTGAATCATTAACCTTGGTTAAGTGACTGTGGGGAAACGTAAGAAAATGTTTCCATAAAATTCCCCATGTTAAATTTTTTGGGAAAAAGGCTTTTAGATTTTCCTCAGATAATTTTACAAAAAACTTCACATTTCCTTTTATCGAGAAGTTTGGCTTAACAAAAAAATCATTTTTTTATTAGTGAATTTCCTTTGGAAAGTCACAAAACGCAAAAATACACAGTTGAGTGTTGGGTTGTAGCATGACCCACACGGTGAAACTTAAGCCCAGGACCACCATAGAAGTTCCTAACATGACTCCCTGAACACGTTTTGGGGGGTCGTTCAAAATTTTATATATATATGTATATATATAAATATATATATATATATATATATATATATATATATATATATATATAAGTGTTTGCACTCTAGAGTTCGCATTTTTTGTTCGATTTACTTAAAATTTGGTAGGGACATTCCTTTCTGTAATCAGTTGGACAAGTTCGTTGGGCAAAACAATCGGAAAACTCTAAACCCTTTTTTTGGGGATTAATCTTTCAAATTTTGTGTTTTTGGGCCCAAAAAGGTTCGAAAATGCCCCGTATGTAAAATTAATGCATGTAAAAAGTTTAGTGAGGCAAAAGGTTTAGGCCCTCTCTCGTCATTCTAGCATTTACCGAGTTATTAAAGAAAATGTGTATCGACTAAACACAGTACGTTGTCTTTTGGGGATTTTACACTAGAAAAGCCTGTTATTCCTTTGTTAGAGTACTTTTCTCATTCCCAGCAACCTCACGCCTACTTTGAAGCCTGTCTGGACCTTCTCCTAACATTATAATGTACAAAATTGTACTCCCAGCTTTGCAGGTAAATGAAACCAGGAGCATCAGAACAGCCAAAAAATCACTGTTTCAGATTTCAATAAAAATCGGAATAAATGTATGTTATTACACTGATTTGGAGTTTTACAAGTTTTTATGTGGAAATTCACTTCCCTCACGTCAGCGTGCTGCGTGCGAATTCGTTTTAATTGTTGTCTGCGTCCAACCGTTGCAGAGATAGGCTATCCAAAGTGCTAAACACAGTATGATGTACAATGTTATCCTTATGGAGGATAACTAAAATTTGATATTCCGATTTTTATGAACGTATATTGATGAAACTTAGTATATGGCTTCAACATGTTGTGGTATATTGATAATTGTATACAACAAATTTTTTTGTTGATTTTCCCCGTAGCAGCAAACCTGCATACTCGGCTCCTATGTTAGTCATATGGAGAATAAGTAAAGTTTTATATCTCTCTTAGTTATGAACCTAAATTAATACAATTGGTATGTAGATTCACCTGATTGAGTTATATTGATAACTGACACATATAAAAAAATACATTTCTTATCTTCTCCGTGTCAGCAAACCTACGTACTCATCCCTAATGTTATTCTTATGGAAAATAAAAATGCTATATCTATATAAATAAATAAAATTAGAGTTCTGTCTGTACATTCCTTGGAATTATGAAATATTTGCATATTTTCACGTTTTACACCTACGGAAGCCAAACAAGTCTTATCTCAATTTCTTTCTGTCTTTCTGTGTGTCGATAACGTTCAAGGATGGGATTTTGTTCGCTTTTCATGGGAAAATGGGTTCACCTACTTTGATGAAACTTTGTTTGTTCTATACTTACATGAGAAGGTTTTATGCCACTTTAAACCGGCTTACGCCTTTTAGAAAAAGAATGGCGGCCGCTCAAAAACATGATTTCGTGCGTGTTTGGTTAGCTTTTCGTAGGGAATCGGAGGCACTGATTTCGATAAAACGATTTTATATGTTTTATTTTTGCGTTAGAAGGTTTTAGGATAATTGGATTTTTAAAAATCACCTTAGGACTCTGCCCCACGGGGTTTTAAAGATCCTACATTATTCTTATGGACAAATCATTTATTTATATTGAGCCAGATGTGAGTTACGATTAGTTATTCTATGAACAGATGTTGTAATTCTTCCTTAAAACGTTGAGGGAAGATTGATAATAAATAACATATGTATTAAGTAGTTGGTATGACTTAAGAATATTTATTCAATATACAGCAGTTGCAGTTCTTATTTAAAAGGTTGAGTGAGGATTGATAATAAATAACATTAGTATACAGAGTGGACATATGATCTAAATATATATTTATTTATATTTAAGTGAAGCAGAATTTATTCGTAGACTAAATATAATGCTTGATGCATTTAACTTTAAATACAAATATGTGGTTTTCATGGGGGATATAAATATTGACATAATGGATTTTAACTACAGCAATAGCAAAAAATATTAAATATTTTAGCAGCAAACGGGTTTAAGTCATTGGTTGATTTTCCAACAAGAATTACAAAATCAACTGAAACAGCCATAGATAACATCTTCACATATCTAGACAGTCAATTTTATAAAGTTGAGGGCATAAATTCACAACTTTCAGACCACGATGGTCAAATGCTAGAAATTAAAAATCATAAAAAACACGAAAACTTAAATCATTTTTCTAAATTTTATTTTGAATACAAAAGGAGATTTAACGACTCGAATATTGAGCAGTTTATTAATATTTTGCAAAATGAAACTTGGTTAGACCTTTTCTTATCACCGGTTGAAAAAAAGTATGACACCTTCTATAAAATGTTCATGGATCATTTCAATACGTGCTTCCCTAAAACTCTTTCAAGCCAGCATACTAAAAAGAAATGGGTTCCAAATGAACTTAAATCAGAAAGACAAAAAATTACTGATCTCAAACAGCTAGAGATTTAAATTGTAAAGTTTTGCTAAACAAAGCTAAAGAAATGAACAAACAATGTAAACGAAAGTTGAAGTCCTCAAAAAAGGAATATTATAAAAAGAAAATTAGTAATTCAAATAATGTCAATAAAACTTCTCGGATGATCATCAATTCTGAAGTGGGAACTGGCCCAGGAAAAATTGAAAACATAAACTTAAAGATAAATGATAGTGTATGTTCTGATCTTTCATTTATCTGTAATCAGTTCATTGATTATTTTACAAACATTGTAGATGATAATGCACTATCGAATCTAGCACCAGTCAGAGATGATCCTAGTAGTACGGGAAGGGAAATACTTTCATGTAACAGGAAATTTAGTTTTAGCTTTGTTGATGAGAAGGACATTGATAATATTATTCGTAGTCTAAAAAATTCTTTCATGGTAGGGTGTGATGATGTCCCTGTGGTACTCCCGAAAAAAGCTAAATAAGTTTTGTTAAAACCAATTACTCAACAAATAAATTCTTCATTAATATCCGGCATTTTCCCAAGCAAACTAAAGATTACAAAATTAAAACCACTCTTCAAAAAAGGAGACAAGCAAATGGTATCAAACTACCGACCTATTGCTTTGTTACCATCTATTTCCAAAATGTATGAAAAGGTAGTTAATAGTCAACTGGTAAATTTCTTAGAAAAAAAACTATTTGAAGATTGTCAACATGGCTTCCGCTATGGTCGATCGATCACTACAGCTGCCACAGACTTTACTGAATCTGTTATAGATAATCTAGACAACAAAGGTAATATTGCGGGTCTATTCATGGACCTAAGTAAGGCCTTTGAATCAATATCACATGATTTATGACTTTCCAAACTGAGTCAATTAGGAATTAGAAATAATGCATTAAACTGGCTCAAATCGTATCTTTATGAGAGAAAGCAGTTTGTCGAAACTGTTCATCACAATAACAAAAACTATAAAATTCGTTACCGTTCTTCCATTACAGCAGTTAAATGTGTGGTGCACAGGGATCTATCTTAGGCCCCCTTTTATTTGTTTGCTATTAAAGAGACTTCCCCCAGCTTTGTGATTCGAGTAAACTGTGCCTATATGCTGATGATACCAATTTGAAAATCACAGCTTCAACTATTGATGAATTTGAGATTAAAATTAATTCTAAAAATTTTAAATAGGGTTTTTAATTCTAATAATTTGCTTTTAAATCTTGAAAAACCCAACATTATTAATTTCCAAACTCGATCAGCTAAAACTATAATTCAACCTAATATTACCGTACTTAACAAGAAAATTGAAGTCATGGACAGCCTTGAAATTTTTAGGATTATAAATAGTAAACACACTCAACTGGAATCAAAATTACGAACGGAAATTTCTTCTGGCCTCTACGCATTAATTAGGTTAAAAAAATATTGTGAAAAAGAAACCCTGAAAGTAATTGATTTTTCTTACATCCATTCAGTGATATCTTTTGGGATATCACTGTATGGTGCAAAAACTAAAAATAATTTAAATACCATTTTGATAATGCAAAAAAAGCTATAAGAATAATAACTATAACTATAAGTTCTGGGTAACTTAAAACCCAGAACTTCAGTTAAGGAAAATTTCAAATCAAAAACATCATGACAGTTTATGGAATGTATGTTTTTGAAACAGTTTTATCCATAAGAAATAGATTTCAGGAAATGGAGCTGGTTGGTAATAATCATGAACATAACACCAGAAATCGGGGACGCCTCGCAATAAGCTCTCACACTCTGCAACTAAAAAAACCTAAATATGCTGGTTACAAATTTTACAATAAAATCCCAAAAGATATCACTGATGAGATCTCAAATAAAAGATTCAAAATTAAATTAAAGCAGTATCTCATCAACAAAGCTATGTATTCTTTCGAAGAGATGTAGTTTTCATTCCTATATTAAATTCTAAGACCTACGCACTTGTTTAACTTGTTTAAAATTATTCAATACTGAAATAATCACTATTCATGTGTGTATGTATTACTACAAACGAATAAAGATATTTTGAATTGAATTGAATTTGTCAGTCTCATGCACACACTGACATAGTGATCACTTTATTTCAAAAACGAAAAGGTCTATGAAGATGAAATTTTGCATGTTGCATTTTTGGCATGACCCTTATGCTTCAGATGTACAATAAGATAGTAAGTAATTAAATAAGTAAATACTCCGTCGCAGCAAACCTGCATACTCAGCGAATTTCCAATGGAGATATAAATGTCTTAATACTACATAAAGCCATTTACCAAGTTTCATAAAAATATATTCACAAATAAGCAATATATACAATTTTAATTATTCTCCATAAGAATAACACTGGGGCTGAGTACGCAGGTTTGCTGCAACAAGGAACACAATAAATGTGTTTTTATGCTAATATCAATATAACTCAACTAGGTGAAGTCGTATACCAGTTTTTATTAATTTATGCTCATAATTAAGAGAGACAGCATTTAATTGTTCTCCATAAGAATAACATGGGGGTGAGTACGCAGGTTTGCTGCTTTGGGAGCCTTTAGCAAAAAATAGTTTTTTTGAGCAAATATCAATAGACCACAATCAGATGAAGCAGTATACCAAGTTTCGTCAGTATACGTTCATAAATAAGCGAGATACAAAATCTTTCTTTTCCTCCATAAGAATAACATTAGACAACGTACTGTGTTTAGCACTTTTAATATCTTGGTAACCAATTGACGTAGAGGAATGATCAAAATACAAAATTGTAATTTTTTTTAAGCTGAATCCAATGGTAAAAACTAATATTTGACTATTTCAAAAATTATATGTAACAAATTCAAAAACCCATTCTTGGGGTACAAAACCCCCCCAAAATAACCCCTTGGATGGAGCGATCTGGCTGGTTTTCGAGCTTAAAGTAATAAAAGTTGCTTTACACATTTATACCAAATTTCATCAAAATCGGATCATTTTTACGAGAGTTATCGTGCTCACGGACACACACACACACACACACACACACACAAACACACACACACATATATGTAAACACACACACACATATATTTGTAATATATATATATATATATATATATATATATATTACAATCTGGCTGGTTTTCGAGCTTAAAGTAATAAATGTTGCTTTACACATTTATACCAAATTTCATCAAAATCTGATCATTTTTACGAGAGTTATCGTGCTCACGGACACACACACACACACACACACACACACACACACACACACACACACACACACACACACACACATATATGTAAACACACATATATGTGTGTGTGTGTGTTATTGCAATTTATATATATATATATATATATAAATAAATAAATAAATAAATATATATATATATAGGGGGACCTATAGGGGAAATTCGCTAAAAGGTCCTATAAGGCTCTTCCCTAATTTACATTTATGGCAATATTATGAGTATTAGTATATACTGGACCTTTGTAAGTAGTAATTCGTTAGGAACATACTAATACACAAGAACAAAATGCAAGCCTATTCCAGTTACGAAAATGTTTAAGGGCTTCGCCATCCGGAATTTCAAAATTCAATAAATTTTAACAATCTTGCACATACTACTGGGCTGATGGATCTGAAAGTCGGAAACCTATATAGCTGATAGCTTAATGCAGGCATTAACCTACTACAGATTCAGATATACTCATCAGGACTCTGGCCTACTGGCCTTTAATATAAGCGTGTTAATCATCACACACCAACTACTTAACCAGTAGAGCTGAAATTAGGTACCTTAAAGGAAATAAGATACAACATCATGGGCAGTCACGGTGTTGTTCTCTGGAGATTTCACACAGACCCTTTGTCGTGAGTGAGACATGTGAGAACGAGATCTACGCCTCTCTAAAATTATCATTTATGTAGCCAACCACTGAGCGTTTTAACTTAACAACAAATATGAAAATGTATTTTGGAGAAAATTAAGGGGTTGAGGAGTTTTCTTATGCTCTTTTAAAAGTTGAGATTGGGACATTGAAAAACAAGTGAAGTCTCATAAACATCTCCCCTTCACTCCTCCAATCGTTGAATCACAGGATTTACTGATCGACAGTTTTTTTTCCCACATTCAATAAACAGTTTAATTTTTATTTAATTGTTCATTAAACATGTAAAATATAATTTTAATAATGTAAAATTATATGAATTGTTATTTACTTTAATTAATCTACTATTTATACATACAACCCGTACGAAGGACGAGTACACAGTTAGTATCACTTATTTATATGTATTTTTGTGAAACTTGGTAAGTGCCTCTGTGTGTGAGTGATGCATTGGAAATTTGCTGAGTATACAGGTTTTCTCAGGTTTTCTGGTGGTATTGTTTTATTCCGTTTTTTTATTATTTTTATTAGTGATACATTTTCCATAGTTGATGTTATAAGTAAAAATTTTGTGTAAGGTAGTATTATTATTATTTTTTACATGATTATAATGTGTTTTTAAGAATATATAATATTTTTAATTAGCTTTTCTGTTGCTTTATTGGTACCCTAAGACGATTTATACAATATTAAAAAATGTAAAACAATATTGTTTACTGTATGTTTTTATATTGTAAAACAACTGTAAGCTAAGATATGTATAGTTGATCTTTGCAGATGTTTTGTCATACACTTTTGAAACCTAACAGAACTGTATAAGTTATGAAAGGAAATTAACTGGTCTCTTTAAAGTCCCTTTACGAGTTGTTATGGCAGAATATGACCAAAATATGGCAGAATATGAGTTTAATCTAACTAAAATGTTTGCAGTTTTAAGATCACATGTAGAATAAATGTAAACGACATAAGAGACGTAGTTATGAAAACAATTACCGTGGTTATCTTGAATAGAAATATATCTCCTCTCCCCTGGCAGCAGTTAATTTAAACCTTTTGTAATTAAGATTGGAGTTTCCATTTTGCTGAACAAGCATTACATTTTTAACGTACCACGTTTGCTAGTTTTGTTTAACATACGAATCAGGTTTTTTAAAACCATTAGGCGTTCCTGTATCCAACCAGTAATTATAGATTAATTTTGAAAAAACTGAGATTCGTTATCTTTCAGTGTTTTTTTGTTTGTTGTCTGTTCAATATTTATAGTGTTTAATAATAGTTCATATATAGCTATTTCTTCAAGTAGTCCAGAAACCGTTAGGCACTCACATCATCTTATTATATATTAACACAGTTTCTTCAATCCGGATATAATGATTTCCATCGTAATTGTGAACAGATTACATATTATTCATATTATTCTTTCAATATATTAACATATATTAATAATTAATATATTAATAATTAACATATTATTCTTTCAATATATTGGTAAGAATTTACATTTTGTTGGTAGTAATCCTTAATACTGTTTGTGTTAACTTTAGGAATCTATATATTTAATTCCGTAAGCGAATCGGTCCCCACGAAATATCTCGAGCTAGGAAGAAGTTAAGTTAGGTTATGACAGTTAATTTTAAAGCTTGAGGGCCAAGGATGGTGGGAAAACTATCAGAAATGTCATAAATTACGTGGGATACGCCCCACTGGACTTCAAAGATCCAATGATTTTCTTATTGAAATATCACTACAGCGTTTTTATAAGCAAAATGAACTAATGATCACGAGTGATTATCCACTTACACAAAAACCTGAAAGCTACTAGTAGTAATTAATTTGATCGATTTATGGTATAATTCCGTATATAAAATAATTTAAAATTAATACAAATTCATTTTGTTCAAAATAGTTTAAACACAAAGTTTACAACAATTAATAAAGTTTTAACATTTGAGTAACAATAAACCATGATGTTTCGGCACTTTATTGGCGCTTGCTTGCTGAACCGTCTTGCTTCCCAAGGGCCTCATTAGATTGCTGAACAAGGGTTTCCTGTTGTGCTAGTTGTCTCCTTCGTTTAGTCCCCTTAAACTTGCGAGATAAATTAATAAGGCTTACCACCATAAAGGAAATCCCATTACTCCTTATAATCCAAAAGGAACAGGTTATAATTCCAAATTATCTAAAGTTACGTAACTGGAAACCTCTAACCTACTAAGACAGGTTGTGACAAACTGCCAAGCTCAAAATATGACCTTTAGATGTAATTAGCTAATAAGCCCAACTCTATCGATAAACCTATAGCATATCCCATGTTTCACGAAACCTTATTTAAACTATTTCATTTTGAATTTTATTATTGAAGTTGGTCAACTTTTCATCGAACACAAAATGCAAAAAAATACTTCTTTAAAATTATCCCGGTAGAAGGTAGTAGACAACAGCTTCTACAATATTGTTTTGAAGAATATCTAATAACTTCACTTGACATTTCATCCTAAACAAAGTGGCCTAAATGTCCCTTCCAAAAAAACACTAGAGGGGTAAAAATATTGATATTTCGGAGGCCACTTCACTCAGCACATATTAATACTCACTCAGCCCACGTCCTAGTAAGACGTATCTTGCAATGATATTTATTTATGTATATTTATATATTTATTTATGGGGCAGTTCAGACAGAGTATTAATATATGACCGACGATTGGTGACAAATTAATATGGAAACGCAAAATACCTCGGCTAGCTACGCGTCGCTTACGTATCTCGACTCGCGCTTGCGCACTCAGAGATGTGCTTTGCCACGGAATCACCTGAGTACGCATTTTTGATACAATGGGGGTTTACAAAGTATCTGTAGTGGTTGTAAAACTGTGGGGTTAGGTAGATTAGGCACGAATTATTTTTACTTGTGGTCTCATAAACTCTAATGGTGTGAGTTATTTAATTTCGCTAGCTAATCAAACGATTTATATTTATTTGTTAAGTGGTCCTTTAAATGGTACAAATAGTAACATCTACAATTCTGCTAATTAGTTTAAAAGTAAAATCAGACAAAATGAATTATTTTTCCAAAAGTAAGTTTATATAAATTTGTTGAGTAGCATTCTCTGATAATGACTGGTGTGACTGGTTGTAATAGATCGCCTTGTACGATATTTTTTGTATATTTACCGTGTTGTATGTAAGTACAGTATAAGAGTAAATACGTTTTGTAATGTTGTGAGATGTAGTTTATTTTATCGTGTATAATATATATATATATATATATATATATATATTAACATGAAATGATAATATACATATACTGACGGTTATTTATTGTTACTATGGTAAGTTTCCACAGCCGTGGCAGACTTCCTTCTGTCGAGTTGGAAGTAACCAACAAAGTAGTAGTTCGTAATTAGACCTTGCTCCTTTATGGCTTGATCAGCACACTTTGGCACGTTGGCAAAAATACACAACAGTATACTTAAATACAAACAGTTGTTGTCAGTGAGGTAGAGGGGGAAAATACGTCTTTCACGTAGTCTTTTCTGTTTGAACGGGGCACGAAAGGCGTCGCCTAGGCATTGATACGCCAAAGACGTAACCTGAACTACGGCTACGCTCTATGTGAAAAAGCCTTTAAAACAGCAGTTTGCTAAAATGTGATTAAGATAAATAAACAATACACCAAAGATAAAGATAAGATTCACAATAATTCACAATATGTACATCGAAACTTTAAAACCAGTACTAGGAGAAGTGTTAAGAGGTCATTTAGTGAAGATAATGTTCACATTTTTAGATTGCTTTTTAAAAATGAGCACTGGAGTAATGTTTTTTTCAGCTGTGAGTTTGGCTGAAATGTTTGATTGTTTCGGTGCTAAATTAAACTACTTCTTCGAACTGTCATTTCCGTTTAAGAAATCAAGGGTTCGCCAAAAAGTGTTCTTCAGTCAAATAAAGCTTGATCGTCCCTTATTACAGGAGCGAGAGCGTCTCCTTGAATTATTACATTTAACTAAGGATCTTGATAATTATAATCCCCTTAAATTGCAATATCGCAATCTCAAAAATCAATATAGAGCTGCTAACAGAACTGCTAAAGCAAAAAACGTAGTTTATCATCTGAACACATCAAGCAGTAAATCGAGAGCTGTCTGGGAACGTGCTGTCTGGGTTAACGAAACCATTCCGGGAAAAAATTCAAGATACTTGAAGTCGTTCAAGATAAAATCTGACAGTGGAGAACTGTTGACAAAACCTAATGACCTCAACGACTTTTCAACAAAAAAAACTAAATGCAAATGCTTTAAACGACTTTTTCAATGGTATCTCCGAATCTCTTATCAGGGATTCACTGGCACTGGACTGTCCTGTGGACGTAACACCAACCTCATCATCTCTTTTCCTTAGCCCTGCAAGTGAGGAAGAGGTTTTGGCGATAATAAACTCTTTGAAAACCAGTAATTTTTCTGGGTTAGATGGTACCCAGATTCTGGTAGATGATTTTTCTGGGTGATACCCCAGGCTACACAAGGAAGTTGGTGATTGCATTAACAATACCACAACATAATACAACTTTTTTTGAAAAGAAAAAACACTTATATTACAAAATTATGAAGTTCTTAAATGCTCTTCCCACAGAAATAAAAACAGAGACAGACAGTAAACGATTCAGAGCCAGACTTAGATCTTTTCTGATAGCTAAAGAGTATTACTGTGTTAAGGAGTTTTTTACGGAAAATAAATATGTTTACTTAGAAGTTTAGTTTGTCCTGACAATTGTCCAAGCTGTTACAGTTGATACAATAAACGATCTTGATTCTTGATTCTTAAAACCAAAACGTCAGATAAAAAATAAACATAAGATAACGACTGTAATGCAATTTATAAACCCCATATATTACTGATACTTAAACTGTAATACATACGACAGTTTGGTGGCATAAAAGAAGACAGTTAAAGATACGGGATGTAATAAGAGACGTCTTACAACACTTAAGAATATATTTACACTTATACTGATTCACATACAGACGGTAAACATATACAGGGTGTCACAAAAATGCGTAGCGCGCTATGCAGAACCATATTCTACATACTAAAACAAGTTGAAAATGTAGAGTAAAATTTGTTCGATTTCGGCTTAGTTTAGGCGTAATCCGCCATTTTGTATTTTTTTGAAAATAATTAATAATTCAAAAACCCTTCTAGATATTTTTTTGAAACTTGGTATAAATATTGAGTTTTTGGTTTTTAACATTTTCCAAAAATAATTTTTATTAAACTTATCAAATTTCAAAATGGCGGCCATTTAAATATTTCAAAGTCAAATTCCATGAAAATTAGCAACTGAAACAAAATTTTACAAGGCATACAATTTAAAGCACTTTGTAATCCAAATCCAATCACGTTTTTATTGTAAAAATCGGAATAAACAAAAAAGTTATGGCAATATTTTATAATACATTTCAAAATGGAGGCCATATAACATTTTCAAAGTCAAATTCCCTAGTGAATTTGACCAAGTCCTTTAAATTTTATGTATTGTAAAATTTTTTTAGTTGCTAGTTTTCCAGGAATTTGACTTTGAAATTTGTATATGGCCGCCATTTTGAAATTTATTATAAAAAATCACCATAACTTTTTTATTTATTAACCGATTTTTACAGTAAAAATTTCAGTAGGTTTGGATTGCAAAGTGCTTCAAATTTTATGTCTTGTAAAATTTTGTTTTAGTTGCTATTTTTCATGGAATTTGACTTTGAAATACTTAAATGGCCGCCATTTTAAAATTTGATAAGTTAAATAAAAATTGTTTTTAGAAAATTTTAAAAACCAGAATCTTAAAGTTTATACCAAGTTTCAAAAAAATCTCGAAGGGTTTTTGAATTATTATTATTTTCAAAAAAATACAAAATGGCGGATTACAACTAAACTAATCCGAAATCGCAAAAATGTTACTGTACATTTTTGACTTGTTTTTTCATGTAGAATCCGGTTCTGCATAGCGCGCTACGCATTTTTGTGACACCCTGTATAAAAGATGGTATAAGACTATCGATTTCGACCAGTCACACCGGTCATCATCAGGCCAATGAGCGAACTGACAGAATCTAAATGGCGTCCCTGAGTAGAGGAGAACCCAGAAAGAGACGCCACTTTCGGCGCTTTTTTCCCATGTTATTCTTATGGGGATCAGTTTTTGGACCGACGCCCGATCCTACCCTACACGAATTTTCTTGTTAGCCTGTACTAATGTCCAACCCTTGCCTATATTAAATATATTTTCCCAATCCCCATCCCTCCTCTATATTTTTTAAAATTAATTTTCAAATTCAGGCTAAAAAACTATCTTTAGTGTTTATGGTTCGATTTGTCTGCAATTTGGATATGTTATTGTCCTAGGCAAGTGTTTTAATAAATTCCACTTACATTTCCCAAATTCACTATAACGGTCAAATTAAAAAATATTTTTGAAAAATACTATAGTGTCAATTGCCAACTTCTTTATTTACTGCCCGATTTATTTAAAATTTGGATACGTTATTGACCTAGGCAAGTGTTTTAATAAATTCCACTTACATATCCCAAATTCACTATTACGGTCAAATTAAAAATTATTTTTGAAAAATACTGCCAATTGCCAACTTCTTTATTTACTGCCCGATTTATTTAAAATTTGGATACGTTATTGACCTAGGCAAGTGTTTTAATAAATTCCACTTACATATCCCAAATCCACTATTACGGTCAAATTAAAAAATATTTTTGAAAAATACTGCCAATTGGCAACTTCTTTATTTACTGTCCGATTTGTTTAAAATTTGGATATGTGATTGTCCTAGGCAAGTGATTTAATAAATTCCACCTACATTTCCCAAATTCACTATTACGGTCAAATTAAAAAATATTTTTGAAAAATACTGCCAATTGCCAACTTCTTTATTTACTGTCCGATTTGTTTAAAATTTAGATATGTTATTGTCCTAGGCAAGTGCTTTAATAAATTCCACTTACATTTCCCAAATTCACTATTACGGTCAAATTAAAAAATATTTTTGAAAAATACTACCAATTGCCAACTTCTTTACTGTCCGATTTGATTGATTTTTGGATATGACCTTAAACTATTATATGTATAATTACCATATCTAAGTTAAAAATTTTATACTTTATATAGTTTATATATATAATCCATAAAAATTAAATTTTGTGTTTATGGTCTGATTTGACTGATTTTTGGATATGTTACTATCCTAAGCTAACGCATTAATAAATCCCACATACATTTTCCAAATTCACTATTACGGTCAAATTAAAAAATATTTTGAAAAATATACTATCAATTGCCAACTTCTTTATTTACTGTCCGATTTGACTGATTTTTGGATATGACCTTAAACTATTATGTGTACAATTATCATATCTAAGTTCCTAATTTTATACTTTGTATAGTTTATATATATAATCCATAACAAATTAAATTTCGTGTTTATGGTCCGATTTGACTGATTTTTGGATATGTTAAGCTAATGCATAAAAAAAATTCCCCCTACGTTTCCCAAATACTACAGTCAAATTAACAAAATATTTTGAAAAATATACTATCAATTGCCATCTTCTTTATTGTCCGATTTATTTTTGGATATGTTATAGCCCCCAACTATTATATCTAAAATTACCATATATTATTTCCACCTATAAACAGTCGATATGTTGTTTTTCCACAACCTAAAAACCAACTTTGGTATTTGTGGTCCGATTTGTCTGCAATATGTTACTGCCCATTGCATAAGTGCATTTCCAAATTCACTACTACGGTTGGATTAAAAAAAAATGCAAGCTTATTTACCATCCCGCTGTTATAATTGCCATATTTCCAATATTGTTGGGGCCCTCTCAACCACCTCTCACTGTAATATAATAAGTAATATATATCCACGAAATGTTTATGGTCAGAACTGTTTTGGATATTAAGCTAATGCATAAGTAAACACCATTTCAAATATTTTGCAAATTAGACTGGATATATTGTTGCGTATTTCCAATTCTTAAATTATAGCACTAAAAAAATAAATTTTTAAAACCCAAAACAACTAAACACAAAACACTAATCTTTCTTTGTGCTTGTTTGGAGTAGTCTTTATTTTATCCAACTTAATTTTAATTTTGTAGTTAAAATCAAACTTCCCACATTCTAGCTCCCTTTCCAGCCAGTGGTTGGAGACATAAAGGTTACGAATATTTTCAAACTGTACAATATATCTTTTTCTACCCCTATGTTGGACTTGTTTAATAGCGCTTATTAATAATTCCGCACCATATTCCAAATCCTCCAGTCTACTACATTCTTTAAATTTAACATTGCCTTTAATATCTTGCATCTCTATGTCTTCTTGTCCAACATCATCCCACTCATTGTTACGGAAACTTAGGTTTTCTATTTTTGGAAAGGAATTGCCATAAAATGTTGCGGTTCCGTTAGTGTTAAAGCTTGCAAGTGGCTCGTTGGTAGGTAGATAAATAATGTCCAAATCACCACTGTATGGCAACACGCTATAACCTTGCCTATTCTTATTTATATCTATAAATACAGTTTTACAGACACCTTTAACATAGTATACACCCCTCCGTCCATCCTTTTCTGCCAACACTCCCACAAACTTGTTGTTTACTACAAACGCATACACTATATAATGTCCATAATGCTCTAGATCCTCCCAACGTCGCAGGAAGTAATCTTTTAATTTATCCTCTCTTTCCCTTCTTTCTTGTTCTTTAGCCAACTGTGCTTTGTATTCCTCTGCAACAGTATTTTCCACATATTCCAATTTACGCTTATTACTGTCAATGTCTTCTAATTCCAATTTCCTCTTTTTGGAACAACTCTCTAAGAAAGGCTTGGAAAGTGGCTCTATTTCTTTAATAGTGTATGGGTACAGTTTATTGGTCCGGCTTCTTAAAACGTAGGGAGTAAGGTTAGGACTTTCCACTAAGCCTAATTCTTCTAAATTGATGTGTTTAGGTATAGTGGAGAAAGGTGTATTTGATTTTGTAAAACATGTGCCCCCAGATTTGATGTAACACTTATGCTTTACACTTATGGCATCAGGAAACTCCTCTATTACCGCTACATAGTTAGTTGGTAAACAGTTAAAGCTAAATGCAGATAGAGCATACTTTATTAACTTTTCCCTTTGTGTACTATCTTTTGGCAGTCCAAGGAGAATGGTAGTTTGGCCACAACACCATGTCGAGCTAAAGAGAACTTTTTAAATATTCCTCGTAAGTAGCTATTAAACGAGCCACATATTTCCTTCTTAACTTTAAATTTATTCCGAACGTCCCCATCACAATCCGTAACATTGGTTATCTTAACTAACATTATGTTATCACAAAACGCATCCATTATAGATGTTAAGTTATTTAATTTTGGTTCGCCCTCGCAATAGTTTATATTACCTATGTATGTAAGAAGGTTATTATTACGGAGATTTTCTAATAAAAACCATATACCGAATCTTTCGTTAGTAGGTTTAATACAATTTCCCAATAAATGGCTAACAGAGTACATTTCTTTTATACAAAAAAAGTAGCGGAAACATGTAAACAGGACAGATATAATTACACTATAGGCATATAGAGGTTGTAAATATATGGATATTGTATATAAACATAGGCGAGCGGTAAGTGTAACATGTAAGTGGACACCCATATGCAAATATGGAATACCCACTATTAATATAATTCCAAATTCGACTAAATAAGTTTATAGTCTCAATATAATTAACATATTAACTAACGGTGCCATCCCGCATTAATACCCAAATTGTCGAAATTCTATAATTCTATTCTTAGTCCTTGTATAGTATTAGGTTTTGTACTATTAAACCCTACATTCTTATCCTGTGCAGTAGAGTAATATATGCATGTTATTTAATACAGATACGCACATTCTACAAGACCTATACATAGATCTGTTGTATAAGCAGCAGAATAGACGTCTCATTGTGTTGTTGTAAAGTAAAACATAAATGTAAATTGTGCTGGATACAACCGGCCAGATATTAGACAGGAAATGTGTTGGAAGTGTATTGCCAAATAGTAAGACAAACACCACATAGTGCAGCATGTAATCAATCCATTACTATTTAGACAAATGTATAAGGTACAACATCCGATATATTAGCCAAACCCACAATCAAACTTGGAAAACAAACAGTAAAAAATTAATATTATAGTAACAGAAATAGTAAGAGTATAAGGACATAGTAATATTTAAAGTTTATAAAACAACACAAATGCAGAGACACAATAAATGACACACTCCAACACATTACGACACAGGCACAGATACTGGTTTACAGCCATTTTACACAACTTTACAGGTTCTGTCAACTGACACAAAAAATAGTTTGTAAATTGTGTAAGAAATATATGTAATATAAACAAATTTAACACAATCATAACATTTTGAGGACACAATGTTTGGACTGGGTTACACTTACCGCTCGCCTATGTTTATATACAATATCCATATATTTACAACCTCTATATGCCTATAGTGTAATTATATCTGTCCTGTTTACATGTTTCCGCTACTTTTTTTGTATAAAAGAAATGTACTGTGTTAGCCATTTATTGGGAAATTGTATTAAACCTACTAACGAAAGATTCGGTATATGGTTTTTATTAGAAAATCTCCGTAATAATAACCTTCTTACATACATAGGTAATATAAACTATTGCGAGGGCGAACCAAAATTAAATAACTTAACATCTATAACGGATGCGTTTTGTGATAACATAATGTTAGTTAAGATAACCAATGTTACGGATTGTGATGGGGACGTTCGGAATAAATTTAAAGTTAAGAAGGAAATATGTGGCTCGTTTAATAGCTACTTACGAGGAATATTTAAAAAGTTCTCTTTAGCTCGACATGGTGTTGTGGCCAAACTACCATTCTCCTTGGACTGCCAAAAGATAGTACACAAAGGGAAAAGTTAATAAAGTATGCTCTATCTGCATTTAGCTTTAACTGTTTACCAACTAACTATGTAGAGGTAATAGAGGAGTTTCCTGATGCCATAAGTGTAAAGCATAAGTGTTACATCAAATCTGGGGGCACATGTTTTACAAAATCAAATACACCTTTCTCCACTATACCTAAACACATCAATTTAGAAGAATTAGGCTTAGTGGAAAGTCCTAACCTTACTCCCTACGTTTTAAGAAGCCGGACCAATAAACTGTACCCATACACTATTAAAGAAATAGAGCCACTTCCCAAGCCTTTCTTAGAGAGTTGTTCCAAAAAGAGGAAATTGGAATTAGAAGACATTGACAGTAATAAGCGTAAATTGGAATATGTGGAAAATACTGTTGCAGAGGAATACAAAGCACAGTTGGCTAAAGAACAAGAAAGAAGGGAAAGAGAGGATAAATTAAAAGATTACTTCCTGCGACGTTGGGAGGATCTAGAGCATTATGGACATTATATAGTGTATGCGTTTGTAGTAAACAACAAGTTTGTGGGAGTGTTGGCAGAAAAGGATGGACGGAGGGGTGTATACTATGTTAAAGGTGTCTGTAAAACTGTATTTATAGATATAAATAAGAATAGGCAAGGTTATAGCGTGTTGCCATACAGTGGTGATTTGGACATTATTTATCTACCTACCAACGAGCCACTTGCAAGCTTTAACACTAACGGAACCGCAACATTTTATGGCAATTCCTTTCCAAAAATAGAAAACCTAAGTTTCCGTAACAATGAGTGGGATGATGTTGGACAAGAAGACATAGAGATGCAAGATATTAAAGGCAATGTTAAATTTAAAGAATGTAGTAGACTGGAGGATTTGGAATATGGTGCGGAATTATTAATAAGCGCTATTAAACAAGGCCAACATAGGGGTAGAAAAAGATATATTGTACAGTTTGAAAATATTCGTAACCTTTATGTCTCCAACCACTGGCTGGAAAGGGAGCTAGAATGTGGGAAGTTTGATTTTAACTACAAAATTAAAATTAAGTTGGATAAAATAAAGACTACTCCAAACAAGCACAAAGAAAGATTAGTGTTTTGTGTTTAGTTGTTTTGGGTTTTAAAAATTTATTTTTTTAGTGCTATAATTTAAGAATTGGAAATACGCAACAATATATCCAGTCTAATTTGCAAAATATTTGAAATGGTGTTTACTTATGCATTAGCTTAATATCCAAAACAGTTCTGACCATAAACATTTCGTGGATATATATTACTTATTATATTACAGTGAGAGGTGGTTGAGAGGGCCCCAACAATATTGGAAATATGGCAATTATAACAGCGGGATGGTAAATAAGCTTGCATTTTTTTTTAATCCAACCGTAGTAGTGAATTTGGAAATGCACTTATGCAATGGGCAGTAACATATTGCAGACAAATCGGACCACAAATACCAAAGTTGGTTTTTAGGTTGTGGAAAAACAACATATCGACTGTTTATAGGTGGAAATAATATATGGTAATTTTAGATATAATAGTTGGGGGCTATAACATATCCAAAAATAAATCGGACAATAAAGAAGATGGCAATTGATAGTATATTTTTCAAAATATTTTGTTAATTTGACTGTAGTATTTGGGAAACGTAGGGGGAATTTTTTTATGCATTAGCTTAACATATCCAAAAATCAGTCAAATCGGACCATAAACACGAAATTTAATTTGTTATGGATTATATATATAAACTATACAAAGTATAAAATTAGGAACTTAGATATGATAATTGTACACATAATAGTTTAAGGTCATATCCAAAAATCAGTCAAATCGGACAGTAAATAAAGAAGTTGGCAATTGATAGTATATTTTTCAAAATATTTTTTAATTTGACCGTAATAGTGAATTTGGAAAATGTATGTGGGATTTATTAATGCGTTAGCTTAGGATAGTAACATATCCAAAAATCAGTCAAATCAGACCATAAACACAAAATTTAATTTTTATGGATTATATATATAAACTATACAAAGTATAAAATTAGGAACTTAGTTATGATAATTGTACACATAATAGTTTAAGGTCATATCCAAAAATCAGTCAAATCGGACAGTAAATAAAGAAGATGGCAATTGATAGTATATTTTTCAAAATATTTTTTAATTTGACCGTAATAGTGAATTTGGAAAATGTATGTGGGATTTATTAATGCGTTAGCTTAGGATAGTAACATATCCAAAAATCAGTCAAATCAGACCATAAACACAAAATTTAATTTTTATGGATTATATATATAAACTATATAAAGTATAAAATTTTTAACTTAGATATGGTAATTATACATATAATAGTTTAAGGTCATATCCAAAAATCAATCAAATCGGACAGTAAAGAAGTTGGCAATTGGTAGTATTTTTCAAAAATATTTTTTAATTTGACCGTAATAGTGAATTTGGGAAATGTAAGTGGAATTTATTAAAACACTTGCCTAGGACAATAACATATCTAAATTTTAAACAAATCGGACAGTAAATAAAGAAGTTGGCAATTGGCAGTATTTTTCAAAAATAATTTTTAATTTGACCGTAATAGTGAATTTGGGATATGTAAGTGGAATTTATTAAAACACTTGCCTAGGTCAATAACGTATCCAAATTTTAAATAAATCGGGCAGTAAATAAAGAAGTTGGCAATTGGCAGTATTTTTCAAAAATAATTTTTAATTTGACCGTAATAGTGAATTTGGGATATGTAAGTGGAATTTATTAAAACACTTGCCTAGGTCAATAACGTATCCAAATTTTAAATAAATCGGGCAGTAAATAAAGAAGTTGGCAATTGACACTATAGTATTTTTCAAACATATTTTTTAATTTGACCGTTGTAGTGAATTTGGGAAATGTAAGTGGAATTTATTAAAACACTTGCCTAGGACAATAACATATCCAAATTGCAGACAAATCGAACCATAAACACTAAAGATAGTTTTTTAGCCTGAATTTGAAAATTAATTTTAAAAAATATAGAGGAGGGATGGGGATTGGGAAAATATATTTAATATAGGCAAGGGTTGGACATTAGTACAGGCTAACAAGAAAATTTGTGTAGGGTAGGATCGGGCGTCGGTCCAAAAACTGATCCCCATAAGAATAACATGGGAAAAAAGCGCCGAAAGTGGCGTCTCTTTCTGGGTTCTCCTCTACTTCCCTGCTTATATCCTATTAGTTACCGGAAGTTCTGGATACAGGATCCTAAATGTGCCACCAGAGTCGAAGTTAACTTGTTCATTTATCAATTTATCTTTATCTTTACACTTTTCTTTAAATATAAACAATTCTTCCCATGCATTCATTTCATTTCCTTTTTTACAATTCTTGATGATGCCGAGGTTTTCTTCTATTTCCCTATGGTATGGCCATTTCTAAAAGATGTTTCGCTACGTTTGATCTTCCCGGTTTCCTGTTCTTCCAAGCTTATCGTAACTATTAACAACACGTAATATGCTAATCAAAAAGTTGTTTAGTTAAAGATAGCAAATAGCCTGAAGTGTCAATTAACTAGGCATTAAACATTCAGCCACAAAGTACGGGCCAGAGGCTTCCGGCGGTCGTTCATGTTTGAACTGCCTCAAGCTGTTTCTTCTCCTACAAGCCAAAAGTTACATAATATGCCACAAAGGGTTAAAATATATATGACTAAAGTGTTTTCGTGATTTACAGTTAATAATGCAATACAAAACTAGTTCGCACGCAGCACTCTGACGTTAGGGAAGTGAATTCCCGCATTAAACACTAAAAAAATCAAGTGAAGGGTTTAAACAAAGATTTATGTCATTTTTAGCAAAATGGGAAATATTCGATATTTTGGCTGATCTGGTGCACCTGGTTCTATTTCAATACAATACTGGGATGGCAATGTTGTGCATTATAAGCTAAGGAGGAGGTAACATCAGGATCAACAGTTGGTATGAGGGTATTAGGAGTGATCAAATTACATCAAGATATGAAAAACAGCCTTTTCAATGTAAAGTCCCCACAAGGCCACGTACTGTGTTTACTCAATTTACATCTTCTTTAATAACTCGGTAAGTATTTGTACTAGAATGATGAGGGAGGGCTTCAAATTTCTGCCTTGTTAAGTCCTACTATGCAATGCGCATTAATTGTACATTCGGGGATTTTATGGTCCTTTTTGGGCCTAAAAACTTACAATTCAAAGTTTAAAATCTCAAAAAAGGGGGTAAGAGTTTTCCGATTGTTTTGCCCAAGGAACTTGTCCAACCGATTACAAAAAGGAATGTCCCTACCAAATTTGAAGTAAATCGGGCAAAAAGTGCGACCGCTAGAGTGCAAACACATACATATGTATCATATGGACATATATATATATATATATGTATATATACATATACTGTATATAAACAGGATAAATAAAATAGTCTTACAAAGTATATATAATAGTCTTAAAGTATATTTAAACTTATACTGTACTTACATACAAGACGGTAAAATATACACAGAAGATGGTACAAGGCGATCGATTTCAAGTACAGTATAAGTGTAAATATACTTAATAGTGTTGTAAGACGTATTTTATTTATCCTGTTTAGTTGTAACATCACGTATCATGCTAATAAAGAAATGTTATATATATATATATTTCGAGGTTAATAATATATATATTATTTTAATATAACATATATATATATATATATATATATATATATATATATATATATATATATATATATATATTCAGGTAGTTCGAGGTTGAAAGTACTCCTCCTGGAAAAGGAATACTATAGTATACAAGAGTATATTAATAACAAGTTATGTTAGAAGTATATTTTTTATTTTACTGGGCAGATTATGTGAACTGTTTTATTTAGTATACTATTATGTTGTTAGTGTACTACTATGCAAATATTATAAGTATGATATTTATGACCTGACCTATTGTCAATGCCCTATATAGTCTGATGACAATAAATGATTTTATTTGATTTTATATAAGTTTGAACGACCCTCCAAAACGTGTTCAGGGGGTCACGTTAGGAACTTCTATGGTGGTCCCGGGCTTAAGTTTCACCGTGCGAGTCGTTCTTATAGTAATTAGGGAATAAGGAAGTATAACCTCAAATTAAATACACAAGATTTAAGAAAATGAAAAGATTTCGTGAGAAGAATAGAAAGGAAATGACTAAATGAGAGGAATTACTTAAGAAGAAAAATGTAAATTAACTGGTAGTATGGGCCGAGGTAATCACTGAAATCTAATACCTTGTACCATACATTTATGTTCAAATGTATATATTGTTCATGATTAATCTATAGATTCGTTACTTTGATAAGGAATTATAGCAAGGCTTTTCAACTCATACCGTACGTGTAAACACTCTGGATCCTACATTTCTTCATAGTAGTTACATCATTTTCACAGAATGGTGGCTAATAATTAATACTGGAAACTATTTTGCCTTATGAATTTAAAACAATACACAATTTTATTCAGTGACCATCTGAACCATTTGGGGTTTCTTTGCGGAATATACTGGTCATTCGAATTAGGTGGGGCACACACAGTAGTTCACCCAATATGCAGGAAAATCTTCCTCTTTTTTAGAAGGCTTAATTAAACACCAACCTCCGTATTAAATTCCACAGACGGTGACGTGAAGAGTACGATGAAACTGAAAATACCAAATACAGTGTAACGTTAAATTTTGTTATCATATTTGAGCAGCATCCCTAAACTTAATTGATTATAATAAACATAGCATAAAAAGCGGCACTGACAGCAAATATTTGGCGTTGTTAGTTATTCCTTTTCCTCATAACATCGTATTTCCCAATAAAGTCACATTTTTTAGAAACAAATTATCACAATAAGAATTTGTATTTATTTGTTAAAAATATATAATAATTAAATCGCTTTAATTATGATAGTAAACGACATAATAGGAATAAAACGCCCGCCTGCAGTAATGACGAATGGACTCAGCGGCGAAATAAATTGTTCCGTGGCAGATATAGTGCGGTAAATTAAAACTGCCATATGAACTGGACCTGGCGGAATAACAAACGGCCCGCTGAGGCGTGTACATTTGGTCGGAAAGGAAAAATAATGTACTCATGTTTCCTAATATTTCAGTTTTTGAAGTGTATTATTTACCATACCAGGATAAAACGTTTTACGGAAGCATTTGCTTACCCTGATACAGCTGTTCATAATATTAAAATTACTAAATATTACGAATTTAAACAGTTAACGTTTAACATATAGAACAAATAATTACACACCAGCACTATTTGAACTTACTAAGTTTACAGTGATATCTTCCAAAAATTAGGGCCTGGATCCTAAGTCTAACAAAAAGCTTATACGTCTTCCAAATAATAAACAATGTAAAAAGAGTACAGTATTAGCATTGTTTAAATGGAGAAAAGTGGTCATACATTAGGAAAATAACTAATTTATCTGTTATTCTTTATCCAATCTTAACAAGTAAGGTATCATTGAAATCTAAATAAAATTGGCTAACTTTTATGTCTCCTGCCATTTTTTTTAAAGTCAACGGTTTTCGTGGAATTTGGCATAAAATATTTTCAATGGCCACCATTTTGAAACTGTTAACGATATTATATTAGAATTTTTTAAAACATACGTCTTAATAAGATAAAAATTTGTGTAAAACCTCAACGCTGTTTAGGAGTTATGATTGTTTTTGTAAAAAACACATAGACAGATAGACGGGAAACTAAGCACCACAGACCCATGTTCCTAAAGTGAAATGTGTTTGTCTTGACCTAAGCAATAACGCTATATACCGTTGTCCAGAGAGTTTCGAGACACCCTGTATAATCACAATACAGTATATTATACTTAAATCATACATCTTCTAAAATAGTGAAAATTTGCCAGTTTTGGTCAGTTCGTCCAGTCAGAGAAGAAGTTAATTTGAGGTATTTTTGTGGAAAATGTAGTATTTTAAGTTGCTTTTATAGTTTTAAGTAAATTTTGGTTCTGCGGAGTAACGTTTATATAGGTTATTTACAGAAGAAACATCTATAAACATCTATATTATTTATATAGGGTGTCTAGCTTTCACTACGACACATTTTGCTGAGTTACTATGGTTACTAGGAGCACGCTCAAATATTCGCGTAATGGGATGACCGAACTAAGAAATTATAGTTGAAAGTTTCTGCTGTTAACGTAAGTTCTAACTCAAATTTCATCACAAAATATTAAATAAGTAACCCTGGGGACTCTATAGGAAAATACATACTTTTATTTTCGTTAATTTTAGGTCTGAGGATAAATCGCTCCTAATTATATTAAATCCCTATATATAATACGTGAAGCCGTTTTTTTAAAACGCAATTTCTCCCTTATTTATTTATAAATTTTAATGTTTGATATGTTAAAAATTCTTCTCCGTTCGTAACTAAGCAATTAAAAATTGCAAGTAAAAACTTGCAATTAAAAAACTTTTCAATAAGGTTTTTAATTGTCGATATTTATATTCTCAAGGGCACGTTCTGCCCCCAAATTTAGTTTTTTCCCATAAAATTAACATGGGGATTATTGTATTTGAATTGCAGCTGTTAACACATTATGGACAGGTTATTAGCTATGCCAGATGTTACAATTAAGGAAACTATTTATCTATATAAATAAAATAAGTTTTGTTTTTACAAAAAAATCACACAAGATATTTATAAAACGTTGGAATTTCCGTTTTACAGCTCAATAGATCAATTTCATTAACAAACTCTTTTTTCGCAGCTCGACAACTTTTTAGAAATTTAAGTCAAAATTACAGAATTAACAATCTCTTCAACTCCCCTTCAACTAATATCTTTAAAAATTGCTCCAATGAATTTGTGCACACTGTTGGTATTGATGAGGCCGAGGCTCTTATCAGGCCAAAATTGTCCAGACATACGCAACCCTTGACCCCCCACCCCCAATCATAACAAGTTAGATAAACAGTCGTTGGTGTTGTCGTACAATTTTAATCATTAGTATTATTCATTTTATATTTTTTGTATTCAATGTAATTTTTGTAAATTTATGTAAAGTTCAGCATTTTGTATTTAAATTAATCTCATAACTCATACTGCATACATCAATATGATATTCACATTATTTACAGCAAATATTAGTTTTAATGTTTTGGTCCTTCCTCAGCTAAATTTACTCCAAATAGATAACAACTCTGGCTTACGCACAGATCTGCCCATGTAGGCCTATTCCTCATATGATGGCTTGAATTTAGTTTTTAATTTAAACATTACTAGCATCTGATTTTATATTTTATTGTAAAAATGTGACGAATAAATGTTTTTCACTTTTATTTTTTTTATATCTTTGAGCACTGAAATGTTGTATGCAGCGAAGATATTTAAATTCTGTTTATCTGTCTGTTTGTTTATGAACCAGGTTTGCTCCGCGTTTCACAACAAAAGTACTAAACCGAATGAAATAAAACATATTGCTCATTTTCGTGTTGGGCATTAAACTTTTAGGCTTCTGCAAATTATTACGTACGTCATTAGGGTTATGCCCATAGGTCCGTCACTACTCCAAAGAAGATGTTATGGGTACAGGTTACTCAACCTTTTACTGTAGAATGTACCATATTTGTTTTAATGAGAATTTAGTCAGCTAATTCAAGGAGAAACCACTTGCTTTACTAACTACTCCACAGTGGCATACTGAACAATATAAAATAAGGGCACGGCAACGAAACATTGGGTAGGGAACACATAAGCCCTTGTAACATGATATTTAAAGCTCAGTTGTCTAGTTAGTCATTGTGATTTTAATGATGAATTTGTTATGTGTTTTTAAGCCCATCATTCACAAACTACATGAGTTATTGAATATACAGGGTGTCACAAAAATGCGTAGCGTGCTATGCAGAACCGGATTCTACATACAAAAGCAAGTCGAAAATGTAATGTAACATTTTTTCGATTTTAGCTTAGTTTAAACCGTAATCCGCCATTTTGTATTATTTTGAAAATAATTAATAATTCAAAAACCATTGGAGATATTTGTACGAAACGTGGTGTAAAGTTTAAGCTTTATGTTATTAAAATTTTCCAAAAACGTGTTTTGTCAAACTTATCAAATTTCAAAAAGGCCATTTAAAGATTTTAGAGTCAAATTCCATAAAAACTAGCAGCTAAAACAACATTTTAAATGACATAAAATTTAAGGCTCATTTTAATCCAAATCCAACGAAATTTTGATTGTAGAAATCGATCAATAAATAAACAAGTTATGGCAAATTTTAATAATCAATTTCAAAATGGCGACCATTTAAAAAATTTCAAAGTCAAATCCCATGAAAATAAGCAACTGAAACAAAATTTTACAAGACATCAAATTTAAAGCAAATGTAATTAGATGGTCGAGTACACTGGGGAATCTGACTTTGAAATTTTAATGGCCGCCATTTTTAACCCTAGGAGTGCTGTTCCGCCGGTTTCCGGCGGGATTTTGTGTCGCCTACTGTGCTGACCGCCGGTTTCCGGCGGAATGTGACCGAAAATTTTGCAACGTAAATAAACCTCTATTAATCAACTCAAAAGTGAATAATATATATATCATGCGAAAGATAATATTCTGAACTTTCATTTTATTACATAAACAAACCCTGTAGCAGGTATATAACAATGTCACCGCGATTAGAAATCAAATGAATTTTAGGCGCGACACGATACTTGCAGCCGACACTTGGGAAATGTCAAAACATGACTTTTTTGAAATTACCCACCTCGGGTAATTTTCGTCGCACGATGTTGCGGGTAGTACCAATGCACAGCCAAGGAGTTATATTTCATTTTGGTATGGAGTTTTAGATCGATATATTGATTTGACAGATAATATGATTTTATAAACACAGATGATTTTTGTTCTTCTGTAAAATGCTGAACCGCCGTAAACCGGCGGAATGCAAAATCGAATATATATCCAGTGTAATGTTATATTTGCATGACATATAATATCTTATTTGAAAGAAGAAAGAATGGCGAATAATTTGGTGTTGCGCGATGGCAGCACTGAATGTAGCCGCACTCGATAGAGTAAACGTTCCATTGTGTTATATTTGTTCTGTCAACAGCTTGTATCAGCCGTTTTGAGTTTCGTTTTATGTGCGTTGTGATATTTCTATCCGTGAGTTATTACTAAATAATTTAGTATTTCGGAGTTTTAGTGTTAGTGAAGTGTTTGTGTGTATATAACAGAAATCTTTATGCATTATATTATGCATAAATATTACTGAAGTTTGACAAATAGTGTTTATAAAGTGTTGTGTTTACTCCTACATAGGCCTAGTGAAATTTGCCAAATCCGCGACTGTTTAGTGCTACATAACACATATAAAAACAATAATTTACCCTAAGTGTTATACATTTTTATGTAGGTAATTGAATGTACTACAGCATGGTTATATTGGTTTGGGGGTAAAATATTTGGTCAAAAAGTTATATACTAAAAACTGTGAAATTTTTTTTTCCAAATATGCAAAAATTCCAAAACGTTATTTTATTTACATGTATTTATAAGTGACAAAATTTTTTTACCATAAACCTATGACTTTGTTGGATTCCTTACTTCATTAGCTATACAAATATATATATATCATTATTAGTATACATATATATTACATTACTTATTTACATCACAAACTAACACTCTACAGTTTACGCATTTTTCGGGTTTCCGTTTATTATTACATTATGCCCCAAAAAACTTATAAAAAAAATTCTTTCCCCAACATGTTATATATTTCTATGTAGGGAATTAGATTGTCTACAAAATGTATATAATGAATTTTCCATAAAAAATCTGTGGAAAAAATTTTACCCTGGCTGCTTTTGAAATTTCAAAAAAAATATCAAAATTTTCTTATTCTTTTCACTTTACCGGAAAAAAAATGTCTAGATCTTTATTATTTTAATATCTCTAGAATCTCCTGTTCTTTCTGAACAAAATGAATATAAAGTTAACTTGTTTACTCTAACGGTTGAATTTATATGGATTTTTAAAAAAAGGTCTGCAAAATCGCCAAATTTAGCTCACCACACTACGCGTTAACATGGCGCCACTCCTAGGGTTAAATTTTTTATACAAAATTACCAAAACTCTTTTTTTTACATCAAATTTATAAAAGTTTATCTATTTTTACTACCAAAATGTCGTTGGATTTGGATTAAAATGAGCCTTAAATTTGATGTCATGTACAATTTTGTTTAAGCTGTTAGTTTTCATGGAATTTGACTTTGAAATCTTTAAATGGCCGCCATTTTGAAATTTGATAAGTTTGACAAAACATGTTTTTGGAACATTTTAGTAACATAAAACGTAAATTTTACACCAAGTTTCGTACAAATATCTCCAAGGGTTTTTGAATCATTAATTATTTTCAAAATAATACAAAATGGCAGATTACGGCTAAACTAAGCCAAAATAAAAAAATATTTCTTTACATTTTCGACTTGTTTTTGTATGTAGAATCCGCTTCTTCATAGCACGCTACGCATTTTAGTGACACCCTTTATATTTGGAAGAAGATAGGTCCATCCCAAAAATCAGTTATGGGATTATTCCCGTTCCAATGATGGTCGGCCCTATCAATGATCTTCAAAATGTCCATAATAATCATATACTTACTAGACCGATTGAAAAAAATAATTGGTAGAAAGACAGCAGGTAATGGGAATGTACCATAAGCAGAAATAGGCCTACACTTTCCGTTCCTTATTTCCTTTGATCTGTAGGCCTTTATCACATTAATTCAAACAAAACTGACCGTTATTAGTTTATTGGATCGATTGATCATGCATGTTATTGGTTTACCTTAGTGACAGAGTCGTTCCTGATCTTGTTGATGGTTGGCTGGTCGCATTTCTCGCAGTAACCCTCGCGATGCACGGTCTACAAGGATGGGCTCGTGGCTTTCTATGTGATACAGAATGAAAAACCTGGTGGTCGCAGGGATCGTACACTATGAACAACAAACTTCTAATTCTTGTTTCGGTTTCCACGAGGATTAGTGACATATATTACTGTTGACAACTAAAATATAACCATTGATGAACCATTGATGAAACATTGATGAAACTCATATATTCTAACTTATCTGTTCGAAGTGGTGGAACAGTTTTATGTACCCATTTATCTATTGTGATTGGATATTTCATTATAATTTTTTATAGGAGTGACGTCTGTTAAATCTATACGTATAAAAGGTGAAGCCCTCACTCACTCCCTCTTCACGATTTCTCCTACTTCACCTTTATCTAGAGAGTTGAAATTGTGTACACTTTAGGCATAAAATAGAAAAACTAAATGGTTTTAATCCTGATCTGACCTTATGGTGGAGAGACCCCGACAATGTTCCCATGTATTCCTTATGGATATTAATTTTTGTTTGAGCTAATGAAAATACAAACAACTGATCTTGATTCGTAGTAGTTCCACGGGTTAACCACAGAATGCATCACAAATGACTATATGTTTGTATAAATCATTTGCGGGGCGAAGCCTGGTAACGGCTGGTAACGGCAGGTAACGGCTAGTTTTGAGGTATTTACAAATTGTCTTATAGATGTCATAGTATACAGCAAACCACCCCAGAAACTATTGTGGCCATAAGTCTGACAATTATGACACAAATACTTACATGAAAGGCATCGGTGAAAACATGTGAGAGAAAATGTAACTTTAATACACTCATTTCTAAAACAATAAATTAAACGCGACAAGTAAAAATAAGTGTTCAAAAATGGAAATTTGGTCTACCGTGTGATTTGATTTGACTATAAAACTGGATTAAAGCGAAGAAGAAAAGCTAAGCTATTGGTCCTACCTAGTTTCTATATTTCAAATTGTCAATAGGGTAAACATTTTAAACATTCTAACTTAGCACAAGTATTTTGTGAGATATATCAGGTGCACAGGGAATAAATTTGAATAAAACTATTTTGGCGTCTTAAGACACTACAAAATGCTCACAAATCAGAATAATTCAAAGGAAAATAAAAACTGTAGTTCAACAGTGGTCTTCCAAATTGGATAATATATAATTAATATGACACTTGTTGAAAGTCTAATGACTTAGTTTAAGTTCATATATTTGTATTGCTTTCAGCTAGGTAGAAACCATCTCCATGGTCACCAAATGGACAGAAAACGGTCCGCGCATTGTCAGGTTAGACCAAAAGTGTAGGACACGGCAAAACTGAGTAATCCCGAGCGGTGAGCGCGTTGTCTTTTACACTCTCCTGTACTTCTTAATAATAATAAAACTACAATGAAACTGATATATTCCTTTTCTGCATGAATTTCCACATCCAAATATAGTTTAGTTTACAATTATATGTATTTTTTATAATGAAAATATTAGAAAGTCGTAACAGCATGTCATGAAAAAGTCAGTAAGGTAGAAACAAACTTCCAGCGAGAAATTTGTAGCTAATTGATGATATTAAATTTTATTTCAAAACAATTTTCGATAGAACTTATAGTTTTTTTTTCAATAATCCGATGTAAATAACCACTATATGTTCAGTTCTACGCGCGCCGCCGTCGCGGTCCACGGCTCCACGCTGTTCTACCACATCCAGCATAGTTAATTGCTCCTCATTTTACTTGGGAGAAAAGATTAATACACACATAGAAAATATTAATTATGTAAATTTTACTCCATATTTAATTGAGATTGTTGTTTTTAACATAGCTTTAAATTTTGATAGAAAACTCAGTTATCGAGATGTAATTAGGCTCTTCAGGAATCTTATAATTTTATATGTAAAGTAAATTATGCAGTAAATAATGAGACTTATTTGTTAGAAAGAATAAAACATTTTATGATAAGATAAACATATCTGAATAGTCAATATTATTTTACTCGTGAAGCAAAATTTGTTTTAATCAATAAAGAAGTAACATACTTTAGTAAGAAAACATAACTTTGCCTCTTTATATAAACAAAACCTACTTCCTTTTCAGTTATCTGTTACTTTAACATTTACCCCTCCAAATAAGAAGGCTTCTTAGCCGTAAATGAATTGTTGTAGTCAAAATGTAATAAGTAATAAATATATGTTTTTATATCAAAACTCAAAACTAATCCTCTATATCAGCAATATAACCAATCATAAAAAAATGTGTTGGCGTTAAAAGTAGAGGAACAAATAAAGGAACTTGAATACGAAGGATACTTAGTTGTTAATAAACCTTTCTACCGAAAATATAAATTAAATAATATAGAAACAATTATGTCAAAACTCAAAACTAAGCCTCTCCAAAAGCCTTACAATTGTTGTTATATAGTTTGGTTGAATGTCATTAACTGAGGAATGTATCGAGTAAAGCAAATATGGCTGCCATTGAGTCGTAAATTATTATTTGTTCGATGAAAATCAAGGTTAAGTACGTGATGATCAAGATTTTTATACTAATAATGTATTGGCAAAAACTACACGTGTTTTTATAATTAGAGGTTATTACATTTTTTTCGTACCAAAATATAAAGAACGTATTCAGTAATACGATTCCGAAAACCATTTTACAATAAAAAAATCCTCGCGCCGTAAATCTCATTTAACTGAGCACGCGTCGCCAATAACCCCATAAGACGCTGTACTGAGCGCTGCGAGGAGTCCTACACTTTGAGATGTGACCTTGAGCCCGGCCGGACCGAATTTTGGTCTATCCCGACTATGGGCACGAGCTCTCTATGGTTTATACCTTAGGCAAAACCCTTAAGTTAGATTATGCTAAATAGTGTAATGAAAAAATACGGTATTTATTCCAAATACACAACTATATTTATTCTTTACATTTAACCTAAACAGAGTTTTTGTTTTAAAACAATTACCTTGCTCAATATATAATTGTAATTGCAGAACTGTTAAAATATGGAAGTGCTTACTTGTGAAGTTGTTGGGTAACTGTGCCACGCAATATGGTGCACGTATATTTTAACTAATTAAAAACATGACGTAAAATGCAACATCTGGTTCGATTCGCGCTTTTCAACATATATCGTGTAAAGCTTTGACGCCATTGATACTGTGCTACAATAATTTTGAGATACTAAACAAGTATTGAAGGCGAGTAGAAAATTAATAATTGTTATCAGTTATTGAACAAATTATTTATTTACGGTGCGTATGAGTGCGCTATTAACAAAGCTTCATAGCTTTTGATAAACTTTTAGGAGGCAAGGCCTATTTTACCAACAAGGTAAACTGGAGCCGTAGGTGAAACTAATTTTAATGAAATCGCTATAAATTATAACCAAAATGAAGTCAGTTTCTAAGTTTATCTTTTGTTCAAATTAACCATTAAAATGTCTTCATATATTATAAGAAAAATTAGTTTCAAATTTAATATGTAAAAAGTAAACTTAAATACGGGTATAAGATGTTAATACCTGGGGGCCAAGCCTTTCTCGGGGAAGGTCAGTCAGCTTAGTTATATAACTTGGAGTAATATTTTCATCATGTCCCCCAACTGACGAGCATATTTACTTAGCTTGTTTGCCTCTTTTATGCATGATTAAGGTCACTCCAGTCGTATACCTAGAAGTAATAAACCTCAAAGTCCCTGTGATTCATTCATGACCACACTGTATGCAATCTTCATTCAATGGTTTAGTCTCTGCTCTCAGGAAACCACATGTTAATACTTAAACTCCATGATTGTTACAATGGTATTACTTTGACAGTTCCCAGGTTGATTATGAAGAGTTGATACAATTCTTTTGTTTTGATTTTAAACTCCATAAGGACAGTGTTATTTTTTCACTTTTTATCCTGTTTTTTACATTATTTGATTTACTGGGGATGAGACCTGTCTAGAATTTATTTTTATCCCATAAATTAGTTACTTCGAACATTTGAAATATAGTGTTAAATTTAAAACGTGAATGGTAATTTTATAGTGGTGAAATATGTTATTATAAAACGTATTTAGAGGGTTAAAGTTATATTGAACGACGTAACAACTGTACGGTCAGCAAACAGCAGTGGGCGAACCATTGATTGTGAAAGCATAAAGTATGCACCAGTTCCAAGTGGAATCTCCGCCATCTGTAACACATTCACTTCTTTGTCGGATTCACACTACCCAACCATTTCCTCTGTTAAGCTGACAATGTTATCACCTGCCGCTTCGTTACTCTGGTAATGCTCACTTCATCCTCAAACTAACAGGAGGGTTTACAAAAACGTTAAATGGCTATATAATTCGTTGTGAACGTTATTGAAGTGAGCAATAAGAGCATTATATATTCAACTTGTTTAAATGCGTTAAACAATCTGTTGTCTTACTATGGGGAATACGTATTTCAGCATTCATCCCATTATAGTTATGAACATTATATAGGGCAATTATAACCTAGCCTAGCATATATTTATCATATCTAAACCCTGTCTGATGAGAAAATCGGCTTATTCTGTACTCGACACAGAAATAATTTAACATTTTAATGTATTTTTCATAGTTCGTGTAGTCTCCAAGGTAGGTAAATATTTGTTTAACTATCTTGGGATTTTATTTTAAAATTGTAATAACTGCAAGAGAATAAATATGACATCGGCAATTAAAATTAGTTTTGTGTTACAAAATTGAAGTACAATTTTCACTGTTAATTTCGAACCTGATAGTTTCTTGACAGCTCCATGTAATCTTTGTTGAATCGTTTGGATTAAGATACTCATTTGACTCGTCTTAGCTCTGGCATTTAATAACATCAACATGAATAGTTTATAAAGAGATATTTTCCTATTAGGAGTAAGATAATAATAATTATTATCTTACTTGCACTATTATTTTTAGTGTAAATAATAATATAAAACTATTATATATGAAATTACTTTGTGCATCAGCCAACACTAGAAAACACGTCATGAAAATTTCAACTCATTATCTTTCATGTGAAAATATATTACCAAAGGTTTTTTTTATTTATAATTACTACTGTTTTACATAGCAATATTTCACTCCAGCAACTATTCAAAATATCAGTAGCTCGCCGTATAAATAGATTACTGGACCTATAAAAAAGTGGGCTACAAGCTGACATAGTAGTAAAAATAGTTTTTTTTATTAGATTACAACTCGGATGTTTTTTTATTATTAAAAGATTACTTGAAAACATGATTGACCACGTTGAACAACCAGACTCTGACGAAAACATTAGGAATTACCGTGAAGTCAAAAACGGTTATGTAAATCTTACAGCGCATGAAAAAATATTAACATTAGTGAAGTTTTTCAAGTTAGAGGTAAAACTCAAGCACATGTAATAAATTATTGTAAAATAATAAAAATTCAATGGGACATAGGCTTTTGGTGTTCTAATGAACATACTATTACATACAACTATTATATTAACTTTCGTAAATATACTTGCAAAGCTCCCAGATAACTTCAAGTTCGTTGAGGCTCCAAGCTAAGAATCTTACTCAATATGCATAATTTGTATGTCTTCAGAGTTCAACTTGTGCATTTATTAGCGAAACAGTTATTCGCACTAAGCCTGCAGTTGTATCGATAGTGTAAACTTCATTAAATTAGACGCACACTTCTTTAACAATTATAAGTTTGCAGGCACATTTTACAGATCAGGAGTATCTCTAGTAGTCCAGTGTCTCTAGTAGATCCAATGTTTTACAGTCACGGTATGTTCACATTAATATATTATATTGACACACAATATGATGGATCGAATGAGATGGACAGACTACTTTGTCGCGTAGAATCTTTAGATTTTTGGGTGCTGGAAAACATTGTGATGGCAACAACTCTCCCAGATTTATTAATAAGAAACTATGTATAAACACTTATTGATAAAATAAATTTTGGCCAGATATACTTAAATTGTCTTTCTCTTTACAGTCCGGGAATTCATTAAGACACTCTGTTATATTATTAGAAGGAACAGAACCCGGATATTGGAGTAAATATATTGTCGAATTTGGACCTGGCATGCAGACATTTTAACGATAGGCCTAAGACTCGATGTATTTGTTTAACTGTCTAGTCCGCGCACTTATTTGTCATGGTATTATCTTGCCCGTCCCTTTATAAATCGTAATTGATTTATTTACCTTTACTACCATTATGTCCAATCGTGTAAAAGTACCTTGGGTTTATGTAACAATGTACTGAAAACCAAAGCCATCTAATTAGGAAGGATTGAAAGGAATTCAATGCGCCTCGACGCTTGTGTTTGGGATTAGTTGCGAACAATGCGTTATTATAATCTCTCTTTTGTTTGTGTTTATCCTAAAGGAAATTTATTACGAAAATTTTGTCCTTCAAGTGATCAAAGAGAGGGAACTTGTTGCTTTATTGTGATCCCATATTTAAGACTAGTTTTGGTGTATTCAACTACCCTCATGTAGTAAAATATAGTCAGATTTCATGCAAGTTTTTTTATAAAACTGCTCTTAACATATTTAACTGACAATTACTGTATGGTCCGATGATTTTTAAAACGTATTTCTTCAAGCAAGTCATGGTTTTATGTATTGGAAATGAGTGAAAATAAGTTTGAATTGTTTTTGTAACTTTTTATTAGTTTGTTCTACATGGTTTTTGTAATTAATTATTTTTAGTGGACGTAATAGAATTAATGGATAAATAGTATGGATTAAAATTAATAATTAATAAAATTAATATGGATTAAAAGTAAAAACGTAAAATACGTACTAGGATATTATCGAGACGTTTTATAGTGTGTAGCTTAATTTGGTGGTTTATATTATGTTACTTTCAATGAAAGAGTGCTTGTCCCAAAATCAAAATTTGCAAGACAATTTAATTATTTAACCAATATAATATTATTTTAACGTTTTGAATCGCACAATTAAGTTTTTTGGATACTAACTTATTTTGGTCATAATTCCCAATACACAGTACAATGTATTTGTTGTCTCAGTTTCGGCAAAAGTTTGCATGTAGTTCAAAGTAAGTAGGTGGTTGTCTATCCCCAATCAGCCCGAAGTCTCCATCAAGCCACTGTTAAATATTCATCCCCCAGACCTCTGCTCGGGGTTTCATGGTGGCAAATTAATGTTTGAGACGAAACTCTGCCAAACTTGAAGTCTATAATAACTCTCAGAATATGCCATTTGGGAAGGAGCCTAATCATGTGGCATTACCTTGCAGAGGTAGAACCTGTAACCACTATAATACTTGTTTTGTTTATGCCCTGATACAAAAATCATCCGTTTAATGATTTCCTATTCATGTTTGTGTGTTTTGAGGTTGTGAGGTGGTGGGGTGATGGGGTGGGGGGATGGGTGTTTCATATTATTTTTAAACGAAAGGTATAACCCAAATACATTTTTATGGTCACACCGGTTTTCTATTTTGAGGCTTTCAGGAAGTTTTTTTTATATTTCACTCCCACTTGGGAGTGATGATTTATTAAACCCGTGGTTTGTATTGAGTTATGCGAAAGTCATTTCGCTGCCATTTTCAGAGCTATGTAAATCACTGCCCTGCCTTTTGTTGAAGTACTAAGGGATAAATGGCAAAGCCGACCCTACTACTACTAGAATTGGCCTTACCGATCACAAAAAAAACACCCGTGAGAAATAATATACTGTACATCGATTGGCTAGGTAGCCCATTGGTTAGCGTGCTTGATTCATCATCTGAAGTTTGCCAGATCAATCCTGAGAAAATTTTGTGAAGGTTCTATAATGGATCCAGCTTCCATTGGTCATTGAGCTATTAATTGAATTAATGATCCTAGCTAAAGAATCAGTTGGTCAGTAACAAGGCTACACAAGGCATCTCACCCAGTCTACACTCAATACAATTCATATTCACCTTAAAATACGCCATAGTTGCTTTGTCATATTACACAGATATTAAGAGATCAGAAGAAGATTATGATTAAGAGATAAGGATGGAGAAAACTGGCCAGCAACTCTGTAATGTATCATAAGCTCCTATACGAAGGTTATTATCCCAAATTAAGGAAAACATTAAATTTCGTATGGCTTTTTGTGAAGTTGTTTCTTTAATTAGAAGAAACCCCTCCTTGCCTCTGAAACCTCTGAGTAAACCTAAAAGTCTAAATAAAAAGCCATGTGGCCCTAACTTTGCCTGTTAAAATACATTTTATTTTAAATTTTGTTTACCGTATTCATTGTTGTTTTGTAGATAGGGTGGGTTCGGCTTAAGGCGGGTTCCAAACCAATGGTGGTGATCGAACCCGGAACCTTGCGAACCAAAGGCACACTTTTACCATGCCGCTGGCTAATGGGATACTAATAATATATTTTACAGTAATACTTTACTCTTTAATACTCATTAATCTTTACAATAATACTTTCATCAGACACTTTGCATATTCTATTCTCTAATAAAGAATAGACTTTGCAATGTCCGCGTGCAAAGCGGAGCTAGAAATTCCGCGGACGGATTTTGCTAAAGACGTTGAAAATAGAGGTTTTTTGCCTCAAAACCTGATTGCAGAAGCGCTCAACCTTATGATAAACGAGTTTTACGCTAAATTTGGTAAACCAAATTAATAGGGCTAGTTTTTAAAGTTATGTATGTAACAGTGGACTTATGCAGTTTCAACTCATAATAAAACAATTAGACAAACAGCTGATCAGAACAAACCAGTGCGCTCTTAAAGTAAAAATCGCGAGGTAAAGTATCATAATGTGATTTTCCTGCGATCAAAGCTCGGCCTACTACATACAGGGTGTCACAAAAATGCGTAGCGCGCGATGCAGAACCGGATTCTACATACAAAAACAAGTCGAAAATGTACAGTAACATTTTTGCGATTTCGGATTAGTTTAGTCGTAATCCGCCATTTTGTATTTTTTTGAAAATAATTAATAATTCAAAAACCCTTCGAGATATTTTTTGAAACTTGGTATAAACTTTAAGTTTCTGGTTTTTAGCATTTTCCATAAACAATTTTTATTTAACTTATCACATTTCAAAATGGCGGCCATTTAATATTTCAAAGTCAAATTCCATGAAAAATAGCAACTAAAACAAAATTGTACAAGACATAAAATTTAAAGTACTTTGTAATCCAAATCTAATGACATTTTTACTGCAAAAATCGGTTAATAAATAAAAAGTTATGGTAATTTTTTTATAATAATTTTCAAAATGGCGGCCATATACAAATTTCAAAGTCAAATTCCTGGAAAACTAGCAACTAAAACAAAATTTTACAGGACATAAAATTCAAAGGACTTGGTCAAATGCACTCAGGAATTTGACTTTGAAAATTTTATATGGCCGCCATTTTGAAATGTATTATTAAAAATTGCCATAACATTTTTGTTTATTAACCGATTTTTACAGTAAAAATGTAATTGGATTTGGATTACAAAGTGCTTTAAATTGTATGTCTTGTAAAATTTTGTTTCAGTTGCTAGTTTTCATGGAATTTGACTTTGAAATATTTAAATGACCGCCATTTTGAAATTTGATAAGTTTAATAAGAATTATTTTTGGAAAATGTTAAAAACCAGAAACTTAATGTTTATACCAAGTTTCAAAAAAACATCTTGAAGGGTTTTTGAATTATTAATTATTTAAAAAAAAAAATACAAAATGGCGGATTACGCCTAAACTAAGCCGAAATCGAACAAATTTTACTGTACAATTTCAACTTGTTTTTGTATTTAGAATATGGTTCTGCATAGCGCGCTACGCATTTTTGTGACACCCTGTATATCCGGCTTGATGTGAGGAAACACCTAACTAGGGATAAAAGCAAATTAGATCTCAGTTTATTTTAAGACAAGCTCCTGAAATAAACAAACATAATACGAAATCCCCAAATTTGCTGCGTTTAATGTTTCTTCTTCCTTCATCGTCTTAGGGTGGAATGAATTAGCCTAAATTAAGCCCCACTAACTAAGTCGCGGAATTTATCACATCGTTTAAGTAATCTTTTTGGTCATCATCCGCTCTTGTTGTGGTTTTATATAGAATTTTACTCACAATATGTTTTACGGTTTGTTGCTAATAACATTACGTCATCAATAAGTCATTACTCTTAATTATATGTTTTGTGCTCGCATATCATTGTTTATTTTACCTACGAAAAAGCAGGATGTTAGAAGAGCTTTTGCATTAAAGCATCTCTATAAGCTTTAGGAGAACCTAAAGCACGATATAAGCATAGGACGATTACTGTTCTAAAATAAACGATTATATTTGCATTAAAAGCTGGTCTTGTCACTAAAAGATGTCTGCTATCTAGAAGAAAAAGAAAATTATAATCACAATACAGTATCAGTAATGTTAGGGGTACAGATAATAATGATTTTCACAATTTACTTCACGTGTTATAACTAAATATTTTTGGTTATATCGTAAATTGCCATAGTTTTAATAAATTTATTTTTAATAGATGTAATAGATAGATATTTATTATAGTACCCAATCGAAATTATACAAAAAAATTAAAAACTTTATTATTTGCTGTTTTAGGGGCTTTCTTGAAATCGTATGTATCAGTAACGGTAAACGTTGCTACTCTTAAGGATTATAAAGAGGTTATTTATGAATGCGTTTTGTTGAAATTTTGTATTTAGATCATATAGAAGAGACCATGTACATATACATATTTTTATATGACCAAAATTATAATACAAACTAAACTAAGACAAAGATGCTTTACGTTTAGTCACATAACATTAAAAGTCAACATAAGATCTACATTCAACTTTTGTCGAGCAAAGTTCAACCCGATTCTTTTGCAGCAGCTTTGATTGGTTGTACTGTAAAAACTACAATTGACTACGCATTGAGTATCAAGTTTATGTTCAGATAGCTCAAATTTCAGCGTGCCTGAAGTCGACAAAACTAATTGCACATAACACAAGCCATATTATTATAGCTTGGTTGCATCTGTTTGTAATATTGTGATGGCAATGACTTTCATCGGAAGTGTTAGGTGGGACTTGTCTACATTCGTTTGATACAATTCTAGTGATGTATCAAAATGTTATAAAAATCAATGTTTTGAGGAAAAAGCCCAATCTCCCCCTCCCGAACATCTCTCAGCTTGATTGGCCACGCGCGGATGATTAGGCCAATCCACGCGTTGGAATGTTGTTGGTTTCAGTTTATTAATTAGCCAGGCTCAAGAATAACTAATGCTCTCACAGGTGTAATGTGTTTTAACGTTTTTACTGGTGTTTGATTCCTAAATCTAGGTTTGTATATCGGTTATCTAAAGAATGGAACTTGGATCAATAATAGTAAACATATCAGAACAAGTGATATAAACGTAACAACATATTATGTTAAACAAATTATAATGTTAAGCATATAAATTACTTGCATAAGCAATCGTTACAATAATTTTTGTAGTTCGTAATATTATATCTTAATATTAATTTTCTTTATTAATTTGTTTCCAGTTTCATATATTCACCAATAATATGTTTTTACTCTATTGAATCTAAATGTGTCCAGAAGATTTTGGTGGTTACTAACTGTAAAAAGTATACTAATAAATATTAGGTAGTTTAATGTATTAAAAAATACCGCAGTTTTGCAAAGTTTTGGTTTTGATTGAACCGAACTCATAATGGGGAAAGTGAACATTAAATAAATGTTTCATGTCGTATGGTATCATGAAGACCTAACTTTTAACAACTGCTAACTAATAAACAGGTACTATTGTAATACTAAATGAAAGAAAATAAATAATAACCCCGTTGCAACAAACCTGCGTACTCAGCGAATTTCCAATGCATGTATATTTTTCTATTTTTCTCACTACGACATAAAACCACTAAGTTTTATAAAAATACATGAATAATTAAGTGATGTATAGCATTTTATTTATTCTCCATAAGAAATTAGGGCTGATTTCACAGGTTTGCTGCAACGAGAAAGATAAGAATACTGTTTTTAAGCAATTATCAATATAATTCAACCAGGTGAAGCTACATACCAAGTTTTAAAAATTTATGTTCATAATTAAGGGATGTATAAAACATTACTTATTTTTCTTAAGTAATCTTATTAAGTAACATTATGGCTGATTATGCAGGTTTGCTGCTATGGGGATGATAATTAAAGAAAAATCTATAGTGAAAATATCAATATATCAGTACTAGCTGAAGCCACATACCAAGTTTCATCAATATACGCTCATAAATAATTGATTTTAATTATTCTCCATAAGGATAACATCAGACAACGTTCTGTGTTTAGCACTTTGAATATCTTGGCAACGGTTGGACGTAGAATCACAAATTAAACACCAAAGTTATCGTTTTGTAGAGCTAAACTGATTGGCAAAAGAAAATAAAGAAAATGTGAAGTTTACAGTAAAATTAACTGAGGAAAAGCTAATAACCTTTTTCCCATAAGATTAACATGGGAGATTTTATGAGCACGTTTTTTTGATTTTCTCCGCAACCACTTGACCTAGGTTAATAATGTAGGTTTAAGCTCTACAAAATGGTCAAATCCAAAATTTGGTCTTTTAAAATTTGTAGGGTGAAAAGTGCAAAATACTGGTTTTTGGAAAATTTTGAAACCCCATAAACCCCATGGGGAAAAAAAACCGATTTTTCTGGTTTTCGAACTTAAAGCCATGAATGCCACATTACACATTTGAGCCAAATTTAATCAAAATCGGTAGTTTTTTACTCAGGTTATCGCATTCAAGGACAACCACATACACACAGACACACACATAAATGTACAGGTGAGTCAGACCACCTGTCCAGCATGTATAACGGGAGAACGGTTTGGTCCAAAGTCATCAAACAAAATTCTTCCCTACTAAAACGCATATGGGCTATCTATTAAAAATATTTTCATCAAAATCTATGTACAGAATGTTCCAAAACGGGTCACGGGTTCGAATCTCAAAATTGTATTATGTAAACATAGGGAATATTATACATAATTTTAAAGGTCTCGTTAAAAGAAACATTTTGGTAAAAACAGAATTCACTTATCTTTGTTCGCTTCAAAATGGCGGCCATTTTTGTTTAAAATATTGACATTTACGGAATACCCTGTATTTTCTAAACCACTACTCATATCATTATTCCGACTTAAATTTCTTACTCGTGATAAGGTCAGCTTTACTCTGATATGCTACAAGATAGGCTTTTTTGAGAAAATCTATATTTCAAAAACATATTTATTTTCAAAATGCCTATATGCCCAAAATTAAAAAAAGTCAAAAGGTAGTGTATGTAAAAAAGCGTACCATTGAAAAGATCTTGTAATTCCTAACAACTTTCTAATTTACATTAACCTTGTATCTCTTTTCCTTTTTCTGCAATCAGCAAAAAACATTGTTTTCCCATATGAAATACATGTTAATTTGCATACAACTTGCATGTATTCTGTGGTCACATTCGTTTTATGTGTTAGTACAATTAACATGCATTTCATATGGGAAGACAATGTTTTTTTGCTGATTGCAGGAAAACGAAAAGAGATACAAGGTTGGTGTAAATTAGAAAGTTACTAGGATTTACAAGACCTTTTCAATGGTACGCTTTTTGACATACGCTACCTTTTGACTTTTTTGAATTTTGGGCATATAGGCATTTTGAAAATACTGTAAATATTTTTTTTGAAACATAGATTTTCTCAAAAAAAGCCTATCTCGTAGCATATCAGAGTAAAGCTTACTTTATCACTGTTGACTTTAGACCAAACCGTTCTCCCGTTATACATGCTGGGCGGGTGGTCTGACTCATCCTGTATATACAGGGTGTCACAAAAAAGTGTGATGGGCTATACAGGACCTAATACTACATGCAAAAATAAGTCAAAAGTGAAGAATAAAATTTTTTGGATTTCGGCTTAGTTTAGCCGTAATCCGCCATTTTGTTTTTTTGGGAAAATATTTATTATTTCAAAAACCCAATGAGATATTTTTACGAAACTTGGCAAAAGTGCTTACACTAAAATAAGTAACATTTGTAAAAAAAATATTTTTTTACCTTTCCAAATTTCAAAATGGCGGCCATTTGAATTTTTTTATGCCAAATTTCATGAAAACCGGTACCTAAATCAAAATTGTTCAAAACAAAAAAATTGTTGTATTTATTATAACAAATACAAAAAAACAAAAATGAATAAAATCGGTTCATAAATAAAGAAGCTGTGTTTATTGGATTGAGTGAAACGAAATCCTTATACATAACTTTACTGCTTACACTGAGAATCAACTAAGAGAATCAACTCGAACTGGCATGTCTTTGTCATAAATAACTCAAAAACGCCTCTACAGATCCACTTCAAACTTTAGAGATAGATTCTATAGTACGAAATCTCGGTCGAGTTCGTTATTGGGAATATTTGGATAAGTAATAATAAAATTATCTTTAAAACAAATCTATTTTTTATCCCATAAGATTAACATTGGGAGCCATTTTAGTGGTACTTGAATCGTTTATATTTAGCCAACGTCTATGTTTCAAGTATAGAGTAACGTAAGTCACAGTGTCATAGATTCACTACAAAACTGTAGTTATTCATGTTCATGTTTACTAGGAAAAAAACTTATTTTCGTAACTTGAAACACAAAAACTAAGGTTTAAATATTATTAGCTTTTAAATGTTGTATGTATATTTTATTTTATACTAATTAAAAGATGCATTCTTATTTTTACATACTATTATAATTAATAACTTTATTGGTACTCTATGTCAAAACCTTGCCTGACGGACGGTGAACTACGGGAATTTGGTCCAGACTCCAGACAGACGACAGACGACAAAATGACAACTCAAAAGTCAACAAGAAAATATAATTCCCACTCATTAACAGTAGAAAGTCTTAATTTGTTCAACAAATTAATATCTCGTTAATAAAACGTACGGTAAGTTACCAAATAAAATTAGATGTTTTGGTTATTTATTTATTTATTGACGACTATCACCAATGCAACTTTACAATATGACAATAATTAACATTTGTAAGAACAGAAAAAAGAAAAAACTATAGCTACCTATACATCGTGCTTTTATTGACTAGAAAAATCGCTTGTGAGAATCATCTGTTACATGCCAAACCAAAACATTGCAAACGCGAAGTGATTGTTAAGCAAAGATCGTATATAGGTTAAGTCTGTCCCACACATCTCGCGACCAGGCCTAAACATTCGACCGGACATCCTCCCGAATGTTCACTGAGCATTCCGTCCCATATTCTTGCTACCAGTACACAATGGCCCAACAAAAGCGAGCGCGATAGTTTACTCAGTTTGCTCGTTTATGTTTGGGAGAGTTCACCTCGCCATGATTCGTGTTTGCCTGTGCTCCGATTTTTGTCTGGTTTTTGGCTTGAATCAAATGTGACGATCGGAAGCGAATGGGCGAGCATGGTATTGCATGGTATTGGGCGAGCGTGTACTGGTTACTTCATTGTGCACATTCGTTTAATTTGGTGCAAAATTCGTTGTCACGACTCGTTCCGATCACTCGGTGGAGCATTTGAGCAAATCATTCGGCGATAGTGTACTGTTGCCAAAGAGTTTGTGCAGCTCCCACACTTCTCGGGATTACTCAGAACATTCGGAGTTCGGCCGTATATGTGTTCAGGCGTATTCGCGAGAAGTGCGGGATGGCATTTATTGATTAGGCCTAATACAAATAATTTTCATTTGCCTTCAACCTAGCGAGTTCACTGCTGCGTCCATATGTTTAAACATTAGTTCGATAGGAAAAATATTAAAATTACAATTAAACAATCAGCAACAGCAATAAACTTTTTTAAGACTAAAAAACAGCTTATCGTACAACAACTATACTGCCTACACCAGGGAAACAGTTCAACGGCTTGTGTTGACGATTCCATATGACAAAAAAACTCAAGAAGCTTAATGTAATCATTTACAATTTGTTAAGGGTGTTTGGCCGCTAGGCTAGTCTGGCAGTGAGGAGCAGTAGTTCTACAAGTCGCCACCGCGCGCCGCTAGGAAGACAACTCGCCCAGTGCTGTGAGTGTGTGTGATCTGGTTGGGGGGAGAGAGGAGCGTGTTCTCCTCATTTCTCCCCCTCCCCCCACGCAGCACTGTCTTTCCGTCTACTCGTTCTTCGTCGGTCCGGGGCGCACGGCCCGCGGCTCGACTGGTTGACTAGGGTTGGGTTGCTTACTATTTTCCACTGATGTGTCTTTCAATGTCGCCGACAACTCATCTTAAATATATGGTTATTTTGAGCGTTCACTTTATAGTTTTGATGAGTAAATTTCTTGTAGTCTATACAGATTTTATCATTAAAAGGTTTGACACAGTTGTGAGCACATTTAAATACAGTGGAACTCGGATATTTAGAATCTCAAGGGACCGCGGTAATAACATTCAAACTATCCAAACAATTGAATTTTAATTACCGGTTTAGAGGTTAGAATTATCTAGGCCCAAATAAGCTAGGATAGCTTTACTATATTAAAAACTAATAAAATTATTATTTTAAAAACATTAATTATAAATATAAAATGGTTTTTTATTTTAAGAATTACAATTTAACAAATTTCTTTAATCATAATACATTGATCATATTAATTTCTTAAAATACTGTATTAAATAAATGTGCAGGGTGTCCCCGAACTATTCCATAACAATTTTCCATAAGTATACAACTGTGGGATATTTTACTCAAATCACCAACATCCTAACCTTTGTTATATGTAAGTTTTCGCTATTTTTGTAATTTAGAATCCGTTTGTTAAAGTTACAGAAGAATTTGTTACTTACTGTTACAAAGTAAACTTCAGGCACGATCAGGGGCGGATCCAGGGAGTCACATTGGGTGGGGGGAAATACCCGCGTTTTTTTGGGGAGGGGGTGTATAGAATACCCCTCAGGGGTGGGGGGTCCGGGAGTCCTCCCCTGGAAATTTGAAAAAAATTCCATACCAATAATAATTTCATCGGCCGTAAAAAATATCCGAACGCGTTTTATTGTCCAATATGTGTGTTATCGGCCTAAAAAGACGACTGCCTTGAATTCATGGATCAAAATCAGCACCGGTTTTACCGGTTTGACCGGTTTTTTTTCGGATAAAAAATTGCAATTTGACCGCAATTCATGGTCGCCGTAACTTTTAAACCGAAAACGACAAGTAGGCCTAAACGTTGTTTATCGGTCAAGGGAAACCGCAATAGTTTATACCCAAACCGTAATTTAAAGGCGGCCACACACTACCGGACCTTTGCCCGAATAAGACATTGGATCGAGCAGGGAGCAAGGCACAAAGGTAGCTAAATTCACTCCGAACTTCTTCCCGATCAAGACCCCGAACAAGACATCGGATCGGACAGATTGAGTGCGAAAACCACCGAGCGGGGTAAAAACGGTGGGGACGACGTTAGTTGCCGTTGTGCAAGTCGGCAGTGTACTTGTCTGTTGATTTCACCCACTTAGCCCATGTCACCCACCTCCCCACGATTTAACCCACTTTTCTCCAAGCGTCATTCCTCTTCACTTTGTTGTAGTGAAAGATGGGTCAAGTCCCACAAAACTGGCCTATTGTTGTACTCGGAAATAAACATCTAAGTTTTTACCTCAGACTACTCCATCGTGCAGACTACTTTACATAAACTAGTGAACTGGAAACTAAAATGACAACAGTCAAGACTGCAACCCTCACCGTCGTCGTATCACTAGCGGCGGGGCTCGTGACAGCGCCGGCGCTCGGAGCAGCGTATGGAGGTACCACACACTACCGAACCCCAAACCAGACCCCGAACAAGACATCGGACCGATCTTTCTTTGATCTTTCTTAAAAAAACCACCTCGTGAGCGCTCTGTCTGATGTATGGTCCGAAGTCTTGTTCGATGTCTGGTTCGGAGGCCCCATTAACTACAGGATTTTCTCCCTTCGACCCCAAATCCTGATCGGTCCGACGTTTTGTTCGGGAAAAAAAACCGGTAGTGTGTGGCTGTCTTAAAGGCTAACACGCCAGCGGAAGTATCAAAGTATGTAATTTTCGAAGTCGAAGATTTTACCAAAACTAAGATCGAAACACATTTTATCGGCCTAAAATAGCAATATATTTTCACTTTGCCGTCTAAAACGTCAATCGAGCCGCATTTTAGCCTGAAAACGGTCAAACTGGGTTTTTAGAGAAATTTACCGACCGGGCGTATGTAGTTATCAGCCAAAATCGGTATTTTTTTGTTATAAATTTACAGCATATTACGATTGACTATATACATGAGTCATAAACACGACCACAAATTTTGTTGTCGGCCAAAAAATTGAGTACAAACTGTATTTTATGCCGGAAATGTACTTAATCGCTCACAAACGGCAATCGAACCGCATTTTCTCGGTAATATATAAAGCCGGGTCGTGCTTTATATACCAAAACCGATGTCCGAAACGCATTTTAGGCCGTGTTTAAATTTTACCGCAACATGGTGTTCAAAAACACCAATATGACTGAATTTGTTGGTATAGCAGACCACGTTTTATTGGCCTGAAGCGGCAAGCGCACAGCATATTATCCACGGAAATAGCAAAACAAAATAGGCAATTTCACAGCATTATATTTGCCAAAAACAACCGTTCCTCGCATTCTAAAGTCCGAAATCGACGGCCACAACGTGGTGTTTATTAACCGAAAATGATGACAGAGCCTCAATATATGCCAAAATTCACAATCTAACCGTGATTAATCGTAACAATTGACAATCGGACCTCATTTTCCCAGCGAAAAATGAAGCCCAATCCCGTTTTACAGACCCCAACGACTACCGGAACGTATATTTTACGAATACAATCAGCGATTCGACCCCACTTTATCAACAACAATGAGCACCTATTGTTACTATTTACTGATTTAAAAACATATATACTCAAATCAAAAATATACAATGCTTGGAAAATAAATGGATTGTTTGGTTCTCTTTATTTATTTTCTAAAATATATTGAAAAGTTATCAGTAAGGCTTCAGGAAATATTTTCAATATCAGTAGTTAAAGCATTTACTATGTCTGTTCAATTCTTATCTGTTATTAATTTGGTTGATTAATAGATTTGAATATAGTACATTTTCAGTGAAAAATACTCATATTTTATCTTTGTTTACTCCAAACTGAATTGAGATGGAATTGGAAATGCTTACTTATAGCAATACAAAACGAGTTCGCACGCAGCACGCTGACGTGAGGGAAGTGAATTTCCACATACAAAACTTTTCAAACTCAAAATCAGTGTAAATTTTTTTAAGTAACACTTTATCTGGCGTTTGTTTGGCGTTAGTTAGGGATTTATTTATTAGAGAGTTAGTACAAATGGTTGTGAAGTATCCTACATTAAAATCAGTCAGCAAGTCTAATTTAATTTATTAAAAACTCCTTCCCTAACTGATTTTTTACATAGGCCCAGAAAATAAAAAAGCCTATTATAAATTTTTGTTCAACCCACACATGTTGCTGTAATGTTTACCTTACATTGATTCCTAAAATGCACTTATAGATCTAAATGCTTATGTTAACTGCAGAACAGTTTTACTGTTGATGACCAACAGTTAAGCTTGGTCAATTTAACATAATAGGCTAATAAGTTACACATTATTGTGATGTTTATTTATGTATGTTATCCACAATGACGGAAGTTTGACTATTTGGTATTTAAAAATTATATAGAGTACCGTTATTTACAGCACGCAACAGCAGTTAGGCTACCGGTAGGTTAGTTTATCATAAATATTTCAACCAAATTTGTGTTCTTGAGTTCCGCTTGTCCCGACACCATCAATTATTTTAGCGAATTTCCCCTATAGGGAAGAAGCTATTACCGTAGGTCTCATGGTAAGACTTAAGCCCGAGACCATGATAACTTTTCATTTTGAGGTCCCCAGATGCCAAAAACACCATTCGTTCAATTTTTTTTATATGTATATATAAATATATATTTATATATATTTATATATATATATATATATATGTGTGTCCGTAAGCACGATAACTCTCTTAAAAAAGGTCCGATCTTAATTACATTTGGTACAAATGTGTAAAGTACCATTTATTTGAACGAGTTCGAAAATCAAATGAATCACACCATCCGAAGGGGGGTTTTGTACCCCAAAAATGTGTTTTTTGGGGTTTTCACATGTAATTTTAATTTAAATCAAATTTTAATTCATACCATTGAATTCAGCTTAAAAAACAAACAATTTGGTATTTTGATCATTGCTCTACGTCAATTTGTTACCGAGATATTGAAAGTGCTAAACACAGTACGTTGTCTAATATTATTCTTATAGAGAAAAAGAAATACCCCCGTCGCAGCAAACCTGCATACTCAGCGAATTTCCAATGAATATATAGCATAACACATTACAACACTTAACAGGATTCATAAGAAATGTATTCACAAACAAGCGATATTTAAAATATTAATTATTCTCCATAAGAATAACATTGGGGATGATTACGCAGGTTTGCTGCAACAAGGCACACAAAATAATGGGTTTTTATGCAAATATCAATAGAACTCATCTTAGTGAAGACACATACCTAGTTTCATCCATATACATTCATAAATAAGCGATATATAACATTTTAAGTATTTTCCATAAGAATAACATGGGGACCAAGTACCGAGGTTTGCTGCTACAGGAAACATTGGCGACAAATTGTTTTTTTGTGCAAACAACAATAAACCACAACCAGATCAAGCCATATACCAAATTTCGCCAGTTTATATTCATAAATAAGCGAGATATACAATTTTTCTTTTTCTCCAGAAGAATAACATTAAACAACGTACTGTATTTAGCACTTTCAATATCTCGGTAACCAATTGACATAGAGTAATTATCAAAATACCAAATTGTGTGTTTTTTTTTTAATTCAATGGTATAGATTAAAATTTGATTTAAATTAAAATTACATGTGAAAACCCCAAAAAAACACATTTTTGGGGTACAAAACCCCCCAAAAACCCCCCTTCGGATGGTGCGATTCATCTGGTTTTCGAACTCGTTCAAATAAGTGGTACTTTACACATTTGTACCAAATTTCATTAGTATCGGACCTTTTTTACGAGAGTTATCGTGCTTACGGACACATATATATATATATATATATATACATATATAAAATTTGAACGAATGGTATTTTTGGCATCTGGGGACCTCAAAATGAAAAGTTATCATGGTCTCGGGCTTAAGTCTTACCATGAGACCTACGGTAATAGCTACTTCCCTACAGGGGAAATTCGCTAAAATTGTATATCTCGCTTATTTATGAACATAAACTGGCAAAATTTGGTATATGGCTTGATCTGGTTGTGGTTTATTGTTGTTTGCACAAAAAAAATAATTTTTCGCCTATGGTTCCTGTAGCAGCAAACCTAGGTACTTGGTCCCCATGTTATTCTTATGGAAAATACTTAAAATGTTATATATCGCTTATTTATGAATGTATATGGATGAAACTTGGTATGTGACTTCACTGAGATAAGTTCTATTGATATTTGCATAAAAACCCATGATTTTGTGTGCCTTGTTGCAGCAAACCTGTGTACTCATCCCCAATGTTATTCTTATGGAGAATAATAAATATTTTAAATATCGCTTGTTTGTGAATACATTTCTTATGAATCCTGTTAAGTGTTTTAATGTGTTATGTTATATATTCATTGGAAATTCGCTGAGTATGCAGGTTTACTACAACTGGGGGTATTTATTTTTATTAAGATAAACTAACCCAGAGTCCTAACCGTCACAGCAGACATGAATAAGTGGTACCCTGTACTATCCGTTAAGTACCAATATATTTATGATAGACTGGCAGAGCCTAGAATAAGTGTCACACTGCACCATACAAATTATCTTCAAAGCATATTAATTTATCTGGTCACTCATATAATACAGAATAATTATAATTGAAGGTACCTATGTAATAAAATACATGTATGAACAAAACTGAGCGACTCATGTATATAGTCAGTGCCTAAAGCCTATTCTGACAGTCAGAGACTGTGATCTGTTATGTCAGTTCAAACAGCAGCAGACGGCACATGCCTAAAAGAAGGAAACTACGACGTCATGCTTGTGAGCAGTGACGTCATAGTCGTCCATCGTTTCTCCTCTGAGTCGCTCCGCTCTTCTCAACCGTTACGACTCGTTTCTGCCGTAAACACAGTATTCCCGCCATAACTAATAACAACATTGTGGTTTTTAGCTCCGATACGGTATTAATTATAAGAGCAGTGGCGAAAAAGTATTCTTTGTCTAAATCGACCATAAGTGATCATGTCCGTGGAAAATATAATGGGCCCCTTGTTTCTAACTGTCTTTTAAACGTCTTTTCCCCTAATGGTTCTTTGTTTAGTTTCATTTTAGTTGCAAAGAATAAACAGCTGAAACGTGACGTAAGAATACCCTTTTTTCATCCCCAACCCATAACAATTTTGTATTTATTTCACTTTTAAGCCTTTGATTGGTGCAAAGGCATCTGCAGACCTCAAAACCTTCCAACTATGGGAAGAAGAGATTACTTTATACGTTATAACGTTAGTTAGGTGGATGTCCGGTTCAAGACCGTATGTGGAGGTTAACCCGGACACTTTTATTTATTTTTAGCGAATTTACCCTTTAGGGATTAGCGAATTTCTCCTATAGGGAAGAAGCTAATACCGTCGTTGTCATGGTAAGACCTAGGCCCGGGACCATGATAACTTTTCATTTTGAGGTCCCCAGATGCCAAAAAACACCATTCTTTCAAAACTGTATATATATATTTGTCCGTGAGCACGATAACTCTCGTAAAAATAGTCTGATTTTGACGAAATTTGGGATAATTGTTTAAAGCAGAATTTATGACTTTAATTTCAAAAACCAGACAGATCGACCTATCCGAAGGGGTATTTTTGGGGGGGGGGGTTTGTACCCTAAAAATAAGTTGTTTTAGTTTTTTACAAATAATCGTTGAAAAAGTCAAATTTTAGTTTTTACCATTGGAATCAGCTTAAAAATACGCACAACTTGGTGTTTTTATCATTGCTCTACGTCAAATGGTTACAGAGATATTGAAAGTGCTAAAGACAGTACGTTGTCCGATTTTATTCTTATGGAGAATAAGAAAAATTGTATATCTCGCTTATTTATGAACTTTCCTGATGAAACTTGGTATATTGCTTCATATCGTTGTGGTATATTGATATTTACACTAAGAATCATTTTTCGGCTGATAGTTCCCGTAGCAGCAAACCTACGTACTCAGCTTCCATGTTATTCTTATGGAGAATAAGTAACGTGTTATCTCCCTTAATTATGAACATAAATTAATAAAATTTGGTATGTGGCTTTACCTTCTTCAGTTATATTGATAAAACCCCAATTTTTTTGGTTACTTGCTTCAGCAACCCTGCATACTCAGCCGCCATGTTATTCTTATGGAGAATAATTAAAATGACATAAATCGTTTATTTAAAAATGTAGATTGATGAAACTTGGTATTTGGCTTTATGTGGTCTTAAGGTACATATATATATATGCTTTGGAAATTCTCTAAGTACGCAGGTTGGCTGCTATGGGGGTATTTATTTTTGTTATAATAACATCCAACATAATAATATATAAGTTAGGCTAAAGGTAAATGGATATTGTAAATAGTACAAACACTTTAAAATGGTCTGGTTTTTATTGGTGACAACGTTAATGGGAAGGCACTATAACCTAAAAATAGTAAAAAAGTGTCCGAGTCAAGCCTGTTTTACGGTAGGCCTAACTGAAACCTAAATAACCTAAACCTTAATAGGCCTAACTGAAACCATAACCGAATAACCTAAATAATCGTTATACCCTATCGAACAATTTCATTTGGTTTTTATATCGTTCCACTTATGAAAGTCTACCCTGGTTTCGGTTTTAGCGAATTTCCCCTATAGGGAAGAAGCTATTACCGTAGGTCTCATGGTAAGACTTAAGCCCGAGACTATGATAACTTTTCGTTTTGAGGTCCCCAGATGCCAAAAACACCATTCGTTAAAATTTTTATATATGTATGTATATATATATATATATATATATATATATATATATATGTGTCCGTAAGAACGATAACTCTCGTAAAAAAAGTCCGATCTGAATAAAATTTGGTACAAATATGTAAAGTACCATTTATCTGAACGAGTTCGAAAACCAGACAAATCGCACCATCCGAAGGGGGGTTTTCGGGGGCTTTTGTACCCCAAAAATGTTTTTTTTTGGGTTTTCACATGTAGTTTTTATTTGAATCAAATTTTAAATTATACCATTGAATTAAGCTAAAAAAATTTCGTATTTTGATCATTGCTCTATGTCAATTGGTTACTGAGATATTACAAATCCTAAACACAGTACGTTGTCTAATGTTATTGTTATGGAGAAAAAGGCAAATTTTATATCTCGGTTATTTATGAACATAAACTGACGAAACTTGGTATATCACTTCATCTGGTTGTGGTTTGTTGATGTTTGAACAAAAAACCAATTTTTCGCCTATGGTTCCCAAAGCAGCAAACCTAGGTACTCGGTCCCCATGTTATTCTTATGGAGAATAATAAAAATGTTATATATCGCTTATTTAGGAATGTATATGGATGAAACTTGGTACGGTATGTGACTTGACTTAGATGAGTTCTATTGATATTTGTATAAAAATCCATTATTTTTTGTTCCTTTTTGCAGCAAACCTGCGTACTCATACCTAATGTTATTCTTATGGAGAATAATGAATATTTTAAATATCGCTTATTTATGATTATATTTCTTATGAATTCTGGTAAGAGGCTTAATGTAATATTAAGACATATATATTCATTGGAAATTCGTTTTGTATGCAGGTTTGCTGCGACGGGGGTATTTTAGATTTCAGTTTTATTCGATCTCAAAAGATATTGTCTTATAATTTGTCCAGCTAACAAATGTTGATTCCACTAATCATGTTTTTCATCTTAAACATGTTTTGTCGGGAACAAACATTGTAAGGGATTTATGGAAATCACACTAAGCACTGATAAGAATATCCAGTCTTTTAGTCCCCCAATAATGTGTTATGGTTTGAGCAAATTTGAGGAGCCGTTAAAACAAAACATTTTGTCAATAAGAATAACATGGCGGCTTTTTATGCCACTGGGGCAGAGTCCTGAGGTCTTGAGGAACAACAAAAAAGTACCTATCTGCAATTTGTTGATCCTCTACAACATTATGGTCCAGAGCAGTTTTGAGTAGGCGTTTTCAAAATCCCCTGGGACATACACGCAAATGCACAACTATTACATTATAAGTATAGACTTTTCTCAATACAAAATACTTTTAGCTCCCGAAACAGCCCGATTAACATAAAAAACAATTCTTTACGTAAATCTATTAGCAAAAACTACTGTGCCAATTTTAACTGTTTTAGTATTAAATTAAAGGTTTTGGCCTGCAGTTTGTCATAATTACATTTCTTTTCTTTTTAGGTGTTTTTTAACGCACAATGTTTGCGTTTATTATTCCCATAACAAATATTGTTCAACTTTCAATAAATCACTTACGGTACATTACTAGCAAAATCTATTAAATATAATGCTTATATAGGTTATAATAGCTTAATCTATATAACTTATAATAGGTTTTGACATACACTAATGTCATCAATATCTTTGTTTAGTTTAGATGTGTTGTTTCTAATAATAAATTAATTTTAATTTTTGGCTCTCATAAGAGCACATGTTCAAATATCAACAACATTCCTTTTGTAAATCCACTAACAAAAACTAAAGGGCCGATTAAAATAGTTTTGATCTGAAATTGAAGCTCCTGTCCTATAGAGATGGTACTTTCATTTCCAGAAAACATGTTTTTCTCAGTGAAAAATTACTTTTCATGTTTAACAAGTAAAAGAGATGCTCCTGTTTAACATTTTGATCAAATTGTGTTGAACTATTTACCAGAAATTGGAATTATATATGTGTTAATGGACTGTGCAGGACTTGTCCTTCCAGGCCGATTATGAAATTTGTTTACTAAGTTTTCTCTAACTTTTTGCTTATGTGTGAACTAATACAATACATTTTAAAAATGGAAGGAAACTTCGTTCCTATCTTGTATAATAAATTTTGTTTCCCCCCACCTACTTAGTAAAGTCAAATTTTACTCCTTGTATTGAAGGAGTATAGTGCTACTTTGTCTCCCGGAACAGAATCAGCTGACATTTCGCTGCAATCATTAATGCTGCAGCTATAAGGGAATCGGATCAGCTGATTGATATTTTGCTCCAGCAGCAATTAACGTTCCAAGTTTAGTTATTACGCATTACGCAACCAAAATGGAAAGCGATTGTGAATGTGAATACTTATCAATACTTGTGGCTTTTGGGGTGTGGGAAAAAGTTGTGTGTAAATTTATCGCCCTGGCCTACGGCGTCGGGCGCCAACAATTTCCCTTAGGGAACAAAGTTGCACTTTACTCCCTTAATACACAAATAAATATTGTTTCAAGCAGAAGTCCCCATATTATTTTTTACTGCAAAGAAATTTTGCATAAATTAAACTTGAGATAGTCAATAATATAAAACATAAGTGGGATTATAATACACCGTTACTTAAAAAGAATGTGATCATTATGTTTTTGGATACTTAAATGCTACACAGCGTCTGTAATCATTAATATATATATAACTAGCTGGCCCAACAGTCGTTGTCCTGTCCTAATGTCATTGAATTTGTTTTATTTCAAATACTCGTTCATTTTCAAGATAAGCATGTTCGCTTCGCTCACTCGCTTCCCGGATTAGCTCATGCGCTATGCTCACTTGAATATAAAAATACCCCCGTAGCAGCAAACCTGCGTACTCAGCAAATTTCCAATAGATATGAATGTCTGAATACTACATAAAGCCACTTACCAAGTTTCATAAAAATATATTCACAAATAAGCGATATATACAATTTTAATTATTCTCCAAAAGAAAAAAATTGGGGCTGAGTACGCAGGTTTGCTGCAACAAGGAAAACAAAAAATGGATTTTTATGCTAATATCAATATAACTCAACTAGGTGAAGTCATATACCAGATTTGATTAATTTATGTTCATAATTAAGGGAGACATGGCATTTAATTATTATCCATAAGAATAACATGGGGCTGATTACGCAGGTTTGCTGCTACGGGTGCCTTTGGAAAAAAAAATTTTTTTGAGCAAATATGAACCACAACCAGATGAAGCCATATACCAAGTTTCGTCAGTATACGTTCATAAATAAGCGAGATATAAAATTTTACTTTTCCTCCATAATAATAACATTAGACAACGTACTGTGTTAAGTACTTTCAATATCTCGGTAACCAATTGACATAGAGAAATGATGAAAATACCAAATTGTGTGTTTTTTAAGCTGAATCCAATGTTAAAAACTAAAATTTGATTTTTTCAAAAATTACATGTAAAAAATTCAAAAAACCCATTTTTGGGGTACAAAACCCCCCCAAAATACCCCTTCGGATAGAGCGATCTGGCTGGTTTTCGAACTTAGTCATAAATGTTGCTTTACACGTTTATACCAAATTTCATCAAAATCGGATCTTTTTTACGAGAGTTGTCGTGCTCACGGACTTATATATATATATATATATATATATATATATATATATATATACCTCAAAATGAAAAGTTATCATGGTCCCGGGCCTAGGTCTTACCATGCCGACTACGGTAATAGCTTCTTCCCTATAGGGGAAATTCGCTAAAAAAGAGTTTGAATTGCCATTCAAGTACTCTTTTTATTTCCAAAATGAGAGTTTCCATTCAAGTAGCTTTTTATTTCTATAATCAACATATGTATATGCCTTTCAAGTATGTTTACAGCTGCTTGGTGTAACTAACTGAACTTAGATAAAATCAATAGGAACTTTGAAGGCCTGTGGGGCAGAGCTCTTAGGTCGGATTAAAAATTTTCTTTTATAACAACCTTCTCCTGACATAAACGAACTCAAAAAGAAATAATTATTCAATTTGGTCCACGAATTCTCAAGTAATGGCGTGGCCAAGGGAAATAGGGATCCATTTCAGCGAATTTCCCATATAGGGAAGAAGCTATTACCGTAGTCGGCATGGCAAGACCTAGGCCCATGACCATGATAACTTTTCATTTTGAGGTCTCCAGATGCCAAAAACACCATTCTTTCAAAAACTGTATATATATATATATATATATATATATTATATTATTAAGTTCACTGCATAGGGCTACTATTATAATTATTATTTTTAAAAGAAAATTACCAGAGTACCCTTCAAAATTCATTTTTAATTCACTGACACGTGTTTCGAGGTTTACCTCATGATCACAGTGCAGCTAATAACCTTAAACTTAAAATTAAATAACCTGTAAATAAACAAAACAGTATGATAATTTTGTTAACATATGCTAAATTATCTATCTATATATGATTAATTACTTTTGATTTTTTTGATTGTTTCAAAGATTGGATTTTTTTTGTTGCGCCTGCATTATATTTAGTATATTAGTTTTGTCTTCTGAATAACTCATGTAAATGTGAAGCTCTTCTTTTGCATTCATTTTGTCACCTTTCTTTTCAATAGACAAAACTTCTAAACTTTCTTGCAGTGTACCAAAATTGTGATCTGTAGTTAAAATATGTTCGGCAAATTTTTATTTTTGTGTGGTTTGGTTATTTGATTTTATAGCTTGAATATGCTCTTTATATCTACATTTAAAATTACGTCCAGTTTGCCCAACGTAATATTTTGGGCATTCCTTGCATGTCAATTTATATATTCCTGATCGGTCAAAAATGTCGGCGTTTTGATTATGTGAGCCGTTTGAAAATTTTGTTATCAAATGAAATGTATTATTCCTGGTTTTATAGCTGTAATTTTAAATGTAGATATAAAGAGCATATTCAAGCTATAAAATCAAATAACCAAACCACACAAAAATCAAAATTTGCCGAACATATTTTAACTACAGATCACAATTTTGGTACACTGCAAGAAAGTTTAGAAGTTTTGTCTATTGAAAAGAAAGGTGACAAAATGAATGCAAAAGAAGAGCTTCACATTTACATGAGTTATTCAGAAGACAAAACTAATATACTAAATATAATGCAGGCGCAACAAAAAAATCCAATCTTTGAAACAATCAAAAAAATCAAAAGTAATTAATCATATATAGATAGATAATTTAGCATATGTTAACAAAATTATCATACTGTTTTGTTTATTTACAGGTTATTTAATTTTAAGTTTAAGGTTATTAGCTGCACTGTGATCATGAGGTAAACCTCGAAACACGTGTCAGTGAATTAAAAATGAATTTTGAAGGGTACTCTGGTAATTTTCTTTTAAAAATAATAAATATATATATATATATATATATATATATATATATATATATATATATATGTATATATATATATATATGTGTGTGTGTGTGTGTGTCCCTGAGCACGATAACTGTCGTAAAATTCATCCGATTTTGACAAAATTTGGTATAAACGTGTAAAGCAGCATTTATGACTTTAAGTTAGAAAACCAGACGGATCGACCTAACCGAAGAGGTATTTTGGGGGGGGGGGTTTGTATCCCAAAAGTGGGTTTTTTGAGCTTTTTACATATAATTGTTGAAAAAGTCAAATTTTAGTTTTTTTCCATTGGAATAAGCTTAGAAAGACGCACAATTTAGTGTTTTGATCATTGCTCTACGTCAAATGGTTACAGAGATATCGAAAGTGCTAAACCCAGTATGTTGTCCAATGTTATTCTTACGGAGAATAAGATAAATTGTATATCTCGCTTATTTATATACTTTTGCTGATGATACTTGGTATATTACTTCATATCGTTGTGGTCTATTGATATTTGCACTAAAAAACATTTTTCGGCCGATAGTTCCTGTAGCAGCAAACCGTCCCATGTTATTCTTATGCAGAATAAGTAACATGTTATCCCCCTTAATTATGAACATAAATTATTCACATTTGGTATGTGGCTTTACCTACTTGAGTTATATTGATATTTGTGTAAAACCCCATTTTTGGAGTTCCTTGCTTCAGCAAACCTGCACACTCAGCCGCCATGTTATTCTTATGGAGAATAATTAAAATGTCATAAATCGTTTATTTATGAATGTATATTGATGAAACTTGATATGTGGCTTTATGTGACATTAAGATACATATATATGCATATTTATGCATTGACAATTTGCTGAGTACGCAGGTTTGCTGCTACGGGGATATTTATATATTAAGATGTATACAAAATCTTGGACCTTGACACAATGAATCGTGGATTCTAAGAAGTGGGTCAAAGAGTTTTAATTTCTTCCTAGATTATATTTAACATAAGATACTACTTTTCTTTTCTTTTTAAAATGAGGCAATTTATTCTTCTTAAAAACAAATTGAATGATTTAAGCCTTATTGTTTTTTAAGTTCTGCATTTATAGGTTGCCTATGTATTTGAACAACCGTATCAAGCTACAGTAACAATGGGAGGCCTGGGGGGCACCGCCCCCCTCCCCCCAGTAAGGTTAATGTGTTACATTAAAACCTCTGGATTAGAGTTTAAAATATTTAGGCATTCAAAACCAATTGACTGATTTTAAAACGTATTGTTCATCAAGTTCTGTATTTATACTTATAGATTTTTACAGCAATTTTATTCTTCATTTTTGACTTATTTTTGCATGTAGAATTAGGTCCTGTATAGCCCATCACACTTTTTTGTGACACCCTGTATATACATATATATATATATATATATATAAATTTGAACGAATAGTGTTTTTGGCATCTAGGGACCTTAAAACAAATGGTTATCATGGTCTCGGGCTTAAGTCTTACCATGAGACCTACCGTAATAGCTTCTTCCCTATAGGGGGAATTCGCTAAAACTAGGACATATTTGCCCGGCAATTATGTTAGACAATTTTTGAATGGTATTTTTACAGAAAAGTCACTATGCACATATTTAAAACAGTTGCTCCATATCACTTCGCTCCATTTAAAACCGTCCATTGGCCTTCAAAGTTCCATGTAAAACTGGCCTTCTATGTTAACAGGGACTTCAATGTTCCACTCTGAAAAATATTTGTGTGATTGGAGGGTTACCTAAACTAGAGATATTAAATTTTGTGCGTGGTGGGAAGAAAAAGAAAGGAGCTGAATGGATTCGTTGGCTGTAAGTTGTGGAAGTAAGAGATTCCGCTGGTTGCCACAGCCCCCTCTTACTTACAATGGTCACCTCCCCTTACACCACACAAGGTTATATTAAATTACCTCTAGTATAAAAACATATTTCCCCTTAACCTACTGATACAGAAGTCTACAAAGTTGAATTAGTTACGAGCGCTCCCATTTACGTCTACGTAAATCTTCAGTGGAAAACTTTGTTGCCCGTATTAATTAAGTAGCAGTTGTTATTTTCGGTTTTAAATGGTCTAAACACCTGCCAAGGTAACAAACGACGTATTTATTTGTTATGTTGATTGGGATATACTAGTTATATAGCGTGTTTTACAAGTAAATACTGTAATCAATTGTATTTTTAGTTAAATCTAAAAGTTTGATATTGTCTTGTAATGACCTAAATACTTCTCTGGAAAAATTAACGTTATTTAAAAAAAATAATGTTGCTATCTATTAAATATTAATTATATACTAAATGATTTGAATGATTTGGGCTGATCTCAAGATCGCTCGTCACCGGTTCCAAGAATATGTTTTCATTCAGTTGGTTACCGATTCGCTACAATAATTATCGAAGATGGGTTAGCTAATATACGCTATTTATATATAATACTAGTTATAAATTTACTAATCGGGTAAGTTCTCTAATTGGCTGTATACTTCAAAGCTTTGGCGTATGTGTCTCGGTGTTAAGTGAAATCAACGTAGATCTCTATCATTCAGCTCTTTTTCTTATGAATATGGATACAAAGTGTATTGCTGAGGTGTTTGACGTGGTTTTCGGCTTATAAGAGTTATTTTGTTGATTTACCAGATATTTTCGTAAGTCGGTACAGTTTGTCTTCTCAACCAATTAATCTACGTTTGCAATATAATGCATGGTTTGATTTTACTGCCACGTACTTTTTATAAAAACATTTGTATAACCTTTGCCATACCTTTTTACAATACCAAAACTGTAACAGTACTAAAATGTCTTGACCAGTAAGGCATTAACAAAGGTATGTAATACAAAATAAAAAATCCAAACTGTATCGCACATTAGTATTAAAGAACATTATTTAGTACTGCTAAACAGATTTCTTCAGAGGGCACTTAGTTAAACGACAAATGAGGTTTACCCTAGCATTAATCTCTGTTTGCAAAGCAAGCAACAGAAACAGGGGCTAATGTGCAAAGACATGTCTGAGTGACAAAGATTAATCTACGACTTCGGCATTTGTATGCGAACATTAACATATTAGTCGATATTTAAAATACCTATTAATACAATATTACTAAGTTGGGTTACCTAGACAATTAAAACAAAAATAAACTGACATGTGCACTAATAGGATTATACGTTGATTGCTATGAGTCTTTAAAAATGAATGCAATAAGGAAGGGAAGAAATTTGCTATACCTAGTCTTTACTGTTACAAAAATTAAGTAGCATTTATATGTTTAAATATTTTTGAATGCACGCTTAATACTAAATCGATAAGGATGCAGTTCTGAGTCGTAATATATAACGTCCTTTGTTAAAACATTAGTATATATAAGCTCCGTAAAGCTTTAGTAGAAAATAGAAGAAAAGGAAAACAACTTTTGCAATTTATTGACTTTTAACAGTGAATACAAATTCTTTATAAACTTTCTCTTATACGATCCTTAGTTTGAGATGACGCCTTACATCCCGTGAAAAATACAGGTTACAATATATTGACAGTTTTAAATAGAAAATAAATGTCAATTGCATTTATAAATCAGACAGGCCTAGTTGAGACAATTCTAAAATTTCCTCTGGATTTGTAATTTGTATTGTATCTTTAGTTAACAAAGTAAAATTTCAACCATAAAAGTAATATACAAAATATAAAAGGTATGACCTAAAATACTTATACTCATAAAGTATACGATCTAAAATTTCTTGGGATTTGTTTCCCTGGGAATCTATATCTAAAGCCAGGAACAATGCCAAGTAAATTAGTCTTAAAACATAATATTTTTCCATAACGCTTAAAATATGTTCTACAGTCTCTCTTTGGGACATAAAAAGAGAACTTGAGATTAGTTTCTCTAAAATATGCAAGTAGAACAAAGTTTAGTTTTATTAAGAGCCTGTGAGAGTTCTACTAATGTTAATGCATTTTTTGGGGGTTCTATAGAAACACGAAATATAGGAAAATGGTTTTGCCAGGAAGAAGATGTATTTATCAAAGGAAGTCAAGCTTCCTTTAAAGAGGTACTTATTTTAAGGGGGTCGAACTGTGCTAGAAATAGGACAAGTATAAGGTCTACCCTTTAAATAATTAATTTACTATATTAATTTGTACAGGTTGTATCTTTTGTTGCTTGATAATGATATTTCACTTGCTTGTGATTAGTAAAGGTGCAAACACATTTTGTTGATTGTTTAACCTCAACTGGTTGTATGATAGTTTCTCACAATCTATGTTGACTCGCTTACCACCGTTATGTTAATTCAACCGTTACTACAAGCCATCGTCTAACACAGGCGACACTAATTACAGACCATGATCAATTATGGCTGCACATAGGATGAGACCAGCACAGCCGTCTGATACGACGCGACGTCAGCACATTACTTATATATTGTTTCAAACATCTTAGGGTTATTGTTATCATCCGTCGGTCCACAAGGTATCACATGAAATGAGTACGAGGTCTGTGTATAAGATAATTTACTCTCATATATTTAGGACATATTTAGACAGCTTTTCCTCCAAAATGTTGGTCTGAGGATAAGGAAACTTTACTCTGTTTAAACAAAAGTAAACTCAATCGCCACGCTAAGGTTAGTGTCTATAAGTGTTACCAATGACATTAATAGCTAAACGAATATATTTGCAACGTGTGTTTTCATAAGCAAGTCCCTTTGCAGACCATAAGATAAGTCAAATAAAATTGTTTTCATTAAATAAGGTTCGACGCATTCATTTAGAAGATTGTTTGGAGTTGCAGCATTTACTAGGAATTCAAATTGATTACTTACATTAATTAAGCTATAACGAGTTTGTGTGGTGCGTTTTTGTTATTATTAATTAATCCAGCCCGTAGATTGAATGTTGCTAACTTCATTATTTTTTTTATCAAGTATTACCAATGCCACGTGACTACTAAACACTTACTCAACAATAATGACAGGTTATTACTCACATATTCACTATAGATAATAATAATAATAATAATAAATTGTGTATATTTTGGATCGTTTTCATCCGTGTATACAGTTGGTTTACAAAACAATTCATTCAACCATTTATTATACAGAGCAAATTAATAATATCTTTAATACAGCAACTGTCCAATTATCAAGATAAAACAAATTCACAGTTTTCATGTTTACTAAATAAAATATTAAACAACTTTCACCTAAGAGTTTTTTCACTGAAAGGATTTTCCCTTCTGGCCGGCAGCTTTAAGTAGGCCAAATGTTGGGGCGAAGTATCCAAATCTTTTGCGTTCGAGCACCAGGTGAACGCGAGGTAGCTCCAGCAAGCATCTTGCCTTGTACTTAGGGATCAGAACGTGACCATAGAGACCTATACAACACTACAGAAGGCTGACTGCCATGTTATTGCCCGTTTATAGTCTATTTAAAGTAGCTTTAGGATTGACTGTAGGGACTAAGTGACAGCAATCGGAAGTTATTGTGGTGAAATGTTGTCAAATTTGCAACCAACATTAGACGACACTACATGGTTAAATAACATTATGTAATCACTTTCCTCAGCTTGCCAAAACACAGTGGATGACATTTTTCTTACCAAGCGATGCAAGCGATGCCCTTGCTAAGGCCAGTGTTAACAGGATTAAGTTTTACCTTAACTGTTACTCGTCGCGGCTTCGCCCGCGATAACAATATTATTTTAATAAGTTATGGGATAATTGACGTTTGTAGAGGATATTTTAAATATCTTTGTTCGTAAGGTACTGTGACTAATCGAAATTATTGACTCAGGAGTATGACTTATAGTTTTATTAAATTTCAGGTAAATAAGATAGAATTATCGGAACAGGAGCAAGCCTGTGACTAATTGTGGTGTGTCACCTAACTTTCTCGAAATCATCATCTCAATAAGTTAAACTTATGACTAGGTGCGTAATGGATAATATATAAATTTTAAAGACCATTGGGGTATAACTCAAAAATACAATTAAATATCCCCGTCACAGCAAACCTGCGTACTCAGCGAATTCCCAATGCATGCTTATGTTTCTCACTACCACATAAAGCCACTTACCAAGTTTCTAAGGTAATAAACCCAAAGTCAGTCATGCACTCGAAACATGGTCATATTTTCTGAGTCCACAAACAAATCTGACACACATATTCTGTACTCTTCACCCTTTTCATGTTCCAACATTGCCATGAATATGAATTCAGTAATAAAATTCAGAAAGGACTAAAGCCTGGACGTGACGAAGCTTGGTGACTTCAGGAATAAGTGACTGTTTCCATACAGCACACTCAGGCTAGAAACAGCTTTTTTACAAACGGAATTCATATGGCTTTAAAACTTCATCCCGTTATCATGGACAACACCAATTATTTTGACAGAAACATACCCTTTCAAAGCAGCCCCTCCAATGGATACTTTAGTAGCTGGTGGTGGTGTTAAACACACATTCATCGATGTTGAGTTTATTTGTGGGTTTATCCAAATCCAAATTCACAAGTTGATTGTCTCGATCAGACTTCTGAGCCCTGTGAATTCTTTATATATCAGCAATTATCCGTATATTTTATGTTGTTCTAGGTAAACGTGTTTAAATTATTTCTTAAAATAACGCTCTGAAGATGTCACATGTTGACTATTTCCTAGTATTTGTTTTACCAGTCCAAACTAATATTTGTTTTAATATTTTTTATCAACACTAATTATTTAAAGTACATTTTTTCCTCAAACGTTACCAAAATAGAATACTGGCAGAAAATAATACAACTGTGGATACAAAATAGAGTCGTCGATTTTGTACAAGCCCGTTGGATACGACGGACAATGTGCCAACAGCTGATTCAATTTGTTTCATATTTTCGAGGGAATGTTCATCCGAATGTTCGGTGGGTGTCCGAGAGTAGTGTGAGAACTTTGAACAGGGTGAACGTTTGGAAGAATGTTCGACCGAATATTCAGACATGTTCGTGAGAAGTGTGTAACAGGATTTACCCATTGTGACAGCAAATAGAGATAACAGAATAGGCTTGAGACATCTGCCCTGAGCACAATCAATTACCTACTGTTGGATTAAGAGAAGTCAATGCCAGCTTTGGTTTTTAGCTTCCTTCCACTTAAGAAGGCCGAATACTGCCTCAGGTTTCTCCCCTCTGTAGAACTTCATGATGTTCGTCAACTGATTGTGATTTTTTAAATTAAAATCCCGAGAGATATCTAGCTGTTGATTTTATATCTTCCTTTGCACTGAGTAAATAATTGCAAACATAAAGAAAGGTGGTTGCCGTATCCTGTACGGAAGTCTGATTGCAAAGGAAAGACAATCTTTTCACGCAAATATCTTTTTAAGGACTTTAGATAAGGCAGGTAACACACATAAAGGTCTGAATTCCGAATTATATTAAGCTCAATAGTATAAAAATTTATCATTCTGCCTTTGTAAAATTATTAATTAAATAATGCTTCAGCTATTGACTTATGTCCCCATAGAATAATGTTCTGTAAAACGATATATTTATAGAGAAGTCGAACTTTTTATTAGGTAGTCTACGAGTTACTAATAACAATGTGTTTATTCTAAATGTAATTAGTATTTTAAAACATTTAATAAATAAATAAATAAACTTTAGACATCTAAAACTGTAAAATTAAATTTACAGGATATTCCATAAAAATATTTAATCATATTCCCAAGGATTGAGGATTGAATAAGATTAGACTCCTTGGAATTAAAGTAAGATGCCTTGTTGGGTGGGGAGATACAGTGATATTGACCGGGATGGACATTCAATCGCGGAGATTAACTTCCTGAAGTTGATGGGAATCAACAATGAGGGCTGCGCTGAAAACATCGCCGAGTGATAAGTTCCTTCCATTAGAAAAATCTCCTTGTTCTCTTTCAGTTAAAATAAGAAGTATTCGTTTCCAGTGCTCTGATCAGTAATTTACAATATTACTAATCCCGTTAATTTTGTGTTAAATTTTGTAGCGATAAAATTAACATTTAGGTTTCAAATTTAAAATTGCTTTGTAATTATCGGTTTTATTTTTCTTTTTTAAAAAAAGTCTCCTCCAGCTGAAACAAAATCTAGAAAATCCCGAAGTAAATCAGAAACGCGTGTGACCACTAGCTATATACACGTACAGTATAAGCTCTGACCATTAGCTGTGTACACAGTTATAGGCCCTGACGTCTTGCTGTATGCACATGAATAAATACTATAAACAGTAATAATTACCAATCTATCGAGTATAAAATAAAACCTACTCAAGCCCATTATAATAGTTATCTCGTACTGAGCATCCTGATAAAAAAATTTTCTAATACTTTAGAATAATCCAGAATCTAGAACTAAAATCATAATCAACTGCAAAGTATATAGACGAGAAACATTCTTTTCCAACCATTCACATCTAGCATGTTATAATTTGGTAGTGCAGGGTAACCAGCTGTAAACTGTTATTGATAATGTCCGTAGTGTTACAGTTTCATGGGTCTGACGTACCGTGATAAGCGGCCAACTAGGACATAATGTATAGCGTGTGGGATATGTGTTGTTTGTTTCATCACACTCGTACATCTAGCATGTCATATTAAGTAGTGCAGTGTAAGCAACTGTAGACTGTTATTGATAACGTCCGTAATGTTACAGTTTCACGCATCTGACGTACCGTGATAAGCGGCCAACTAGGACATGATGTATAGCGTGTGGGATATGTGGTGTTTGTTTCATCACACTCGTGCATCTAGCATGTCACATTTAGTAGTGCAGAGTAAGCAACTGTAGACTGTTATTAATAACATCCGCAATGTTACAGTTTCATGCATCTGACGAGACGTAATACGCGGCCAATTAGTACATGATGTATAACGTGTGGGATATATAGTGTTAGTTTCTTCACACTCGTACATCTAGCATGTCATATATACTAGTGCAGAGTAAGCAACTGTAGACTGTTATTAATAACATCCGTAATGTTATAGTTTTACGCATCTGACGAGACGTAATATGCGGCCAACTAGGACATGATGTATAGTGCGTGGAATATGTGGTGTTTCTTTCATCACACTCGTGCATCTAGCATGTCACATTTAGTAGTGCAGAGTAGGCAACTGTAGACTGTTATTGATAACGTCCGTAATGTTACAGTTTAACGCGTCTACCGTGCCATAATAAGCGGCAAAATAGGACATGATGTATAGCGTGTGGGATATGTGGTGTTTGTTTCATCACACTCGTACGTCTAGCATGTCATATTTAGTAGTGCAGAGTAAGCAACTGTAGACTGTTATTGATAATGTCCGTACTGTTACAGTTTCATGGGTCTGACGTGCCGCAATAAGCGGCCATCTAGTACATGATGTATAGCATGTGGGATATGTGGTGTTTGTTTCATCACATTCGTACATCTAGCATGTCATATTTAGTAGTGCAGTGTAAGCAACTATAGACTGTTATTGATAACGTCCGTAATGTTACAGTTAACGCGTCTAACGTGCCATAATAAGCGGTAAAATAGCACATGATGTATAGCGTGTGGGATATGTGGTGTTTGTTTCATCACACTCGTACATCTAGCATGTCATATCTAGTAGTGCAGAGTAAGCAACTGTAGACTGTTATTGATAACGTCCGTAATGTTACAGTTTAACGCGTCTAACGTGCCATAATAAGGTAAAAAATAGGACATGATGTATAGCGTGTTTGTTTCATCACACTCGTAAATCTAGCATGTTATATTTAGTGGTGCAGTGTAAGCATCTGTAGAATGTTATTGATAAAGTCCGTTGTGTTACAGTTTCATGCGTCTGAGGTGCCGTAATGAGCTGCCAAATCCAACATTATGTATAGCGTGTGGGATATATGGTGTTTGTTTCATCACACTGGTACATCTAGCATGTCATATATAGTAGTGCATTGTAAACCACTGTAGAATGTTATTAATAACGTCCGTAGTGCACATGGACTGGATTTTGTGTCCAGTTTCATAGGTCTGACGTGCCGTAATAACAGACTAACTAGTACATGATGTATAGCGTGTGGGATATATGGTGTTTGTTTCATCATACTCGTACATTTAGCATGTCATATTTAGTAGTGCAGAGTAAGCAACTGTAGACTGTTATTGATAACGTCTATAATGTTACAGTTTTACGCGTCTAACGTTCCGTAGTGATCCCAGTCGAGTCGTGCACTTCTGTGTTGATGGCGAATCTAAACTCGTCTAGATAATCATCCCACAATCAGTGATCTCTTTTATGTATTGGCTATCATAGATTTGAAGTCTCGGTTTGATCGTTCTACTGGATTTTTCTGAGGCTTATACGGTGCGGTTAGCTGTTGTTCGATTCCCTATCTACTGAGTAAATCACGCCATAAATTCGCTGTGAATTGGGATCCGTTGTCTGTGATAGCCACTTAAGGTGCCCCATACCTAAGCATTATGATTTCTTGGCATGCATTTGAAACAGCCAGAGCCGTTGCTGAACGCAGTGGCGCCAATTCCACCCACTTAGTGAAAAAAATCTTGCACCACCAACAGAAACCTTGCACTTTTCTTTGATCTAGGGAGAGGACCAACCAAATCTGCAGTTACAGTGTACCAGGGCCCAGTAGGTTTTCGAAAACCATTTTCCCTGCAGGTTTATTCTGCTCTACCTTATGGGTTGCCATAAAATACATTTCCTAACGTATGATTTTGTGTCTTTAATCACTCCAGGCCAATAGTATCTCTTCTGAATTCTTTTTATCGTTTTCCGGGCCCTTAGGTGTCCCGAAGTGTCGAAATCGTGGAATTAAGGACAATTTATCGTTCATCGATTGGTACACACAACTTCCATTGCAACGTTTTGTCAGTTAGATCGCTCCGTCTATTCACTTTTCGCTTCTCTAGTTTGTCATTCCTAAGCATAAGGTTGGCGAACTTCCGAGGGTTCCGTTCAACTTAAGAAAGCATCCTCCAGTGCCAATCCTTCCCGTCATCTTGTTGTGATTCACCATCCTTTATCTCAAATGAACACACTTGTGGCTCGATTAAGTCTCTGACTTGATAGCGAGAAAGGGCGTCGACAACCTTGTTAAAAGTCCCTTTCCTGTACTGAATTTCGAAGTCGTGTTGTTGCAACTCGAGAACCCATCTTGCCAATCGTCCTGAAGGTTGTTGGGGTTTCATCAACCACTTCAGTGCTTGATGGTCTGTCACAGCAATAGACTTGTACCCTTCTAGATACGGTCGAAACTTCTTTACTGCCCAGACAAGTGCCAGACATTCTTGCTCTGTTACCGTGAATTTACTTTCACTGTCTGACAATAAACTGCTTGCATAAACGATGACAAATTCTTTCTTATCAATCCTCTGGGTCAGGACAGTTTCCAGTCCATCGCCAGAGGTGTCAAATTGTAACCTAAACGTGTGTTCAAAGTTTGGACAGGCCAATATTGGAGTTTTGACCAGTTTGCACTTCATAGCATCAAAAGCGCCTTGTTGCTTATCAGTCCAATTCCATCAGGCCGTCTTACGCAATAATTTCGTGAGGGGAGCTACCTCTTTGGCAAAATTATCTACAAATCTCTTTGCACCACGAAGCTAATCCTTGAAAGCTACGTAGTGATCGTACTGAAATTGGGACGGGAAACTCTTGAATGGCTCAGACTTTCTCTGGATCGGTCTTAATCCCTCTATCATCTACTATATGACCGAAGAACTTGAGCTCCCGCTTGCAGAACTGACACTTTTCAGGATTCAGTTTCAACCCGGCTTCCCTTAAACGTCTAAACACTTCCGTCAACAATGCCAAGTGATCCTCGAAAGTCTTACTGACAATAATAAGGTCGTCCAAATAAGCAAACGCTTTTGGTTCGAGTTTGGGTCCAATAACTTTGTCTAACAACCTCTGGAAGGTTGCACCCGCAAAGTGAAGTCCAAATGTCATGACAACGAACCTTTACAAGCCCTTCCCTGGAACTGTGAACGCTGTAATCGGCCAACTTTCTTGAGATAAAGGGACTTGCCAGTAACCCTGTTTCAAGTCCAGAAAAGAAAAACTTAGTTTTTCTTAACTTCTCTAAAATTGCATCGATCTATGGGGACGGATATGCATCCTTCTAACTTATTTGGTTGATCTTGCGAAAATCAATACAAAAACGGTATTTCCCCGTACTTTTCTTTACAAGTACCACAGGGCTCGAGTACGGGCTTGACGATGGCTCAATTACGCCTTCAGACAGCATGCGATCTACCTCTTCCTCGATGACCTGCTGCATTGCTGGGTTACTAGGATAGTATCGCTGTTTTACTGGCTATTTGTTCTTAAGTTTTATTGTATGCTCGACCAAACATGTTTGCCCATCCATAGCGTCAAATTTTGGCAGTTCCAACCACAACATTTCGTCAAGTTTCATAATCTGTAACGGAATGACTTCACGAATAGGCAAACTGGTTGGTGAAGTCTCGTTGGATCCAGAAGCCTCTGTTACGCAACCTACGTCAGACTTGTCCTTTATTTCGTTCGAGTATTAGTGATGTTTCGTTATCAAGTTTAGCAACTCTATGACGTCCATGCCTAAGATAATTCGTGTGTTCAAATTAGGGAGGTGCGCCATGGTTACTTTTTAGAAGGAACCCAGTATCTCGGCTGGTATCATAAAAACTTGGTCTAGCAGATCTTCCAAATTATCAGCCATGGATACTTTGAACTCTTTGTACTCAGACTGGACCTTTTCTTCCAAGAAACGAACAACTTTTTCATCGATCAGGGATATGACGGAACCAGTATCTATCAGGGCATCGTACTCTTGGCCAAATAGGGTTTCTTTTACATATGGTCGTGGGTCGGTCCTCGTCTTCCCTAAGGCCATGTTCTGGTTTCTTACGGTGCCTAACTGGAGAGGGGAGGTCATTGCATTTGATCGGGCCTCGGACTCCGGCGACCTCCTTCTTCCGGTGTCCTCTTCTCGTTTCCCTCAAACAATCACACGAGGTCGTCCTGACGTCAACCTTTTTACAATTGAAACACTTCAACAATCTTAGTTTCCTGCAGTCCTTGTAAAGATGTCAGAACTTGTCGCAATTCCAACAAATCTTAGCGCTGGCCTCCTTTCCGCCATTGTAAACTCCTATCGTCCTTTTGGTCTATGTTATTCTTTTTTTTGAAGCGGTGATTCTTCTCTGAAGTTAACCCTCTGAAAGTTCTTGTTATTATTCTCACAATTGTTGGAACGTTTCTTGAGGACTTGTGTGCCATTTTATGACACAGTTGATGTGTAACAAGGAGCCTTATAGTTTGGTCTGCCCTTTCCTTGGAATGCAGTTTTGGGTACTAGTGCTTTAGCTGGGCCTGGTGGGGTCTATAGTTCCTTTCCTTCAAGCAAGCCTCGTACTCTTCGGCCACTTTTATCAGGCCGGGTATATTTATAAAGTCTCGCCTTCTGACTTAAGTCTTATAGTTCGGATGCATGTTGTTATATATCCGGTCTAATATCTGGCTTTTTGAGAAACCTCCTCGTCGTCAGATTAACTTATATATAGCCACTACACACTGTCTAAAAACTTCGCCATCTCCCTGAGTCCTCTTACGCACTTCATCGTCTAAGTGGAGCAGGTAGCCAGGAGGGAGGTACTGGATTTTCTACTGTTGAAAATCTCGCAGAATGTCAGTAAATGCTGCCCAGAACTCTCGATTGTTCCTGTACCATAAATGCGTACTGTCTTTCAATAATTCGGGTAACACCTTAAGCATCTTCTCAGGCAGGACGTCATAGGACTCCATCAGCTCTTGTAATCGTTCCAAAAAGGATATAGCCTCTGCATCTCTCTTTCCGTCAAAACGTAAATTCCATTTTGTGACCATAACACAATGAGGCTGTACTCGAAAATTTATCAGCTTCTTCATCGCCAGGTAAAACACCCCTGTATATCTGCGATTCCTTTCAATGGTCTTCATGGTGTCGGGTATGTCTGGAAGTATAATCCAGTGCGGACTGCTGTGGGGACACATACTCTCTCTCTCTGAAACTCTGTATTTAGATGGGTAACCATTACGTGTATGAATTGGATAGTGATGTCTCTGCTCTTCCAAGGATACTTTCATCCAAGTTTGTCTCCCGGGAAACTCTAAAGTTGGGCATGTATCTTTAGTTGGCAAATTAAACTTGGCAGTTGGAAGTCCACTTGACAGTGCTGTTCTTTGGGTCTTGGTCAAAAGACGTTTAATCTCATTAAAGTTAGCGTTTGGAGGCAAACCTAAAATTTCTCGAATTCTAGCCATTTCAATCTCTAACAGTCTTATCATTACTTCGCTGTAGATTCGAACACCTTCGTCCATCTCCTTTGAAGATTTCTTTCCAGGCTCAGTAGTTTGCACTCTCGTAATCCCCTGTCTCACTAGTCGGACAAGCTCGGTCCTAAGTTGCTGGTTATTTCCTTCAATAAGTACCACTAGTTAAGTCAATTCAGTTTGTAGTTGAGTTTAAGACAAGTTATACACCCAACTGACTCATACCTCTGACTATGTCGTCATGGAAAAAGCTGAGGTCAACACTGGTGCCGTCGTAGTAATCAAACGTTCAGTAGACACGACTGCTCGTCAACGAGGTGGTCCTTGCAGGAGTGGTTTAAGAGGTCACCGTGGAAGAATCTTTACCAGCGTCATCGTGCTCTATGCTGTGGTAGGTGAGAAGTAGTCTGAACGGTTTCAGAAAACACTCCAGATTGTAAAACATCGCTGTCGTCAAAATCAAATTTTTTCGAAATTTTCCTTTTTTTCCTCAAATCTTGAACGTACACTACTTTCACAGTAGTCCCTGTTCGGGCACCATGAATATGTGAGGGATTTTTGGTACTATTATTTTTTCGCTCCGCTTGGAATGACTCAGCCTAGCTGGGTTTGGAAATCTAGGGGTTGTAGTTCAACTCGATGTACCTGTTTCCAAATTGTGGCATCCAATCCCTCCCGGTTTAATCAGTCTATTGAATGCCAATCGTATTCTTCAACGTATGAAACTATACTATAGGGTAACTCAGAATGGAGGTTTAGAAATCAAATTTCGTAAAATGTGTCTCATCATCGCTACCCTATATTGAAATAAATTTTGATCCCCCACCGGTCGGGATGTATAAATCGCTCAGCACCTCTTCCGTTATCTTCAACCTGGACACCCTAAAAACCTTGGCCGCCAGAATTAGGATGGATAACCTACGCGGCTAATTAGGATGCTGAATACCCTTCGGAAAACCTAGGATAGGGTTTGATGGGTCGTAGGGACGTACAGTACACCCGAAAATTTGATCAATGTCGCTAAACCCCTCGATCCCAATCCTTAAGCCTGTAAAACCCAAGAAAACGGGTGGCCGGTATTAGAATGAATAGCTTGTACATCAAAACAGGATGCTGAGTATACCTCTAGTAACCAGGATAGGTGTGAACGGGTCGCAGATAACGTTTAATACATCTAAAAAAAGCTTAACTCCAGCCAATGTCTTAATCGCTATCTTAAAACCTATAAAAACCAAGAAAATGGGTGGTCCGTATTAGGATGGATAGCTTTTAAAGCTAGTAAGGGTGCTGAATACACTTCTAACAACCAGGATAGGTGTGGACGGATTGTAAGGAATGCTTAATACGCTCAAAAAATGTTCATCTATCGATTAAAATCGTGATTGCTATCCTAAACGCATAAAACCAAGAACACGGATGGCCGGTATTAAGATAGATAACCTGTACGGCTAAATAGGATGCTGAATGCCAGGATGGCCGTAGACGGGTTGTAGGGAACGTTTAATACGATCAAACAGTTCAAATGTCAGTAAAAACGTTGAGCAGTGTCTTTAAAACCCATGAAAACCAATAAAACGGATGACTACTATGCCCATAATATTTTAAATGGGGACTAACGCCTTGATTGCTATTAAGGCCGATATAAACCGAGAAAACGGGTGGCCGGTATTAGAACAGGTAGCCTGTACGGCTAACTGGGATGCTGAATGTACTTCTAGCAACCAGGATAGGTAGGGGTGGGTCGTAAGGAAAGCCTAGTACTTCTAAATATTAATTTACCCACGAAACTTCTCGGTTGCTATCCTAAAACCTACAAAAACCAAAAGACGGGTGGCCGGTATTAGGATAGATAGCCTGTACGGCTAACTGGGATGCTGAATGTACTTCTAGCAACCAGGATAGGTGGTGATGGGTTGAGAGGATTATAATATACTTCAGAGATACGTAAGCAATGTAATATTATCTATATCTAGACTAGGATTTATTTACAGTTCGATTTGAGCGGTACTAAAAATCTGATTGGTTGTACTAGCTAAAACAAAGTTCTCGGAATTCGCTGTTGCCCAAACTATCGTTCTATCAAAGGCTAAGCAACTTTCGAACGGTTCAGTTTTATGACCTTTATAGGCCTAACCCATTATGAGCGTCGAAACGCAACAGTGCAATAACAAGTACAGGAACACTATTGCCACCAATAAATTACTACAATACTCTCAAGATGCGTATGAAAAATGGCTCACCTGGTATAGGCTGTACCAAAATCCCAGAACAAGGATGCAATATAACCTCAATTGCAAAAATACATATTAACAGTGCAGCAATAAAGCAATAAACAACCAGTAAATAAATCAATTGTGCTATAGCCTAGGGCGATCGGTACATTTATAACTCTCTCGATCAATTGCTATTAATACACCACGAGTTTGCACGCAGTATGCTGACGTGTGGGAAGTGAATTTTCACATACAAAACTTTTACAACTCAAACCCAGTGTAAAAACGTACATTTATGACCATTTTATTGAAATCTGGAAACATGGATATTTTGGCTGTTCTGATGCTCCTGGTTTAATTTACCTGCAATGTCAGGAATACAATTTTGCCCATTATAAGGTTAGGAGAAGGTCCATTCAGGCTTAAAAGTAGGCTCGAGGTTGCTGGGGATGAAAAAATACACCAACAAATGAATAACACGCTTTTCTAATGTAAAAACCCCATAAGACAACGTACTGTGTTTACCCGATATACATTTTCTTTAATAATTTGGTAAATATTTATGATAGAATGACGATAGAGGGCTTACAACTTTCGCTTCTATAATTCCCATCTTAATACATGCATTAAGTGTACATCCGGGGCTTTTCTGACCATTTTTGGGCCCAAAAACTCAAAATTTGAAAGAATAATCCCCAAAAAAGGGGTTTAGAGTTTTCCGATTGCTTTGCCGAACGAACCGGTCTAACCGATTATAGAAAGGAATGTCCCTACCAAATTTGCATTAAATCGGACAAAAAATGCGACCGCTAGAGTGCATACACATATATATATATGTCGGGCTTGGTCGCTGTTGAAACCTAACCTCAAAACTAAAGTTCTGCCGCTCGAGGTCACTAGCGATGATGAAAATTAAATAATACCCCCGTCGTAGCAAACCTGCGTACTCAGCGAATTTCAAATGCTTATATATATGGGTATCAAGAGCCACCCACCTAGAGCCACTTACCAAGTTTCACAAAAATACATTCATTAATAAGTGATATATAGCATTTTATTTATTCTCCATAAGAATAACATTAGCATTGAGTACGCAGGTTTGCTGCAACAAGGAAGATTATAAATATGTTTTTTTTTGCAATTATCAATATAACTCAACCAGGTTAAGCTACATACCAAGTTTTATTAATTTAGGTTCATAACTAAGGGAGATATAAAACTTTACTTATTATCCATATGAATTACATGGGGCCCAAGTATGCAGGTTTGCTGCTACCAGTAAAATCAACAAAAACCACTTTTTTGTGCTACTATCAATATACCACAACTAGTTGAAGCCACATAACAATTTTCATCAATATACATACATAAATAATCGAAATATAACATTTTATTTATTCTCCATAAGGATAACATTGGAGAACGAACTGTGTTTAGCATTTTGAATATCACTGCAACGGTTGGGCGTAAAAAAACAATTATAACGCCAAAATGATTATTTTGTAGAGCTAAACTGATAGGTAGAAAAAAATGTGGAGTCTTAAGTGAAATTATCTGAGGAAAATCTAAAAACCGTATTCCCATAAGGTTAACATGGGAAATTTTATGGTCACATTTTTTGACGTTTCTCCACAACCACTAAACCTAGCTTAATGATTCAAGATACTAAATTTTTTAAGCTCTACAAAATGGTTATAACCAAAATCTAGTGTTTTTAAAATTTTAGGGTAAAAAGTTCAAAAAACTGATTTTTGGAAAATTTTAAACCCCCATAAAAGACCCTTCCCATAGACCGATCGATCTGGTTTTCGAACTTTTTAAAGTCATAAATGTTACTCTCCACATTTGTGCTAAATTTCATGAAAATCGGGCCCTTCTTTCAAATGATATCGCGGTAACGGAAACATATATATATATATATATATATATATATATATATACATATATATAAATAAATAAATATATATATATATATATAGACATATATATAAATATGAACGAATAGTCTTTGGCATCTGGGGACCTCAAAAAAAATGTTATCAGGTCTCGGGCTTAAGTCTTACCATGCCACCTACGGTAATAGCTTCTTCCCTATAGGGGAAATTCACTAAAACTAACTCTTTGGAGAAATTAACTTCAATCTTCCTTAGTAAAATTAACAAAAAACTGGTGTGTAAAAATTGAACCCTTACAATAGTAGACTGTTATTGATAACGTTTGTAGTGTTGCAGTTTTACGCGCCTAACGAGCCGTAATAAGCGGCCAACTAGTACATGATGCATAGCGTGTAAGATATGTGGTGTTTGTTTGATCACACTCGTACTTCTAGCATCCATAGTCCATACTTCATGTCATATAGTAGTGCAGTGTAATCAACTGTAGACATTTATTGATACAGTACGTAGTGTTACAGTTGCACGCGTCTGACGTGCCTGATAAGCGGCAACTAGTAAATTATGTGTACCGTGCGAGATATTGATTGTGCGTTTTATCACACTCGTACATCTAACATGTCTAATTTAGTAGTGCAGTGTAAGCAACTGAAGACTGTTATTGATACCGTCCGTAATGTTACAGTTGTATGCGTCTGACGTGTCGTGATAAGCGGGTAACTAGGACATGATTTTTAGCATGCAAGATATTTCGTATTTTTCACCCTTGCATGTTAAGGCCAACTTTGTATATTTAACCGGTGACGATGTTGTTTAAAAGTGAGCAGTAGTTGTGGATTCAATATCTGAGGCTCACACCTTCGTAAAAAACAGTTCCATATAAACGGTATAGAAGTCAAGATTTTTGAATATTTCTCACTTTGATCGATAATTTGTTTTCTTACTCGAACATGATGGGTTATCTTAATTGAGCTTTGTTTAACATGAACCATCTATGATTTAAATATTTTAGTTAATCATTTAAACGTAGCCTTATATAGATTGTTTTTCAACAGGTAGTATTCAACCAGTCTATATTCTAACAAACTATTGATAATGTGGATAAGTATAAACATATCGTTATATTTGATGTTTTGAGGGATTCAATTATTGCGTAACTTTTATTGATTTAGTTAAAAAGGTAAAACAATTCACGTACAATTAGCAATACTTAACAATGATACACTGTGTCAATACTCGATACTAATTCTTAGGATGGAGTGCATGCAATGTGATAGCATTTCACGCCACTGGACAGTTATATTTCATTTTATAATCTAACTAACCACATAATAAACGACAGTGTTATTCTACAGTAATTTGCGATCCTATTTATATATTTTGATTAAAACTACAAGATTTGCAATATTATCAAAATTATGTTTTAATTATTTCCAAACGAATTGTGTATTTTAAATCAGTAACTGTACTGAAATTAAATAATTTATTTATTCCACTAGGAATCTTATTTAGTGAACTCTAATTAATATTTGAACCACAATTTTACACAGGAAAGATTTCCCACGCTTAAAATCACGAGAAGACCTATACTTAGAAATTAATGTTTTAAATATCAAGTTCATTAAAGCTGTATTATTTGTGAAATGTTATTGAGGCTTACACAATCAGAAATACCCCGTCACAGCAAACCTGCGTACTCAGAGAATTTTCAATGCATGCATATGTTTCTCACTACCACATAAAGCCACTTACCAAGTTTCATAAAAGTACATAAATAAATAAGTGATCCATAGTATTTTATTTATTCTCCATAAGAATAACATTAGGGCTGAGTACGCAGGTTTGCTGCAAAAAGGAACAAAAAATATGTGTTTTTATGCAATTATCAATATAACTCAACCAGGTGAAGCCAAATACTAAGTTTTATTAATTTATGTTCATAATTAAGGGAGATATAAAACGTTACTTATTCTCCATAATAATAACATTAGGGCTGAGTATGCAGGTTTGCTGCTACTGGGATAATCAACAAAAAATCAATTTGTTGTGCAAATATCAATATACCAGTACTACGTGAAGCCACATACCAAGTTTCATCAATATACATTCATAAATAATCGAGATGTCAAATTGTATTTATTCTCCATAAGGATAACATTGGACAACGTAATGTGTTTAGCACTTTGAATATCTCTGCAACGGTTGGACGAAGAATCACAATTTAAACACCAAAATGATTATTTTGTAGAGCTGAATTGATTTGTAAAAGCAAATTTGAGTTTACATTAAAATGAACTGAGGAAAAGCCAAAAACCTTTTTCCCATAAGATTAACATGGGAGATTTCATAAGATTTTTTGGATTTTCTCCGTAACCGCCTAACCTAGGTTAATAATTTAAAATACTATATTATTTGTTGTTTTAAGCTCTACAAAATGCTCAAGTTAAAAATTTAGTGTTTTTAAAATTTTAGGGTGAAAAGTGCAAAAACTTATTTTTTGAAAATTTAAAACCCCCATAAACCCCCCTTCCCATGTTCCGGTATTTCTGGTTTTTGAACTAAAGTCATGAATGTCACTTTACACATTTGAGCCAAATTTCATCGAAATCAGACGTTTTTTACTCAAGTTATCGTGTTAACGGACACACACACACACACACACACACACACACACACACACACACACACACACACACACACACACACACTTACACACACACACACACACATATACATATATATATATATATATATATATATATATATATATATATAAATTTGAACGAATAGTATTTTTTACATCTGGGGACATCAAAACAAAAAGTTATCATGGTCTCGGGCTTAGGTCTTACCATGAGACCTACAGTAATAGCTTCTTCCCTATAGGGGAAATTTGCTAAAAACAAAGAATTTACTTTTTATGTGCATTAATAAATAATATAATATAATTGAAATACACGTTTTATCGAACCCACTATAAGAAAACTTAAATTTTACTTGCAGGATAAAAATTTTCTTTAATAATGCCACAGTATTTACTAAAACGATACATAGATGTAGTCTTTGCTCTTTAATTACATTATAGATGTAGTCTTTGCTCTTTAATTACATTATAGTTACGTTTACCGAAAATCCTTTTAATTAAATGACAGTTACTTTAGATTACATCTATTGTGTGTCCATAAAATATGAATTCATGCTATTGCTTTAATTTTCGTTTTCAATTATCCTACAATATGTATACAGTACGCTTTTAATCCAGATTGCTTGGTTTTCTTATAGATGTGTGCAATTAATTTAATCAATAAAGGTAAATCGTATTAATATACGAAACTTGTCATGATGTTGTACAGTATATGCGTTATTCCTGTTTATATTGTGTACGATTAAAACAAATAGAGCTGGCTCAAAATCACAAAATATTAATCAGCATTTTAGTAACTTTGACATTGCTTTGATATTTTTTCCCTAGCGTTTATAATGTGATGATTTAAAATTAAATATATAAACATATTGTTAATGAACATACGAACAATGTAGTAAATAAAATTTATGAAACCTTTTATACTATAAATTACATTACATTTTAACGAAATTATGTTAGGAAGTAAAGGATCCAACCTCTCACAAGGAGGAAATCCTTAGCTGGTAATTACCAAGGGGAATATGTCCATTCAAGGCAATTAAATATAATTATTTTTAGGACTCGTATGACTAAAGGTTAAAATATAGTGATCTTCACAAAAGGAATAACTAATAAATTTGTTTCAGGGCATAAAACAATGGTTTAGGTATTATTTACCTTTTTACTTCGAGCAAACAGGATAAAACGAATAATAATTTTCTTAATAGGTTTAAAGTCACTATTTAAACTTAAAATTACAATAACGTTTTACAGAATCTATTTGCAAACATGATAAGTATGCTGTTAAAATAATTATGTTACTAAAATTCAAACGAGGAATCAAATATTGATACTAAAATAATAAACCATTAAACAAATATTGAATTCTTGTTGTTATTATTCTCATTACATTAAAGTTAAATCGTATGTTTAACTGTATTACATTTGATAAAAATAATAAACCTGTTTCACTTCTTTCCTATGATGAACATTAACCATTCAAATTTGTTTCTCTTAACTAATTTATGGTTGTAGGTACATTGATATGATTCTCACAGTAACATTATTATACTTAACGTTTTGAAACTTGTACTTGTATTCCTATTGTAGAAAAAGTTTAAAAGTGTAAATAACAATGTTCATACAAGGACATATTCATTTCTTGTTTCTTTTTAGGATCGGAGTTATGGAGTTTTTTATATTCTACTAGGAGTAGATTATTGTTTAGCAGTTGTAAACAGAGTGTCTTAAATTGTCCGCATTAAATATTATTGCTTGTCTTATTATCGCCATCGGGTTTTCTCATGTAAGTTTTGCAGTACAGGGTGGGAGGCTGAGCCACACAATTCACCGACTCTCAGATCCCGTTACAAGGTCCTCGGGGAGCGATCCCGACAGTTGTGAGAAACGATCTCCCGCGTGGGATTGACCGACGATCTTCCCGTGGTCAGGCCTTTCTTGGGAACAAATGATTCTAAACAATGAAATAAATAGTTGATCAGTTATTAATTAGATATTTTTCATTAGGGTTTCTTAGAAATATTGATTTTTTTGTGGTGATTGAGTGGAACTGATTTTATTTTTTTATAAAGAAATGTATAACTTGAATCGCTTAGTAGTGGAGAAACAGCAAAGAGGCCCCACAATCGGCGCTTTTTTCCCATGTTATTCTTATGGGGATCAGTTTTTGCACCGACGCCCGATCCTACCCTACACAAATTTTCTTTTTGGCCCCTGCCTTATTTTCCCCCATTTAAAATTTGCATTAATTTTAATACATCCTTTGCAGAAATCCACGAATTCAAAAATAACTCCACACTAAATAAACAACACATGTAAACAACTTAGAAGTTATTGTATAGTAGTGGTGAATTAGGGGGGAGGCATCACTTCCGGCGCTTTTTCCCCATGTTATTCTTATGGGGATCAGTTTTTGGACCGACACCCGATCCCGCCTATAGAGCTCCCGCCCGCTGGCCTATATTAAATATACCCTTGCCTTAAATATATTGTCCCCATCCCCCCTCTATATTTTTAAAAATTAATTTTCAAATTCAGGCTAAAAAACTATCTTTGGTGTTTACTGTCCGATTTGTCTGCAATTTGGATATGTTATTGTCCTAGGCAAGTGTTTTAATAAATTTCACTTACATTTCCCAAATTCACTATTACGGTCAAATTAAAAAATATTTTTGAAAAATACTGCCAATTGCCAACTTCTTTATTTACTGTTTGATTTGTCTTCAATTTGGATATGTGATTGTTCTAGGCAAGTGTTTTAATAAATTCCACGTACATATCCCAAATTCACTATTACAGTCAAATTAAAAAATATTTTTGAAAAATACTGCCAATTGCCACCTTCTTTATTAACTGTCTGATTTGTCTGCAATTTGGATATGTTATTGTCCTAGGCAAGTGTTTTAATAAATTTCACTTACATTTCCCAAATTCACTATAACGGTCAAATTAAAAAATATTTTTTGAAAAATACTGCCAATTGCCACCTTCTTTATTAACTGTCTGATTTGTCTTCAATTTGGATATGTTATTGTCCTAGGCAAGTTGTTTAATAAATTCCACTTACATATCCCAAATTCACTATAACGGTCAAATTAAAAATTATTTTTGAAAAATACTGCCAATTGCCAACTTCTTTATTAAATGTCCGATTTGTCTGCAATTTGGATGTGTTATTGTCCTAGGCAAGTGTTTTAATAAATTTCACTTACATATCCCAAATTCACTATTACGGTCAAATTAAAAAATATTTTTGAAAAATACTGCCAATTGCCAACTTCTTTATTTACTGTCTGATTTATTTAAAATTTGGATATGCTATTGACCTAGGCAAGTGTTTTAATCAATTTCACTTACATATCCCAAATTCACTATTACGGTCAAATTAAAAAATATTTTTGAAAAATACTGCCAATTGCCAACTTCTTTATTTACTGTCTGATTTATTTAAAATTTGGATATGCTATTGACCTAGGCAAGTGTTTTAATAAATTCCACTTACATATCCCAAATTCACTATTACGGTCAAATTAAAAAATATTTTTGAAAAATACTGCCAATTGCCAACTTCTTTATTTACTGTCCCATTTGTTTAAAACTTGGATATGTTATTGTTGTAGGCAATTGTTTTAATAAATTACACCTACATTTCCCAAATTCACTATTACAGTCAAATTAAAAAATATTTTTGAAAAATACTGCCAATTGCCAACTTCTTTATTTACTGTCCGATTTGTTTAAAATTTGGATATGTTATTGTTGTAGGCTAGTGTATATACACCATCCACATTTTACAAATATTGCAGTTAAATTTTTAAAAATTTGGATAAATACTGCCAATTGGCAACTTCTTTATGGTCTGATTTGTTTAAAATTTATATCATTATTCTAGGCTAGTGTATATGTACCATCCACATTTGACAAATTAACTATAATGGTCAAATTTAAAAAATATACTAACAATTTCAAACTTCTTTATTTATGGATATGTTATAGCTCTTATATAGGTAACAAGACCACACTACCACACGTTCCACTACCCATTTGTCTTTTTTTGTTTGTTTATTTTGCTGTAATCCCAAAACTGACTGTTTATTGTCCGATTTGCCTACACTTTGGATATTGTCCTAAGCATTTATTGTCTGATTTATTTTTGGATATGTTATAGCCCCCAACTATATCTAAAATTACAATATTATTTCCACCTATAATACTGTTGTTTGTTTTGCCGCAACCTAAAAACTAACATTGGTATTTGTGTTTTTACAAAACTATATTTTGTAAATTACTACCAATAACTCCTTTATTTACTTTTCGACTTGTTATATCCCCCTATATCTAAATTTACCGTATATTTTGTCCCTTTAGTGCTGTTTTGTCGTAACCAAACTTTGGATGCAATATATTACTGGCCATTGCATAAGTAAATACCCCATTTCCAAATTCACTATTACGGTTGGATTAAAAAAAATAAATACAAGCTTATTATATACACTAATAAGTAATATATATCCACATTTATGGTCAGAACAAACTTTGGATATGTTTTAAGCCAACAAAAAATAAATTTTTAAAACCCAAAACAACTAAACACAAAACACTAATCTTTCTTTGTGCTTGTTTGGAGTAGTCTTTATTTTATCCAACTTAATTTTGTAGTTAAAATCAAACTTCCCACATTCTAGCTCCCTTTGTGGACAATGTTATGATTGTGTTAAATTTGTTTATATTACATATATTTCTTACACAATTTACAAACAATTTTTGTGTCGGTTGACAGAACGTGTAAAGTTGTGTTAAATGGATGTAAACCAGTATCTGTGCCTGTGTCCAAATGTGTTGGGGTGTGTTATTTATTGTGTCTCTGCATTTGTGTTGTTTTATAAACTTTAAATATTACTATGTCCTTATACTCTTACTATTTCTGTTACTATAATATTTATCTTTTACTGTTTGTTTTCCAAGTTTGATTGTGGGTTTGGCTAATATATCGGATGTTGTACCAATACTGACCTTTGTCTAAATAGTAATGGATTGATTACATGCTGCACTATGTGGTGTTTGTCTTTGGCAATACACTTCCAACACATTTCCTGTCTAATATCTGGCTGGTTGTATCCAGCACATTTATGTTTTACTTTACAACAACACAATGAGATGTCTATTCTGCTGCTTATACAACAGATGTACAGGTCTTGTAGAATGTGCATATTAAATACATATATTACTCTGCTGCACGGGGTGTTGGGTTTAATAGTACAAAACCTAATACAAGGACTAAGAATAGAATTATAGAATTTCTACAATTTGGGTACTAATGTTAATATGTTAATTATATTGAGACTATAAACTTATTTAGTCGAATTTGTGGGTATTCCATATTTGCAGGTGGGTGTCCACTTACATGTTACACTTACCGCTCGCCTATGTTTATATACAATATCCATATATTTACAATATGCCTATAGTGTAATCTGTCCTGTTTACGTGTTTCCGCTACTTTTTGTATAAAAGAAATGTGCTCTGTTAGCCATTTGTTGGGGAATTGTATTAAACCTACTAACGAAAGATTTGGTATGTGGTTTTTATTAGAAAATCTGCGTAATAATAACCTTCTTACAGACATAGGTAATATAAACTATTGCGAGGGCGAACCAAAATTAAATAACATCTATAACGGATGCGTTTTGTGATAACATAATGTTAGATAACCAATGTTGCGGATTGTGATGGGGATGTTCGGAATAAATTTAAAAGTTAAGAAGGAAATATGTGGCTCGTTTAATAGCTACTTACGAGGAATATTTAAAAAGTTCTCTTTAGCTCGACATGGTGTTGTGGCCAAACTGCCATTCCCCCAAAGCGAGGGTGTGTTACAAATAATAAAGAAAGATATTGACCAAATTAAACAAAAGTATGATGATCCTATAGCAATTCCCTATAAAATAGAGCTTGCAAATGTTAAAATTAAGGATTTGTTGGAAGATCTTCCAAAGATACTGCAAGATCTGGAAAAAGAAATGTACTATCTTATGGATTTCGATATAACACCAGATTTGGCTGGAAATGTGCCAATATCTTACAGAAAACTTTTGCTACCAGGGGGGCGAATGGACCCCCATAATGTTATTGTAGATAATGTTAGTAAAGACTGTTTAACATGGTTTAATGTAAATAGCAGGGTAAAAATATATAATAAATTTATATGCCAGATTACAAGTCCTGGAGTAATTAAAAGTATAGGAAACCATATAATAAACTTTGTAAACTGTCCAGATGCGAGACTAAAAGAAACGTTCTCGTCTAAACTAGCTAGAGAGAATGGAATAACAAGGTTAGAGGCAACAATCTATTGTGGAGGTTTTGGTAAAGGGTTTGTCTAATAGAAGACAACAAACGGTACTTTCAAAATGCTCCATTCTATGCTGTACCTCTGCATGTGGGTGAAAGTTGCCAATCAATTACAAAACAGTTGTTGTTTAGTGTTTAACGATGCGTGTTGGGGGAAGATAACTGGAGTACAACTAAAACTGCCAAAAGATAGTACACAAAGGGAAAAGTTAATAAAGTATGCTCTATCTGCATTTAGCTTTAACTGTTTACCAACTATGTAGAGGTAATAGAGGAGGATGCCGTATGTGTAAAGCATAAGTGTTACATCAAATCTGGGGGCACATCAAATACACCTTTCTCCACTATACCTCTTAGTGGAAAGTCCTAACCTTACTCCCTACGTTTTAAGAAGCCGGACCAATAAACTGTACCCATACACTATTAAAGAAATAGAGCCACTTTCCAAGCCTTTCTTAGAGAGGAAACTGGAATTAGAAGACATTGGAATATGTGGAAAATACTGTTGCAGAGGAATGTACAGTTGGCTAAAGAAATAAGGGAAAGAGAGGATAAATTAAAAGATTACTTCCTGCGAGCATTATGTGTATGCGTTTGTAGTAAACAAGTTTGTGGGAGTGTTGGCAGAAAAGGATGGAGGGGTGTATACTATGTTAAAGGTGTCTGTAAAACTGTATTTATAGAGATAAATAAGAATAGGGAAGGCGTGTTGCCGTGCGATTTGGACATTATTTACCTACCTACCAGCCACCAGCTTTAACACTAACGGAACCGCAACATTTTATGGCAATTCCAAAAATAGAAAGTTTCCGTAACAATGGACAAGAAGACATAGAGATATTAAAGGCAATGTTAAATTTAAAGAATGTAGTAGACTGGAGGATTTGGAATATGGTGCGCTATTAAACAAGTCCAACATAGGGGTAGAAAAAGATATATTGTTTGAAAATATTCGTAACCTTTATGTCTCCCTGGCTGGAAAGGGAGCTAGAATGTGGGAAGTTTGATTTTAACTACAAAATTAAGTTGGATAAAATAAAGACTACTCCAAACAAGCACAAAGAAAGATTAGTGTTTTGTGTTTAGTTGTTTTGGGTTTTAAAAATTTATTTTTTGTTGGCTTAAAACATATCCAAAGTTTGTTCTGACCATAAATGTGGATATATATTACTTATTAGTGTATATAATAAGCTTGTATTTATTTTTTTTAATCCAACCGTAATAGTGAATTTGGAAATGGGGTATTTACTTATGCAATGGCCAGTAATATATTGCATCCAAAGTTTGGTTACGACAAAACAGCACTAAAGGGACAAAATATACGGTAAATTTAGATATAGGGGGATATAACAAGTCGAAAAGTAAATAAAGGAGTTATTGGTAGTAATTTACAAAATATAGTTTTGTAAAAACACAAATACCAATGTTAGTTTTTAGGTTGCGGCAAAACAAACAACAGTATTATAGGTGGAAATAATATTGTAATTTTAGATATAGTTGGGGGCTATAACATATCCAAAAATAAATCAGACAATAAATGCTTAGGACAATATCCAAAGTGTAGGCAAATCGGACAATAAACAGTCAGTTTTGGGATTACAGCAAAATAAACAAACAAAAAAAGACAAATGGGTAGTGGAACGTGTGGTAGTGTGGTCTTGTTACCTATATAAGAGCTATAACATATCCATAAATAAAGAAGTTTGAAATTGTTAGTATATTTTTTAAATTTGACCATTATAGTTAATTTGTCAAATGTGGATGGTACATATACACTAGCCTAGAATAATGATATAAATTTTAAACAAATCAGACCATAAAGAAGTTGCCAATTGGCAGTATTTATCCAAATTTTTAAAAATTTAACTGCAATATTTGTAAAATGTGGATGGTGTATATACACTAGCCTACAACAATAACATATCCAAATTTTAAACAAATCGGACAGTAAATAAAGAAGTTGGCAATTGGCAGTATTTTTCAAAAATATTTTTTAATTTGACTGTAATAGTGAATTTGGGAAATGTAGGTGTAATTTATTAAAACAATTGCCTACAACAATAACATATCCAAGTTTTAAACAAATGGGACAGTAAATAAAGAAGTTGGCAATTGGCAGTATTTTTCAAAAATATTTTTTAATTTGACCGTAATAGTGAATTTGGGATATGTAAGTGGAATTTATTAAAACACTTGCCTAGGTCAATAGCATATCCAAATTTTAAATAAATCAGACAGTAAATAAAGAAGTTGGCAATTGGCAGTATTTTTCAAAAATATTTTTTAATTTGACCGTAATAGTGAATTTGGGATATGTAAGTGAAATTGATTAAAACACTTGCCTAGGTCAATAGCATATCCAAATTTTAAATAAATCAGACAGTAAATAAAGAAGTTGGCAATTGGCAGTATTTTTCAAAAATATTTTTTAATTTGACCGTAATAGTGAATTTGGGATATGTAAGTGAAATTTATTAAAACACTTGCCTAGGACAATAACACATCCAAATTGCAGACAAATCGGACATTTAATAAAGAAGTTGGCAATTGGCAGTATTTTTCAAAAATAATTTTTAATTTGACCGTTATAGTGAATTTGGGATATGTAAGTGGAATTTATTAAACAACTTGCCTAGGACAATAACATATCCAAATTGAAGACAAATCAGACAGTTAATAAAGAAGGTGGCAATTGGCAGTATTTTTCAAAAAATATTTTTTAATTTGACCGTTATAGTGAATTTGGGAAATGTAAGTGAAATTTATTAAAACACTTGCCTAGGACAATAACATATCCAAATTGCAGACAAATCAGACAGTTAATAAAGAAGGTGGCAATTGGCAGTATTTTTCAAAAATATTTTTTAATTTGACTGTAATAGTGAATTTGGGATATGTACGTGGAATTTATTAAAACACTTGCCTAGAACAATCACATATCCAAATTGAAGACAAATCAAACAGTAAATAAAGAAGTTGGCAATTGGCAGTATTTTTCAAAAATATTTTTTAATTTGACCGTAATAGTGAATTTGGGAAATGTAAGTGAAATTTATTAAAACACTTGCCTAGGACAATAACATATCCAAATTGCAGACAAATCGGACAGTAAACACCAAAGATAGTTTTTTAGCCTGAATTTGAAAATTAATTTTTAAAAATATAGAGGGGGGATGGGGACAATATATTTAAGGCAAGGGTATATTTAATATAGGCCAGCGGGCGGGAGCTCTATAGGCGGGATCGGGTGTCGGTCCAAAAACTGATCCCCATAAGAATAACATGGGGAAAAAGCGCCGGAAGTGATGCCTCCCCCCTAATTCACCACTACTATACAATAACTTCTAAGTTGTTTACATGTGTTGTTTATTTAGTGTGGAGTTATTTTTGAATTCGTGGATTTCTGCAAAGGATGTATTAAAATTAATGCAAATTTTAAATGGGGGAAAATAAGGCAGGGGCCAAAAAGAAAATTTGTGTAGGGTAGGATCGGGCGTCGGTGCAAAAACTGATCCCCATAAGAATAACATGGGAAAAAAGCGCCGATTGTGGGGCCTCTTTGCTGTTTCTCCACTACTTCGCTTTAACAAATATTACTTAAATTGTTTTCCCCCACTCAACAATTCAAAATTGCTTACCATGCTGTATTCTATCTATAGTCTGTTTTGGATAATATTATGTGTCGTGATTACATCTCAGTATAAAAATAATATTAAAGCATTTTGTAATCTTAACTGACGACAAACGAGTCTCAGGATCTCTTACCCAAATTTTAAAAGTAGAAAGTTAGTAATTAATTAGACGATGATTTAATTTCAGCCCAGGTAATTTTAGGTAACAAATTGAATTCTTTACACGTTGTTGAACTTTGTTATAATTCATAGAATTCTGTGTGTAATAAAATGCACTCAGAATATATTCAGTGAGCGCAATAACAGCGCAATTTAGTTGTATATCCCACATTTCTACAGATACCGTGTCGACATAAGGGTTTAAAGACTTTAATTTTTCCCGCTCGGGAGTCAACGGCCTAACCACGTGAATTTGAAAGCTCTGATAAAGTTGGACTTTTTATTCAGTTCCAAAAATGTCAGTATGTTGTCTGGAAAGACTGTGTTTCTTAATGTATGTACTGTATTGTGTTACCTGTGTTATCTTTGGCCAAGTCCCGCAGTAAAGCTAAGGCGAGTGAAGCCCAAAAATACATCCGATGACAGACCAGGCCTGTAAGAAAAACTATGGAAGATACAAGAAACTGAAACTTCAGATCCAAGTTTCTTTCTAGTTGTAGAGAAGGTTCCTATTTCCTGATTTAAACTCATCATTACTTAAACATTAGACATAGCTCACGACAATCTCTAAAGAGTGCACATTGTACACACTTGAAATAAAATGCGAGGATCGGTTTTAGTAGTAAGGCCGCGCGCTTTGGGTCCAACATGGGCTCTTATGGGGAATAGATTAACATGGGGTCTTATGGAGAATAGAATAACATTGGTCTTATGGGAGAATAGAACAACATGGGCTCTTATGAGGAATGGAATTGGGGTGTAATTACTACCCTCTGTCTTTCTTTTGCTACCCTCTGTCGTTGATTATTTATCTTTTTCATCCCCTGTGGTTAATTATATACCATTTTTGGTAATTGTTTCGCGTCCTTCACTTCCTTCTGTGTATCTAACTACAGATCCTGTCTCTCTCAGCGTACTGTAGCTGGCGGGTGTAACGTGAACATTTTTAAGTAACCTGATTGGCTGGCATGTTAATTCGTGTCCTTCTGTTGTTAATCATCTAGCCTTCTGTGGTAATTCTTTAGCCCTCGTATCCTTCTGCTGTTAATCATCTAGCATTCTGTGGTAATTCTTTAGCCCTCGTATCCTTCTGCTGTTAATCATCTAGCATTCTGTGGTAATTATTTGAACTACGTTTCCTTCTACATATTTATTTTTTTAACCCCAGTGCCCTTCTATACATCTAACCTCCACATCCTTCTGCGTATCTAATCTCACTTCCTTCTGCGTATCTAACCACAACATCCGCAACAAGTCTCTGTCAGCAAACTAGTTGTGACCAGTTAAAATACTGCTATGTGATTGGTCGGAATTAGTCGTCCTGCCCTCTGATTGGTCCATACACCCGCAACAAACAACACTGTTGCATCAGCCACCACCCCACCACCCCCAATTACCGCTATTTTCCTCTCACTTTGCTCTCAGCTTTCATTACGATCAGACGTGTCCCTGTGTTGCTCCGTTTGCTGCGTTTTGCAAAGATAACCTCACTTTTCCTAACCTCAATCTTGAGCGTTTGCCTACCCTATCTTACGTGTAACATAACCTCACTTCCTTGTGTCAAGGGCTGTGTTGTGCTTGTATTTGTTGACTAACAGTAATACCACTTTCTATTCTTGTTCTTTATTAAGTAACCTAGCCAATTATGTTTTACTTGGTAGTCCTGTGTTTATATGTCTTTGATAACATAACAGCAAACCTAGTTTCTTGCGTCAAAAGTAGTTTTGTGCGTTGTATTTGATTGTTTGGCTTGGCTAAAGTAGTGTTGTGCTGACTAACATAACCTTATTTCCCAGTAACCTCAGTTTCTTGTGTCGAGAGTAGTGTTTTGCGTTGTATTTAATTGTTTGATTTGTTTAGAGTAGTGTTGTGTTGACTAACATAACCTCACACCCAGTAACCTCAGTTTCTTGTTTGATTTGACTGTAGTAGTGTTGTGCGTTGTATGTGCTGACTAACATAACAGTAATATCACGGTATCATGCACTTGTCTTGTTCATGCCTGACTTATCTATGTTAAGAGCGTTGTATGACTTGCTAGTGTACAGTAACATCAGAGTTAACTACATGTTTCAAGAGTAGTGTCGTGTGATTTTTAGCGTTATCTGAACTGCTAAAGTAACCTCACTTTTTCTAACCTCACTCTTTACACTCCAACTTTACTGTATTATATTCCGTGCATGGTGTACTTAATTTTATTTCTGTGTTGCGTTTATTGTCTTGGCTAGAGTAGTGTTGTTTTGTGTTTAATTGTTTGATTTGATAGTTTACAGTAAAGAAAGTAAACAAACCCTCACTTCCTTGTGGCTAAAGTAGTGTTGTGTTGACTGACATAACCTCCAGTAACCTTATTTTTTTGCCCTGGTTCTTTTTGAACTGTAAATTCACCTCAGTAACCTCACCTTCTATTCTTGTTCTTTAAAACAGTTTTGGTTAGAACAGTTTTTGTATGTGTTGACTAACAGTAACCTCACTTTTCCGAGCCGCTGAGCGAGGAAAGAGTAAGAAGAACATTTTCCCGCCAAATTTGCGCGCCAAAAAAAAAATTGGCACCAAACCTAACCTCACTTTCTTATGTCAAGAGTAGTGTTGTGTTTTATGTGCTGAGTAACAGTAATCTCACTTTCTATTCTCGTTCTTTTGGTTAGAGTAGTGTTTGAAACCTTCCTTAGAGTTAACTTTTGGTAACTTGTAGTTCTGATTTGACTCACGTAGTGTTAGTGTTTTTCTGACTTGCGTAGTACAGGGGTACCGTGCTCTTTTGTAGATCCTCTGTACCTGTTATTTTAGAGAACTTGATCAGTGACTTTAAAGTATCAGTTCTAGACGTAACCGTTCCAATAGTAACAGTTGCCTTCTCTATCTTGTTCATGTTATAGCATTGAAAACTGCTACAAAGTAATGGTTCCAAATGGTTACAGTTCCAACAATGTAACAGTTCCAGCAGTACTCGTTCCAACGGTTCCAACAGTAACCGTTCCAAAAGTAACAGTTCCAGTAGACCAACCAGTGACAAAGTAACAGTTCCGTTCTCTATATAGCTCTTACAACAAGCTCTGGTTCTTCAGTCTGATTTCAGTCGTCACACTGTTCGGACGTTCTTTTGCACTGCTCTTGCGTAGGTGTTCGTGTTTTAAACCTTCATTGGAGTTAACTTTCGATAACTTGTAGTTCTGGTTTGACTTGCGTAGTGTTAGTGTTTTTCTGACTTGCGTAGTGATACAGGGGTACTGTGCTCCCCTACATACTATATAGCTCTTACAACAAGCTCTAGTTCTTCAGTCTGATTTCAGTCGCCACACTGATCAGACGTTCTTTTGCGCTGCTCTTGCGTAGGTGTTCTCTTGCACAGATTATTATTGATTCTGCGTAATTCAGTTGTATCCGTGTGAGTTTGACTCTGGTCGGTGTGTTTTCTCTTTTAAGCGTTAGTACAGTTTAGCTTGTTTTCAGTATTTAATTCTTTGTTGAAAGATGGACGTTTCTAAAAAGAACCCTCAAAACCCGATAAATTTAATTAGTAAAGATCAAACCTATGTTAAAAAATTCAGACTTTACGGGACTAACACTGTTTTCAAATTTACTAACCCTCCCAATGGTATCTCTGAGTTTGATTGGATTCGTAAGGGTCTTAATCAGATTGTTGAAAAAGCTAAAGCCGATGCTGTACCCACCGATTATCTAGGGTTTAAAATGCAGTCAATAAATTTAAAAAGTGCTGAACCGGGGTACGTAGATTTTAGACCGGTCCCTGAAGTTAGCGGTGATGTACTTTGGCAAGTTTTCGGAGGTATTCTTCAATCAAATTCCGAATCTATTAAGTCTACCGACACATTTAAAGTATATGTAGCAAGAGTTAACGTTCCAGTAGGTTCTGGGAGGGTAAGGCCTGGATTTTACAATACGTTTGATGAAGAGTGTAAGGCGAGAAAAGGGATTGTAGTAATTAATAATAACAAAGATAATTTATGTTTGGCTAGAGCGTTGGTAGTAGGCAAGGCGTATGCAAAAAATGATCCTCAGATCTACGCTATTCGAAAAGACAAGGGGAAAAGACAAACTTTCAGAGCTAATAAGCTCATAGCAAAAGCCCGTGTAGAAATGCCGGAGGAAGGCGCCGGTATCCCCGAACTTGAAAAATTCCAATCCCATCTTAAAAAATACAAAATTACCGTCTACAACTACGACAGAAAAGGCCGGGATGTCTATTTTGAGGGAGGTAATGAAGACGCTAAATTTAAAATAAACCTTCTGTTTCACAACGGTCATTATAATGTAATTACAAACTTAACTGCAGCGTTTGTTTGTAATTTATTTTGTGAAGCATGTCATATTCCCTACAATAACAAGGGTGAGCACCGATGCTCTAACAGATGCTTGTCCTGCCATACTATCTCCCCACCCTGTAAACTAGAACACGGAGGCATTACATGCCGTTTTTGCTGTCGCTTCTTCAAAAACGAGCGGTGTTTAATAGCCCATCAAGGGCAAGTTTGTAAAACTTTAAAACTCTGCCGTGACTGTAAGAAAATGATTTATCCAAAAAAGCGTAAGACAGCTCACGTATGCGGAGAAGTTTATTGTAAACCCTGTGAAGCGTTCAAAGACCCCGCACATCAGTGTTTCATGAGGGTAGATAGGAGAACTCCGAAAGACCGTGATTTTTTGTTTATTTTCTTTGACTTGGAGACTCGCCAAGACGAGTCTCTCCCCTCTGACCCTGAACAAAAAGTACATCAAGTTAACTTGTGTGTCTCACAACAGTACTGTTTTAAATGTATTAATGGGGGTGAGTGTGAAACTTGCTCGGAACGGCAAAGGGTATTTGAAAAGGAACCGGTAAAACAGTTTATGGACTATGTAATGCAAGTTCGAAAACAGTTCAAGAATATCTGTGTAATTGCCCACAACGGGCAAGGTTTTGATTTCCAATTCATTCTACAGTATATTATGGAAGAAACTAAATTTACCCCAAAAATAACTCCTCGGGGAACTAAAATTATTTTGATGGAAATGGACAACGTACGATTCATTGATTCACTTAGCTATTTCCCCATGGCCCTCGCTGCGCTCCCTAAAGCCTTCGATCTGCCTCCCGAGAAAAAGAAGGGCTACTTCCCGCATCTTTTCAATACATTGGCGAACCAAAATTATGTAGGCCCTATGCCCGACAAAAAATACTACTGCCCCGAGTCGATGTTTGAGAAACCACACAAGGCCTTTGAGATTTGGTACGAGGAACAAGTAGCGAGTAACTATATTTTTGATTTTCAAAAAGAAATCCTGGAGTACTGTATTTCGGACGTAGAAATCCTAGCTCAAGCGTGTATTAAGTTTAGAGCCTTGCTTCTTCAAGAGTGTAACGTAGATCCTTTTCTCGAGGCTATCACAATAGCCAGCGCATGTAACCTGGCCTTCCGCCGTAACTTCTTAAAAGAAAATACTATTGGACTTATACCAAAATCAGGGTACCGACTTGCAGACAATCAGTCAGCCGTTGCTTTACAGTGGCTAACATGGGAGGAGGAGAAACGTGGAGTAAAGATTCAACATGCGGGCCGGGGTAAAGAAGTTAAAATTAACGGGCTAAAAGTAGACGGGTTTGATGGTGAGAGAATTTATGAGTTTCACGGGTGTTATTGGCACGGGTGCCCAAAATGTTTTCCTTACAATAGAGAGGCTCCTCTGAAGGAGGATCCCTCAGACAGTTTGCATCTCCGTTACGAGAGAACCAAGTCCAAAATTGCAAAATTTAATAGCTATGAGGTTGTAGAGATGTGGGAGTGTGAGTTTAAAGGTTTGAAGAAAGATAAAAAATTAAATCACCTGAACCAACTGTCCATTCTAAACACACTTCCGCTTAATCCTAGAGATTCCTTCTTTGGAGGCAGAACGGGCAATACTAAAACGTATTGTAAATGTGAAGAGGGAGAAACAATTCAATACGTTGATGTCTGTTCCCTCTACCCGTATGTAAATAAATATTGTAAGTATCCCGTGGGCCACCCTACTGTTTACGTTGGAAATGAGTGCCGAGAGAGAGGCCTTGAAGTAGAGGGCTTGTTAAAGTGTAAGATTCTACCTCCTTACAACTTGTATCATCCCGTACTCCCCGCAAAAATGAATAATAAATTGATGTTTGTTTTGTGTAGAACTTGCGGGGAAACTCAAAACCAAGGGGAATGTTTTCATGATAGTGAGGAAAGGGCGATGGTAGGAACATGGACTATGGATGAAATTAGAAAAGCTGTAGAGAAAGGATACGTTGTGCTTGATATGTATGAGTTGTGGGAGTATGAGGTCGCTACATACGAGAAAGGGGGACTTTTTACCGATTTTATTAATAAATTCTTGAAAGTAAAGCAGGAAGCCTCAGGGTATCCCGCTTGGTGTAAAACAGAGGAGGATAAAGACAAGTATGTTTCTGATTTCTTTGAGCGTGAGGGTATTCAACTGGACACGGGCAAAATTGCTAAAAACGGGGGTTTGAGATCGGTAGCCTAACTCATGCTAAACAGTTTTTGGGGCAAGTTTGGTCAACGCGAAAACATGACAAAAACTGCAATCGTGAGAGACTCTAAAGAATTGTTCAATTCGTTAACTCAACCAGGAACAAAAGTAAAGTTTGTTGAAATAATTAACCAGGAGGTTTTATTAGTTAATTGGCAGAATGTTGATGAAGCTAGTGAGCCTCTAAAAACTGTAAATGTTGTAATTGCGGCCTACACCACTGCTCATGCGAGACTTAAACTTTATGAACACTTGGAGGCTTTGGGTGGACAGGTCTTGTATTATGATACAGATTCGTGTATTTATTTATACCGGGAAGGACTGTACAGGGTCCCTACGGGAGATTACCTCGGTGAAATGACCGATGAATTGGCAGGTGACTACGGGCCCGGCTCTTATATCGTAGAGTTTGTTTCTGGGGGGCCTAAAACTTATGCATACCTTGTTTGGTCAACCAACAAACAGAAACTAGAATCTGTGTGTAAAATCAAAGGCCTCACCCTCAATTTAAAAACCTCCGAAACATTAAATTTTGAGCAATTGAAAAAGATGGTCCTTAGTGAAGCTGCTGAAATACTAGAAATTGAAGAAAACAGAATCAGGAGAACAAAGAGACGAGAAGTCGTTACAGTAAGTGAAATTAAAAAGTTTAAAATTACAGGACCCAAGAGAAAATTTAATGATGATCACGATACCTTGCCTTTCGGCTTTAAAAAACAAAGAGTTGCTTAACGGAGCTGTCACTCACACGGGTACTGTGTGCATATACCTCTAAACATCAGCTCTATCAAATCATTCTGTTCTGAGACGCGGTAGTGAACGGACGTGCCTGTACTGTTACTGTTTGTCTCTTCTTGTAGAATGTCTGCTGAAAATAATACACCCACTATTCAAGCGGTGTTTTTAAAGTTTATATCTAAAAGAAAGTTAAATGAAAATTCAAAATTTCGCATTACATGCTCAGAGTATGAGTTCTTTCTTACTGGGCCAATAAATGCATGGGAATGGCCTTTGATGTTCTCGGAGTATATAGTAGATAAAATAACGGAGGACTCCTCATCAAACACCTACATTGGAGTAGCAATAAAGTACGGTGATGTTTCGGGAAATATACCGTTTCTGCCTTTAGGGAATTTAACACCGTCAGTTTTTGATGATCACTTTGAAGAAATATTTTGTAACGTTGAGAAACTATCTGGTGTTTTACGTCTTGAAGTAACACTTGTCTCAATTCCATGTTGCTACCTTCGATAAAGGTAGCACCTTTCCCTACGGAGCAGCGTTACTCTTGTATATACCAAATGTCACTAGTACAGTTACATCATTCTGCTCCAAGTCGCGGTACTGATCAGACGTTCTTTTGCGCTTCTTTTTCCTGTACTATTGAGTAAATTGTGACATGGCTGCTAAATACTATACATTCAATAACAAACCCGTATTGGTTCTGTTTGATAATGAAGGAAAGCCATGGTTTAAAGCTAAAGACGTAGCTACTGCTCTAAAGCATGTTAATTGCTGGAGTGCAGTTCGGAAACATGTAGATGACAGTGATAAATTAACTGTTGGAAGTTTTTCTGACACCCAAAAACAGGGCGTTGGGCCTATTGAGAAAACAACGGTTTTCATAAACGAAGCCGGATTATGTTCTTTGATGTTAAAATCAACTACTCCTGAGGCAAGACTGTTAGTAAGAAGTCTGTTGCCGGAGAAGTTTTACCTTACTTACACAAATATGAAGGATGAAAGTTAACTTTAAATGTAAATTTTCTTTAAAATCACAAGTTCCCACTGTATGTGTGTGTGTGTGTGTGTGTGTGTGTGTGTGTGTGTGTGAATGAAGGTCACTGGCGCGGGTGACGAAAAGCCCCGTAAACCTGAATGCACTTGAATAGCACTTGAATCTTCTGCATCTTTTCTCCGTTCACTACCGCGTCTCAGAACAGAATGATTTGATAGAGCTGATGTTTAGAGGTATATGCACACAGTACCCGTGTGAGTGACAGCTCCGTTAAGCAACTCTTTGTTTTTTAAAGCCGAAAGGCAAGGTATCGTGATCATCATTAAATTTTCTCTTGGGTCCTGTAATTTTAAACTTTTTAATTTCACTTACTGTAACGACTTCTCGTCTCTTTGTTCTCCTGATTCTGTTTTCTTCAATTTCTAGTATTTCAGCAGCTTCACTAAGGACCATCTTTTTCAATTGCTCAAAATTTAATGTTTCGGAGGTTTTTAAATTGAGGGTGAGGCCTTTGATTTTACACACAGATTCTAGTTTCTGTTTGTTGGTTGACCAAACAAGGTATGCATAAGTTTTAGGCCCCCCAGAAACAAACTCTACGATATAAGAGCCGGGCCCGTAGTCACCTGCCAATTCATCGGTCATTTCACCGAGGTAATCTCCCGTAGGGACCCTGTACAGTCCTTCCCGGTATAAATAAATACACGAATCTGTATCATAATACAAGACCTGTCCACCCAAAGCCTCCAAGTGTTCATAAAGTTTAAGTCTCGCATGAGCAGTGGTGTAGGCCGCAATTACAACATTTACAGTTTTTAGAGGCTCACTAGCTTCATCAACATTCTGCCAATTAACTAATAAAACCTCCTGGTTAATTATTTCAACAAACTTTACTTTTGTTCCTGGTTGAGTTAACGAATTGAACAATTCTTTAGAGTCTCTCACGATTGCAGTTTTTGTCATGTTTTCGCGTTGACCAAACTTGCCCCAAAAACTGTTTAGCATGAGTTTGGCTACCGATCTCAAACCCCCGTTTTTAGCAATTTTGCCCGTGTCCAGTTGAATACCCTCACGCTCAAAGAAATCAGAAACATACTTGTCTTTATCCTCCTCTGTTTTACACCAAGCGGGATACCCTGAGGCTTCCTGCTTTACTTTCAAGAATTTATTAATAAAATCGGTAAAAAGTCCCCCTTTCTCGTATGTAGCGACCTCATACTCCCACAACTCATACATATCAAGCACAACGTATCCTTTCTCTACAGCTTTTCTAATTTCATCCATAGTCCATGTTCCTACCATCGCCCTTTCCTCACTATCATGAAAACATTCCCCTTGGTTTTGAGTTTCCCCGCAAGTTCTACACAAAACAAACATCAATTTATTATTCATTTTTGCGGGGAGTACGGGATGATACAAGTTGTAAGGAGGTAGAATCTTACACTTTAACAAGCCCTCTACTTCAAGGCCTCTCTCTCGGCACTCATTTCCAACGTAAACAGTAGGGTGACCCACGGGATACTTACAATATTTATTTACATACGGGTAGAGGGAACAGACATCAACGTATTGAATTGTTTCTCCCTCTTCACATTTACAATACGTTTTAGTATTGCCCGTTCTGCCTCCAAAGAAGGAATCTCTAGGATTAAGCGGAAGTGTGTTTAGAATGGACAGTTGGTTCAGGTGATTTAATTTTTTATCTTTCTTCAAACCTTTAAACTCACACTCCCACATCTCTACAACCTCATAGCTATTAAATTTTGCAATTTTGGACTTGGTTCTCTCGTAACGGAGATGCAAACTGTCTGAGGGATCCTCCTTCAGAGGAGCCTCTCTATTGTAAGGAAAACATTTTGGGCACCCGTGCCAATAACACCCGTGAAACTCATAAATTCTCTCACCATCAAACCCGTCTACTTTTAGCCCGTTAATTTTAACTTCTTTACCCCGGCCCGCATGTTGAATCTTTACTCCACGTTTCTCCTCCTCCCATGTTAGCCACTGTAAAGCAACGGCTGACTGATTGTCTGCAAGTCGGTACCCTGATTTTGGTATAAGTCCAATAGTATTTTCTTTTAAGAAGTTACGGCGGAAGGCCAGGTTACATGCGCTGGCTATTGTGATAGCCTCGAGAAAAGGATCTACGTTACACTCTTGAAGAAGCAAGGCTCTAAACTTAATACACGCTTGAGCTAGGATTTCTACGTCCGAAATACAGTACTCCAGGATTTCTTTTTGAAAATCAAAAATATAGTTACTCGCTACTTGTTCCTCGTACCAAATCTCAAAGGCCTTGTGTGGTTTCTCAATCATCGACTCGGGGCAGTAGTATTTTTTGTCGGGCATAGGGCCTACATAATTTTGGTTCGCCAATGTATTGAAAAGATGCGGGAAGTAGCCCTTCTTTTTCTCGGGAGGCAGATCGAAGGCTTTAGGGAGCGCAGCGAGGGCCATGGGGAAATAGCTAAGTGAATCAATGAATCGTACGTTGTCCATTTCCATCAAAATAATTTTAGTTCCCCGAGGAGTTATTTTTGGGGTAAATTTAGTTTCTTCCATAATATACTGTAAAATGAATTGGAAATCAAAACCTTGCCCGTTGTGGGCAATTACACAGATATTCTTGAACTGTTTTCGAACTTGCATTACATAGTCCATAAACTGTTTTACCGGTTCCTTTTCAAATACCCTTTGCCGTTCCGAGCCAGTTTCACACTCATCCCCATTAATACATTTAAAACAGTACTGTTGTGAGACACACAAGTTAACTTGATGTACTTTTTGTTCAGGGTCAGAGGGGAGAGACTCGTCTTGGCGAGTCTCCAAGTCAAAGAAAATAAACAAAAAATCACGGTCTTTCGGAGTTCTCCTATCTACCCTCATGAAACACTGATGTGCGGGGTCTTTGAACGCTTCACAGGGTTTACAATAAACTTCTCCGCATACGTGAGCTGTCTTACGCTTTTTTGGATAAATCATTTTCTTACAGTCACGGCAGAGTTTTAAAGTTTTACAAACTTGCCCTTGATGGGCTATTAAACACCGCTCGTTTTTGAAGAAGCGACAGCAAAAACGGCATGTAATGCCTCCGTGTTCTAGTTTACAGGGTGGGGAGATAGTATGGCAGGACAAGCATCTGTTAGAGCATCGGTGCTCACCCTTGTTATTGTAGGGAATATGACATGCTTCACAAAAGAAATTACAAACAAACGCTGCAGTTAAGTTTGTAATTACATTATAATGACCGTTGTGAAACAGAAGGTTTATTTTAAATTTAGCGTCTTCATTACCTCCCTCAAAATAGACATCCCGGCCTTTTCTGTCGTAGTTGTAGACGGTAATTTTGTATTTTTTAAGATGGGATTGGACTTTTTCAAGTTCGGGGATACCGGCGCCTTCCTCCGGCATTTCTACACGGGCTTTTGCTATGAGCTTATTAGCTCTGAAAGTTTGTCTTTTCCCCTTGTCTTTTCGAATAGCGTAGATCTGAGGATCATTTTTTGCATACGCCTTGCCTACTACCAACGCTCTAGCCAAACATAAATTATCTTTGTTATTAATTACTACAATCCCTTTTCTCGCCTTACACTCTTCATCAAACGTATTGTAAAATCCAGGCCTTACCCTCCCAGAACCTACTGGAACGTTAACTCTTGCTACATATACTTTAAATGTGTCGGTAGACTTAATAGATTCGGAATCTGATTGAAGAATACCTCCGAAAACTTGCCAAAGTACATCACCGCTAACTTCAGGGACCGGTCTAAAATCTACGTACCCCGGTTCAGCACTTTTTAAATTTATTGACTGCATTTTAAACCCTAGATAATCGGTGGGTACAGCATCGGATTTAGCTTTTTCAGCAATCTGATTAAGACCCTTACGAATCCAATCAAACTCAGAGATACCATTGGGAGGGTTAGTAAATTTGAAAACAGTGTTAGTCCCGTAAAGTCTGAATTTTTTAACATAGGTTTGATCTTTACTAATTAAATTTATCGGGTTTTGAGGGTTCTTTTTAGAAACGTCCATCTTTCAACAAAGAATTAAATACTGAAAACAAGCTAAACTGTACTAACGCTTAAAAGAGAAAACACACCGACCAGAGTCAAACTCACACGGATACAACTGAATTACGCAGAATCAATAATAATCTGTGCAAGAGAACACCTACGCAAGAGCAGCGCAAAAGAACGTTTGATCAGTGTGGCGACTGAAATCAGACTGAAGAACTAGAGCTTGTTGTAAGAGCTATATAGTATGTAGGGGAGCACAGTACCCCTGTATCACTACGCAAGTCAGAAAAACACTAACACTACGCAAGTCAAACCAGAACTACAAGTTATCGAAAGTTAACTCCAATGAAGGTTTAAAACACGAACACCTACGCAAGAGCAGTGCAAAAGAACGTCCGAACAGTGTGACGACTGAAATCAGACTGAAGAACCAGAGCTTGTTGTAAGAGCTATATAGAGAACGGAACTGTTACTTTGTCACTGGTTGGTCTACTGGAACTGTTACTTTTGGAACGGTTACTGTTGGAACCGTTGGAACGAGTACTGCTGGAACTGTTACATTGTTGGAACTGTAACCATTTGGAACCATTACTTTGTAGCAGTTTTCAATGCTATAACATGAACAAGATAGAGAAGGCAACTGTTACTATTGGAACGGTTACGTCTAGAACTGATACTTTAAAGTCACTGATCAAGTTCTCTAAAATAACAGGTACAGAGGATCTACAAAAGAGCACGGTACCCCTGTACTACGCAAGTCAGAAAAACACTAACACTACGTGAGTCAAATCAGAACTACAAGTTACCAAAAGTTAACTCTAAGGAAGGTTTCAAACACTACTCTAACCAAAAGAACGAGAATAGAAAGTGAGATTACTGTTACTCAGCACATAAAACACAACACTACTCTTGACATAAGAAAGTGAGGTTAGGTTTGGTGCCAATTTTTTTTGGCGCGCAAATTTGGCGGGAAAATGTTCTTCTTACTCTTTCCTCGCTCAGCGGCTCGGAAAAGTGAGGTTACTGTTAGTCAACACATACAAAAACTGTTCTAACCAAAACTGTTTTAAAGAACAAGAATAGAAGGTGAGGTTACTGAGGTGAATTTACAGTTCAAAAAGAACCAGGGCAAAAAAATAAGGTTACTGGAGGTTATGTCAGTCAACACAACACTACTTTAGCCACAAGGAAGTGAGGGTTTGTTTACTTTCTTTACTGTAAACTATCAAATCAAACAATTAAACACAAAACAACACTACTCTAGCCAAGACAATAAACACAACACAGAAATAAAATTAAGTACACCATGCACGGAATATAATACAGTAAAGTTGGAGTGTAAAGAGTGAGGTTAGAAAAAGTGAGGTTACTTTAGCAGTTCAGATAACGCTAAAAATCACACGACACTACTCTTGAAACATGTAGTTAACTCTGATGTTACTGTACACTAGCAAGTCATACAACGCTCTTAACATAGATAAGTCAGGCATGAACAAGACAAGTGCATGATACCGTGATATTACTGTTATGTTAGTCAGCACATACAACGCACAACACTACTACAGTCAAATCAAACAAGAAACTGAGGTTACTGGGTGTGAGGTTATGTTAGTCAACACAACACTACTCTAAACAAATCAAACAATTAAATACAACGCAAAACACTACTCTCGACACAAGAAACTGAGGTTACTGGGAAATAAGGTTATGTTAGTCAGCACAACACTACTTTAGCCAAGCCAAACAATCAAATACAACGCACAAAACTACTTTTGACGCAAGAAACTAGGTTTGCTGTTATGTTATCAAAGACATATAAACACAGGACTACCAAGTAAAACATAATTGGCTAGGTTACTTAATAAAGAACAAGAATAGAAAGTGGTATTACTGTTAGTCAACAAATACAAGCACAACACAGCCCTTGACACAAGGAAGTGAGGTTATGTTACACGTAAGATAGGGTAGGCAAACGCTCAAGATTGAGGTTAGGAAAAGTGAGGTTATCTTTGCAAAACGCAGCAAACGGAGCAACACAGGGACACGTCTGATCGTAATGAAAGCTGAGAGCAAAGTGAGAGGAAAATAGCGGTAATTGGGGGTGGTGGGGTGGTGGCTGATGCAACAGTGTTGTTTGTTGCGGGTGTATGGACCAATCAGAGGGCAGGACGACTAATTCCGACCAATCACATAGCAGTATTTTAACTGGTCACAACTAGTTTGCTGACAGAGACTTGTTGCGGATGTTGTGGTTAGATACGCAGAAGGAAGTGAGATTAGATACGCAGAAGGATGTGGAGGTTAGATGTATAGAAGGGCACTGGGGTTAAAAAAATAAATATGTAGAAGGAAACGTAGTTCAAATAATTACCACAGAATGCTAGATGATTAACAGCAGAAGGATACGAGGGCTAAAGAATTACCACAGAATGCTAGATGATTAACAGCAGAAGGATACGAGGGCTAAAGAATTACCACAGAAGGCTAGATGATTAACAACAGAAGGACACGAATTAACATGCCAGCCAATCAGGTTACTTAAAAATGTTCACGTTACACCCGCCAGCTACAGTACGCTGAGAGAGACAGGATCTGTAGTTAGATACACAGAAGGAAGTGAAGGACGCGAAACAATTACCAAAAATGGTATATAATTAACCACAGGGGATGAAAAAGATAAATAATCAACGACAGAGGGTAGCAAAAGAAAGACAGAGGGTAGTAATTACACCCCAATTCCATTCCTCATAAGAGCCCATGTTGTTCTATTCTCCCATAAGACCAATGTTATTCTATTCTCCATAAGACCCCATGTTAATCTATTCCCCATAAGAGCCCATGTTGGACCCAAAGCGCGCGGCCTTACTACTGGTTTTCTATCTAAAGAGTAGGTGATGCACTAGCGATTGATTACCCCTGGAAATTGAAATGATGGAAGACGCATTGAAAACACCGCTTGGCTTATTAACACTGGATATTGCTTGTATGTGACTGAAGAGATATACTATCACCATTAAATTATAATGACACACTTTTTACAGTATTGACATCAAATTATGACAAAATATACATCAAGTTAAATGAAAGTTTCTTCGTATATTGCTTATTTAAGATAATCACCAGTTACGGAATTGCTATGGCTATATCCATCTTATTAGCTTAGTAGTTATTTATAGTGACATTTGTGTGACATGATCACCATTTGGATCGTATTTGCCTGAGGGCTCTACCCCGTTGATAAAAGTTCCACTATCTTATGGACTGCAGTTTAACAGTGATAATTACTACAATATAAAGCTGAAAGCTCAATTTTTAAGATAAGTATTCTGGATAGACACTTTTATAGGAGTTAGTTCATTATTACAGAAGTTTGTTTGCCCAATAATTTAACAATTATAACTTTGGGTTTATATTTTGCAGATTCTGTATTTTGAGATTTGTCTAAATCTGACAAAAGATTATAATTAAATACAGAGAAGCTTCCGCTTGGTAACGATGGCATTATGAAATGCCAGGTTGGAGTCTCGCCGTCATCGAGTCGCAGGTAACGGCTCCAGCAGGACGAATACCGAGATAATGTCACGACTGTTACGACCTCCGAGCCGTAGTCACATTCCCTCCCTTGAATTTCGTTTGTTCATTCCCCATCACCCCCTCTCAGGTTTATAGCTCAGACTACTTTATTATCTTCAGAAACTAAGTTATATACATTGGTTCCACGAATCTTTATTGCGCAACCATTTCTTCTATTTATCTATACATTCAGTATTAATGTATGCGTGTTGTAAAACATATAGAAATTGATTTTATTCAGGTTATTTAAGGTCAAGTCTAATAATAGGGTTATTAGCACTTTCTTGATTTATGTAATTATTGAATATACATAATAGCAAATTTTAACAATTGAATCTTAAAAAACGGTGTAGTGATCACAAAGATGGGAATGGAAACCTTATCAATTACAATATAGTTAAACATAACATCGGAATAAATGTGTGTCAGTAGTACAAAATATCATATTTGTATTTGGAAACATGTTAATTACTTAGCTGATGTGCTGATTTACTAATTAACTTTTAACTAATTAAATGTAGATTGGTAGTAACTAAGCTAATCATTGTCAACTAATTATGTTTTTGTCCCAGTTTAAAAATAAAGTTCGTAGTTTTTATGTGTTTTTAGCGAATTTCCCCTATAGGGAAGAAGCTATTACCATAGGTGGCATTGTAAGTGTTAAGCCCGAGACCATGATAACTTTTTATTTGAGGTCCCCAGATGCCAAAAACACTATTCGTTCAAATTTACATATATGTATATATATGTGTGTGTGTGTCCGTTAGCACGATAAAAAACTTGAGTAAAAAAGGTCTGATTTTGATGAAATTTGGCTCAAAAGTGTAAAGTGACATTCATGACTTTAAGTTCGAAAACCAGAGAAATCGGACCATGGGCTTGTAATTTTCCAAAAATCAGTTTTTTTCATTTTTCACCCTAAAATTTTTGAAAAACTTAATTTCGGTTTCGACCATGTTATAGAGCTTAAAAACAAATAATATAGTATTTTGAATCATTAACTTAGGTTAAGTGGTTGCGGAGAAAATCCAAAAAACGTGTTCATAAAATCTCCCATATTAATGTTATGGGAAAAAGGTTTTAAGCTTTTCCTCACTTCATTTTAATTTAAACCTCGCATTTACTGTTACCAATCACTTCAGCTCTACAAAATAATCATTTTGGTGTGTAAATTGTGATTCTATGTCCAACCATTGCAGAGATTTTCAAAGTGCTAAACACAGTACGTTGTCCAATGTTATCCTTATGGATAATAATACAAATTTGATATCTCGATTATTTATGAATGTATGTTGATGAAACTTGGCATGTGGCTTCACCTAGTACTGGTCTATTGATATTTGCACAAAAAAATAATTTTTTGCCGTTTTTCCTCGCAGCAGCAAACCTGCATACTCAGCCCCATGTTATTCTTATGGAGAATAAGTAAAATGCAATGTCTCCCTTAATTATGAACATAAATGAATAAAACTTGGTATGCAGCTTCGACTGATTAAGTTGTATTGATAATTGCATAAAAACACATACTTTGTGTTCCTTGTTGCAGCAAACCTGCGTACTCAGCTTTCAATGTTATTCTTATTGAGAATTCAATGTTATTCTTATATATCAAATGCTATGTATAACTTATTTATTCGTGTATTTTTATGAAACTTGGCGAGTGGCTTTATGTGGTAGTGAGAAACACATACATCCATTGGAAATTTGCTGAGTACGCAGGTTTGCTGCTATAGGGGTATTTAAACTACTGTAAATATTATAAAGGGTTTAAGCCAGAATAACACGCATTCCTATTGAAAATGACTTGGATAGACACACATTGTGTTTACGCTTTTTATGGTCATTGAATAGCATTAAACAATTTCCGGAGAGTATTTAGGTAACATTTGTCACAATTTTTAACATCCGAAATGCACCTTTAAATTTTTAAATAATTGATTTCTTAATATTTAAGAAAGATATCGTGATCAAATCGCGTTCTCCATTGCAGAACATAAAACGATAACACGATAACAGGTTTACCAACGACTTTTGTTGGTAAACCTGTTCTAGAATGTTTGTAAACATTTGTTCTAGAATAGGGCCATGAAAGAAAAATTACTCAAATAATTTTTGACAAAATGTGATTAAGAAGTACCAAATAACAAATAATAGAAGTACAAAAAATAGATCAAATATGTTATATTGCATTCGGCACTTGCTATGACTTAAAAACTATTTAAAATGTTATATTCTCTGCACTACTAACTCCAACAGACCACCTTAAGAACTTATGCAAAAGTTCACTATATTATCAAATATAATACAACATAGACTTTTACCTTTGTAATAACCTCACAATAACAGGAGTAAATCATCAACATTACAACAAAAATTAAAAACAGCTGCTGGAAAATTATGTAAAGTGATTAGAAATGCTAACTTAATTTCTTATATCGATATTATAAAGTGGATTTAGGTACTTGCAACTTACTAATACAATTTGTACCTAACAATAACAGCCCTTCTGTTGCCTCTATATACAAATATAGAGTATTACATCTGTGACTTGATTATAGCATGATTAAAACAGAAGTATAATACTCCAAACATCAACATCAATCCCTTGAGAGATCACGTGGCCCATCACGTGACAGAATCAGCTGTATGAAGCGTGGTATACGATTGATCAACCACTAGGGGCATCAAGCTACACCTTGCGATATGTCATCAACATCTCAATCCATGTGTTGGGGATTTTACATTGGTTTTAAGATTTTATACAGTGTCAATATGGAAGATAGATCATAGGTTAAAACCCGATGAGGTACCCTTTCATCTGATTTCTACGTTGAAATAAAAAGTGGCTTTCTTTTATAAGTCAATATTTTACATGTATTTTTCTGCAATCATTATTACTGGTACACTTAATAAACAGTATAACCAACACTAACGATATCTATGTTGCTTACTGATAGTTTCACCATAGGAGAAGCCACTAAAGAGTTTGAGTCGTGGGTGGTCCTTTTTTGCCATATTTGTGATAAAAAACCTCTAGTCTTAATGGATCCTCGCAAATAAAATAAATACTACAATGAACTAACAACCCCCATAGCTTTTACCTTGGTTCCTCCAAGTTCCCTAGTTTGTTCTTGTCGTAAAATAAACCATGAACTCACCTTCGATATGATCTGTAAATGGCTTATGATTAAGAACATAGCACATCATCTGTTACAAGAACATAACAAACCACTTGCTGTAAAGACATTGGATGTGATCAACCCTTTATAGTGTGCAGGAAAGGTGGACTTATTCTGTATACAGTGTACTTGTTTTGGGAAACACAACCCCCTTTGATTTGATTCTTTGAGCGGCTGTAAATTTATGAATGGTAGGGCCTCTTTGCTGAAGTAAACTAACATTTTTACAATAATAACTATACGAGTTACTCTTTTTACATCTTTTAATATCATTTTAGTTACAACTTTATAGGTAATTTGGGAAGGAAATAACATGAAATAAACTTGATAGATACATTTCACTGTTATATCTAAGTCGTAGTATCTACTGTTTGATCTCGAAAAAATACTCTTCTCATTCTTTTGAATTTACATCACTCCTTATTATATACCATAATCCCTCAATACCTCTCTAAGACGCCGATGCAACTAGGGCGTATTTTAAGGCGAACATGTAATGGATTTTATAAAACGCATTCTTCGATTTCATTTGAGTAGCCTTTATTTATATACTGTCTGTGACATTATTTGTTCTTGCTTTGGTCCTGTGTTTAGATAATGTGTAAACAGTTGTTAAATATACACTTTAAATGGGTGAATGTATGTTAATAGACCTATGGATTTCTATTGTTTCATATAATAAATATAATGATTTGAAGGTCTGTTAATCAGAGTCCTTAAGACGAATCTAAATGACAAGTAGAATCTACACTTCGAATTATTTAATTGACACATCAAGCATAAAAATCTGTTACGTAGCCTCTTAGGTCTCATTCTTATACATACCCAGCTTGAGTAATAATACATGGGATGTGGTTTACGTCTAATACGCAATACTGTAGTTGCTAAAAGGGGGAAATTAAGTCGTAAATTCAGATGAAACAGGAATATTCACCGCAAAAGTATTGCTCTCATTAGGCTGCAGCTGCAGAACGAGTGTGCTTGACACTTTTATTGAGCTTTTTGTTTTAAAATACGCAAACATGATCCTAGTTTCAACATAAGCTTTAAACTACATATCTTCTTGTGTCTTTTCTCTCACAATATTAATGTATGTCTATATTTTGTATGTAGTATGAGTGAGTAAAAACCTATTATTTTCAAGACTTTGATGAACATTATTTTTTAAATTATCTGACCAGGATTAATTTTGAGGTGTGCATCATTGGTAGTGCACTAAGTTAAGGATCCATTCACATTTTAAAAAGCAAAACTATGGTAATCTTACATCATAGTTATGCAATTTTGGAAGAAGTTTAGAATATATTTTGCAAAACTTTAAAAGATTTTACGTGATTATGCTCTTTAGTAACATCAAAGTTACACTTAACACAACCCTTACCTTTTAATTTGATTGATTCATAACTTATGCGGTAGTTGTTAATTTAGTTCCAACAAATTGTATACAACTATATTATACTGCTTAATTAATAACATGCAGAATACTTTCTATATAGCGATAAAGTTGAAATTAATTTATACAAATTTAAATGTATGCATACATATCAATATTATCTAATAAAGTGTAGAAGTTGAATACAAACTAGTAATAAAAAAAAACTATCAAATTAATTCTGAACAAAAACAATTCGTTAGGTTTTATAATTTAATGCATAGAATATGCGTCAGCACTATAAATAAAAAATGAAAAAAGCTTTATAAGATGCTATTATCAAATGCTTTATTTCACTTATTAAAAAATAAATATTATGAAAAAAGAATAAATTAAGAAGTTTATTTCGAGCAACAAAATGTTAAATGTACAGATTTATAAATCAAAACACGTTCAACAAAAAGTAAACATACAAAAACAGTCATTATATACACGTACATACAATTAAATATTTACACAACTAAGATAAAATTTTTAACTAATTTTCCTGACCTGTCAAGATGACTTTCTCTCAAATCTCACACAACAAACAACCACGCCCCTTAGATTGTGATACGCCTTTATCTGTTCATGATGGCTTATCTTACACCAGTTTAATTACTCTAATGCTTCAGTTAAGATAACAAAGTCGACAAAGTAATATAATATAATTTGGAATAGTGCTCCTATTTGCTGAATTCCTAATGAATTTCCAAAGTATTTTAATTAATTTGCAGCCTGCCACTGTTACAGTTATATGAAGTGAGGAAGAGAAAGCATTGTAAATTATAGATAGACTGGTATCTATTTAGATAAGTATTACAAATAACGTTATAATAACTTTATTATTAACGATAAATAATAATAACGTTATAAATATGTACAAGTTATCTCACATCTGTTATACAAATTCCAAAAACTCTTGCAATAATAATACAAAACCACTCCAGTTAGGAGTAATTACTTTATGCTTGGTGTATTGTAAATATTTTTGCATTTCCTAAAAAATCGAACTTGCATACAATTTGGAATCTTTGAAAAACAACTTTGTAAAAATCAGAAAGAAATAATTAACTGCACTTGGAAAATATTTTTTTATGAATGCTTTTGATGAAATAACTTTCTTAAACCTACTATGTTTTAAGGGAACTAGAACAACTTCTCAGAAACTACAAATTATGTTATGATAGTTCCCTGACGTCATCATTATTATCTCCTTAATCCCAACGACAAAAGCGTCCTCAGTACAATGTGTGACACGTGTTAATTGTTTGTGTGTGTAACAATTGAGACAGCATTGAGGCAATTGTAATTTATCAGTTAACACGCCCAACGCAATGGTGGAAAGTGCTTCTATGAATATGTCAATAATGTTTTTAATAGAGGCATCTTAATATTAGTATTGTTAAAATCCTGATTTTTTTCACCATCATTTGCAACATTTTATTCATCAACACAAATTAAATAAGTACATTTAGTAAGTTTATAATGTTCATTTTAGAACAATTTTTAACCTGACCTTTACCAAATGTTTTCAAGTCTCACTAAATGAAAAGAATACCTAAAACTTGGAAAGGGTATTTGTCTTGTATTATTATGGATCCTGAATGAATAGGTAACGGATTAAAGCATTTTTCAAACGTCACTCCCCCCAAACCTTTTCTCTGCACCAATACGAGTCTTTATTGTTTTTTGTCCGAACATTAAATTAAATTTAACATTAAAATTAATTTACAACCAATGTAAATTGACGGTTATATTTCTGAGAGTCATTTGTGTAGTGGTTAAGGCGACGGACACTGAAACCATGACAGCGTCTTATCGTTGGTTCTAGTTACCAGTCCAGGCAAGTAAATGTCATTAGTACTATCATTGATTATACATCCTACAGAATCTCACGTCAAACTCGAGGCCAGCGCAGCAATGCCGAGGCACGCCCGGCCCGTAAGCTAGGTCCATCTATTCCGTAGGATGTATAATCAATGAGTATGTATTCACCTTTTACTGCAACGGCTCGCCCCTTTCTTTGTTGGGTACTTTCCACGCACAGAACACTAGTCAATGTGAACGGGCACACAAAGTGAAACAGAGACTGTCAACGTTTAAAAACAACAATGACAAAAAATATGATTCTCCAAATACCATTGTTATCGAGCAACAATAAACATAAATTTTGATAGCAAATAGTAGCTTTTGAGGTCAAATTAAGTGCTGCAGTACATTTCTGTCTGATGGTTAGTACAGTCCGCCTTATTCTATCAAACCTCAAAGTATGGATAAATGTGAACAACCAAGAAACACTATAGAAACCGGTATTTAAAAATATATATGCCAATATTTCATAATTTCATAACATTATATACACCTGACGTAATTTTTAAATAACAAATATTTCTAACTCACTATTTAATACTGTAATGTACTAATTAACCACTGTAATATAGAGTTTATATATTTACCTGCCATCACCAACAAAAAGAGAAAATGGGGGAAAATACGAAAAATGGGGAAAATACGCTCCAAAATAACACGAAGAAAAAGAAGAAATAGTTTTTTGCTTACGGCTACTACCTTTATTCTTTATAAAGGAAGTAGCCGAAAAGCCAGAGTTTAGCATTTAAGGGTTTATTAATATTGATAGGTATCTAATCCATCATATATTTCTATGTGCTTCGTGAAATTTAAAACATTGATGGTATTTTTAAGAATACTTGGTCAAATTGATGTTTGTTTTGTTTGCATGTATATGGTTTGCTATAACATTAATACTTTCTGAATTTAACTCTACTGAAATCAACAAAAAAGTGTTCATCCAACAAACTAACTGAGCTGCTAAAACAAAGTTACGTTGAAACAATGTATAAAATAGTAACAACAATAATCCGTTTAGTTTTAGATTTTAATGTAAGTAAATGTATCAACACAAGTTCTGTTATTAAAATATGAATTGTGTACAGAAAAAAATAGTTTAAATAACAAAGTGTAAAACTAGTTTAAATTTACACAAAAACTGTAACAGGAACAAGTAAGTAGTAAACCAGTAATAGAAGACTGTTTTTGTAGAATTACCAAAGTCAAACATGATTTTAAATATGTGAATAATACCAATTTGTATGTTTTGTTTTGTAAGATATGGTAGATGCGAGTTGCGATACATCCTACCAATAAAAATATATACCAACTAGTGGCTTCAAGGCCCCTAACCTTGCTCCAATACTCTACCTTCGGATTTGTTTACTCTTCACATGCTGAGAAAGAAAACAATATAAGTAGGAACACATGTCAGTTCGTAAGTAAAGTAGTCACGTAACCACATGTTTTAATGTAAATAAAGCAGACGCTTTTAAATTCCGATGCTTTTCTTATGGGGGATGTTTTACGTTATTTTTTTTGAAGGGAACTTTTTGGAAATACTGCTATTTAGTCAGAATCCCTGGAATCAAGACCTTCAGTCTGAGCCCTCTCTCATCATCCTGCAATTTGCCAAACTTCCACAATTTTGACTTAAAAATCTCGCTTACAGTATTATATATGAAAATGGAACTTTTTATAAATTGGACTATATTTAGTAGCCTTTTTACACATAATACATATGGTACTCTAACGACCCTTGCACTTCATTGCTCAATGTTGCATTTTTATTTACAATAATGTTATTGATTCAAATGAAGCATGTCTGACTATTTATATAATTTTGTTCTTTTGAATCGCTAAAAGGAATGACGTAACGAACCACGTGAATCCAACACTTGACTCGGTCGATATCAGACAACAACACTGAAGCGTGACTAAGGGTGGGTGGGGGAGGGGGAGGGGTGCGCAGAACTACCTGTGGGTGCTAAGTGCCCTCGAGCCTGGTTTGAAATGATAACAAAAGTCTACTTAGTGCTAATTAAGTAAACAATCATGCCCAACAATTTAAACAATTTTGAAAAACTACACGCTCCCCCCTTTGTAATACGCCTTAAAAAATGGTCATTGTATCTAATTTATTTCTACTTGGTTATAAGACATTGGTCATTTAACCAGTGAACTTATTCCAGTTATATATTTTAATTTGTAGGTATTATAGAATTTTTCCGTAATGAATATCAAATATATTATTAACCTGCAGACCCTTTACGACTTCGTCCGCTTAAACTATGAGGTTAGCCCGTTGAACTACAACGAATCAAGATCTACTGTTTGGTTTTCCAAATATCCATAGGGAATAAATGGCAACTTTCAAGCCCCATTGGGCAAAGCCCTATAGTTGAATCGGTATGAAAACACTTTAAATTTCATATTTTAGGTCTAAAGAATCAATGTATTATTCTGAATCAATGTACCAATTTCATCATTCTAGCATGCCGGTAAGTTGGAGACTTAGTGATGAGAGTGAAGGCTTTGAATTTTATATATTAAGATTACAGCTTTATCTTTGTTTACATTTTATTAGACTTTTGAGAGTGGAATCATGTGCAATTATAATTTTGAATTCGCTAAAGAGGTGAAGTATTACACTTCCATTACCAGTAATAACTATTTGTTTCACTGTTTTTCTGCGTTAAACAGCCGGTGAGTGTCAATATACATTTTTCTATTTTGCTCATTTAACAGCCTTAAACAAACATGCAAATGACCGAAACGCATTTGCATGTACTTGAGCTAAATTAAGTTGTAAATATTAGGTATAAAAGTGGAATTTTAAAGACGAGGTACACCGAGCAAGGTAAGTGAAACATAATTTTCTTACTTTATTGCTGAAACGTTGTCGTTTTCACACATAATGTCAAGTAGTACTACGGTCTAGGACCTAGACTAAGAGGTAGGGATCAGCTATTTGGATGAATTGTGCCATATTATGACGTTAATTTCAAGCCAAAAACACATTCTTATAGAAAATCGACCTTCAATTTTTTTTAATTCCTGTTTTTTTCTAATCTACGCTTATACCGTTGAAAACAAAAATATCTGTAAAATTTTTAAATGACCTGACAAGGTTATACAATACAAGATAATCACAGCACATCATTATTTCTACCATGACCTCTAAAATCTAAAAGACATCAAGATCGTATGAAAAAACCTGACACCTAGTTGGATTCCACTTTTAATAAGATTCATGGGATAATCCTTAACATTAAATTTGTTTTGTAGTTTAGAACGTTAGTATAAAATAAGGAACCGTGTAAATTGTATACGAAGTAATTAAATATTGCGATTAATAAAACATATCATTGATCTTAAATTTTGTGTAATTTGTATTGTATTTGGTAAATTTAGTTGTTTATTTACACTAATTATATTGGAAAAATATTCAAAGAACAATGAACGTGTTGATTGATATTAGGACCACAGAAGGCTAAGACTTTTCTAAACCAAGCGCTGAAACTACAGTTAAGCTTCTTTGTTTAGAATTCATTGTTCCTGATGGTGAGTTTTGGTGGTGTTAGTTAAGAAGCTATTGCGGATTATTCATCTCTGAACAATTAAGCCGTATGTTGTTGCTGGATACACTCGATAACATAGGACTCTTTCTTGTCAAAGATTCTTACAAAGGGCTGTGGAATCTGTTCCCTTATAATTCTGAGAAGGTGAATTAAACTATTTTAATAAAAATACTTCTGCTTAAATAAACCAAAAAAATATACGAGTACTAAAATATATCCTACAAATTAGATTAAATTTTGTCTAAATTGTTCGAAACTCGTCATTTTGGTTTCACTGAAAAGTGGGATGTACAACAATGTGCTCTTAACAATCAATTTAACTTTTTAAAATCTATGATGTCGTTAGTAAAAAAAAACTTTTGGAAGTACATAGTAAACTGAACATTTATTTCAAATGATCCCTAATGTGATACGTTTGCTGTAAAAATATAATAAAGATAAACCACTAGTTTAGACAAACACTAGAAATATTTAGTGGTAATGGAGTTTTTGTTGCAGACTTAGTAAAATTCATCTCCTTTCTTGCTATAACAAAGAAGCCTTGTAAGACGATGTGTAGCGTAACACATTGTGTTCTCTGTTAATAAACTCTGTAGAAGACTTGCTAAGCCTCGAGCAATAGGGGTGGAGTTCGCTGTATGAAAAATGACGCTTCATAGAAATGAACTTTACTTGTGAAAAAACGTTGGATGTTAAAGAGTGTAAATTTTATAAAAAAAACATCACTTATGGATCAGTGAAAATTATGCTATACACAATGTACAGTTAGTTTTATGTTTCAACCAATAAATTACACTTAAATACATTATTCTGAGCCAACAAATCACTTGTTCAGCAATGGCATTGCTTGTAAAGACCGCGTTTTTTTAAAATTTAATATTTGTATAGAAGAATACTTTATTTTTTCCATTTGTTTTGCGTGTCTTTTTATTATTTTAGTTTAGAATACATTTACGGGGTAAAGAATAGTAAATAATAGTATATATTCTTTACAGTAGAAATATCGTAAGGAAGTGGTTTGAACTATTCTTTTATAACTTATAAACAAGTGGTATTTGGCAAGTGAGATAATAATAATAATAAACTGATAACACACACAAGTTAGCTGATAAAATAATTATACAGTAAATACTTTATAAAGTAAACCGTTCACGATAGTAACCAATCGAACGAATGGGTTAATTTAAAATAACATGGAAGGTTTAATAATAGTCAGATGCTATTAGTTTTCATCCACCGGATAATTATTTAACCTCATTCGATCCAAACTTGAATAACGAAACAAATAACCTCTATATTTATATATTTCATGGAACCCATCAAATTACAATTTAAATTATAATATGACGTCCCTGAATGGATTTTAATTAAAATGACACAACAATAGATATTTGAATTACTCTATAGTTTTCATCCAAAAACCTTTAAATATTAAATTTATTTTGTTTACATTAACACCTATTTTATAGGTTTTTGAAATAAAGTCTAATTTGTGTACTATAGGCATCTCCAGAAAATACAGAGTTGTATTGTTTTGTGAGGGATAGTCTCTGAATACAAGGTGGATTTTAATATGATAACTATAATCTTTATCTTTTTTAATATCTTCAAAATTATGAACATATTCATGAAGACCTATACAATTATAGGTCATGTAACAGTGGTTCTCAATTCTTTGAATTAAGTCAACATCTATTTAAATCAAGTCGTGTATTCCAAAATTCCAAATCTACCAGGTGCGTATTCAAACTACCATCGGGTAGTGTAAATAAAAGCTGCCACTTGCGAAAAACCTTGATGAAAACGTCTCTTATAGAACAGGAACAAACGATACCGCAATAACTTTTTGATTGCCTGGAAATGCCACTCATATTTTACATACAACCTTTAAAAATTGTTATGTTATCATGATTTCTGCGACATAAATAGGTTGCATAATTTGTCAACAACTTAATATCAATGTTTTGCCAAGCAATAATATGTAAGATCGTTAATTGTTCAAGTAAAATATGAGTAGCAATTGCTTTTTTGTAAAAATACCTTAGTGTAGGGTATTTTTATGTTTGAAGATTTGTTCCGTTCAAAATAACAAATTAAAATAATAATACCATGATAAATACTTTTATATTGTACCCCATATATCTAAAAATAGTAATAATAAATTGCTTTTAGTTACAATTTGAAAACTACACTGTATTTTAAGGATGTTTTGTCCCTAAAAGTATTTGTTATCTCTGCTACTTATACTGAGCTATGGATAGTTTTAGTATTTACCCAAAAACAGTTTTTGATTGCAGCGAATGGATGTGAGCGATTATTCATGATTATTCATTCTACTTTTCATTGCCAATTACTTCCATAGTTTTGCAAAAGTGTACTAGTTCAACTATGTTTTTATAATTATCATAGCTATAAATATCTAGACTCTTCAATACTCCAAAGGTGAGCATGATGTACGAACACACTATATTATATTTAACTGATTTGTACTAAGGTTTAAATAATACGATTTATTGATAAAATCTGTTTATACATAGTTCGTCAAGACTATTATTTTCTTTCGTATTCAATTTAACAGACTTACTACAGAAACTCGTTAAAAAAATAGGTAACCAATTATTTACTCGGCAATATTGGCGATTAATATGACGTAGTTTAACATAAACTCTATATTTATTATAACGTAATAATAAGGTAAAACTAAAAGGAATGTTAAACAAGTCAATGATTGCAAAAATATGATTATAACAGCAAACAAAAGAGCGATAGTTCAATAATGAGAAGTTTCCATGGAGATGATCCCATCCCAAGGTGGTGACACGATTATGGGTCCACTAGTAGCCTCTGGTGTAACTATGTTGATGTATTTCAAGTGTATTTCGTCGAAACTGGTGTACCATATTTATAACTCCATGTCCCCGTTATTGTAATGTCCATTTGTGGCTTCTGAAATCTCCTTTTATGTTTGTAAATCATCCGCATTATTGTTTGTAGATTCTTTAAAAGTCGACAATTTTTAAAGATCTTTTGTACCTTTGTAAATGTCATCTCTGACCATAATGCCATCATTGGCTTTATCAAATTTCCTACCATTTACTTATACCTGGCCTATTACCATATGTGACGTCTATAAGGCCATGTTTTTACTATGGTTGTTACTATGTTAACATTTAGATGGTAACATTTTTAAATGTAGTTGATGTGGAGTTTTAAGTGTAACGATTAATAACGGCATTCTAGATTGGTTTTAGCGAATTTCCCATTTAGGGAAGAAGTTATTACCGAAGGTGGCATGGTAAGACCTTGGCCCGGGACCATGATAACTTTTCGGTTTGAGGCCCCCAGATGCCAAAAACACCATTCGTTCAAATTCATAATATATCTATGTCCGTAAGCACGATAACTTTCGTAAAAATGCTCCGATATTGATGAAATTTTGAATAAACATATAAGGCAGCATCTATTTTGATGAGTTCAAAACCCAGACAGTTCACTCCATTATAAAGGGGGATTTTGGTTGGGTTTTTTACCCCAAAAATGGGATTTTTGAACTTTTTACATATAATTATTTTTAAAGCTGAACTTGGGTTGACACTATTGGAATCAGCTTAAAAAACAAACAATTTGGTATTTTGATCATCGCTCTACGTCAAACGGTTACTGAGGATATTGGAAGTGCTAAACACAGTACTTTGTCCAATGTTAATCTTATGGAGGGTAAGTACAATGTTATATCTCGCTTATTGATGAACATATATTAATGAAACTCGGTATTTCATATGGTTGGGATTTACTGATGTTTGCATACAAAATGAATTTTTTGTGTTCCCCGTGGCAGCAAACCTGCGTATTCAGCCGCTATAATGTTATTCTTATGGAGAATAAGAAACATGTGATATCTTGCTTGTTTATAAATATAAATTGGTAAAACTTGGTATGTTGCTTCATCTAGTGGTGATCCATTGGTATTTGTATAAAAACCAGATTGTTGTGGTCCTTGATGCAGCAAACCTGCATACTTAGTCCCAATGTTTTCTTATGGAGAATAAATCAAATGTCATATCTCGTTTATTTATGAATAGGCTTTGATGAAAGTTGGTAAGTGGCTTCATGACTTAGTGGCATTCATGGGAGTGATTTTGGTGCTTGGTACCATTTGAAATACGCTGAGTATGCAGGTTTGCTGCAACGGGGGTATTTGGTTAATTTGATGATATTTTAAAAATGGGCCTCTCTGTAACGTTACTTTAATGAGCCTTTATTTTTAGCGAATTTCCCCTAGGTATAGGGGAGAAGCTATTACCGTAGTCGGTATGGTGAGACCTAGGCCCGGGACATGATAACTTTTAGTTTTGAGGCCCCTAGATGCCAAAAACACCATTCGTTCAAATTCATATTTATATGTATATACATGTGTCCGTAGGCACGATAACTTTCGTAAACAAATTCCGATCTTGATGATATTTAGGATAAACGTGTAAGGAAGCATTTATTTTCAAGAGTTCAAAAACTTTTCAGATCGCACCATTATAAGGGGGATTTTGTACCCAAAAAATGTTTTTTTTGAACTTTTAACATATAAAAAAACTTCAGTTTGTACTAATTGGTTTGGTTTAAAAAACAAACGATTTGGTATTTGGATTATCACTCTACGTCAATTAGTTATCGAGATATTGAAAGTGCTAAACACAGTACGTTGTCCAATGTTAATCTTGTAGAGAATAAGTAAAACTTTATATCTCGCTTATTAATGAACATTTATTAATGAAACATGGTATGTGTCTTCATATGATTGGGGGTTACTGATATTTGCATACAACAAAATGCTTATGGTCCCCATGGTAGCAAACCTGCGTACTCAGCAGCTATAATGTTATTCTTATGGAGAATAAGAAACTTGTGATATCTTGCTTTTTTTACATAAATTGGTGAAACTTGGTATGTTGTTTTATCTAGTGGTGACCCATTGGTTTGCATAAAAACCCGACTTTTGTGGTCCTTGATGCAGCAAACCTGCATACTCAGTGATGCAGTCTTATGGAGACTAAATATAAAGTCATATCTGGCTTATTTATGAATATGCTTTGTTGAATGTTGGTGAGTGGCTTCATGAGGTACTGAAGTACCATTTGAAATTCGCTGAATATGCAGGTTTGCTGCAACGGAGGTAATTAACTCTTGTAATTACTGGTTTGAAAGACTGATATCCATTGATATTAAGGATAGTAATAATAATAATAATCATAAGAAGATAAAATATACAATGAAGGTAATGATTATATATTAAGCATGTTTCATCGAAACAATAGTATATGTAACAATTATTGGAGCTGGCATGATCATTCTCGAGAACCCCTGCTGGCCGGGCGATGCAACATCAGTACTCCACTCACATTGCCTACCGGCCATTGTACGGCGCCAAAAGGCAGTTTTATTTATATAGATACAGTAGTTGGATTACTTAATTGTAACATCTTTTTGTAATTGTTAATATCCTGTCCACAATATATTAACAGCTGCAATTGTCCATTCTTGTGGGCAAAAAATGAACGTTAACAGTGTGGCTAGTGCCCTTCCGAATAATAGTTAACAAAATAAAACCTTTTGCACAAATACGAAAAAGGACTAATATTTTGATACCTCAATCGTAAAAATAAAGGAGGAGTCTCTTCTTTGGCTTCTTCTGAGTCCACTCAGATAAAATAAAAAATGTCAAACAAATTATAATGGAGCGAGTACTGAAATCATAGAAATTATACATACTGAAGCGAGTAACTCGGTTTCAACTTCCGTACTAACTTGCCCATTGTACTCGACCCGTGCGAACTAGGCTCTCACTGTCTAAAACTATGCAATAAATAATTTATAGTGACCGCCAAAACGTGTTCAGAAGCTCGATAAAAGAATATTTATATTGGTCTCGGGCTTAAGCTTTACCATGCAGCTCTACCATGCAAGCTGTACCATGCTACCATGGCAGTAGCTCACTTTTCCATAGGAAATTCGCTAAAAAGCGAGATATTATTTTTATCCACTATGAAAATAACGTTAAGATGAGTACTCAGTTTTGATGCTACGTTGATTATAATAATACAGGTTTTAATGATATATTAACTTCAACCAAATGAGTTATATACAAGTTTAACTAAATATATTGAATATATATATATATATAAAGTTTTGTTTATTCTTCATAAAAATAACATTGGACGACATACTATGTTTAATAATTTTAATATCTCAGTAACCAGTTGATGAAAAGCAAGAATAAAAAAAAATAAAACTGAATCTAGTGGTGAAAATAAAGCGTAATTTTAAAAATAAATCCAAGAAAAAACTCAAACCAATTTTAATTTACTTAGAAGTTTAATCGATCACTTCTTCACCGGTAAAGATTATATTAGAAATGCAAGCTCCATCAAACCGGCTTATGGGATATGATAAAGTTGTTGTAGGACATTATACATTTTAACTTGTACCAGTGAAGGGAACAAACAATGGACAATCCAAACCGAAGGAGATTAATGTGCTCCACTTGACATTTAAACTGAAAATGTCACCGAATGACATTAAAATGAAAGGAAACATTTGAATCCAGCACAATAACTGTCTGTCAATGGTACGTTGTTTATCGTTATTTTATATTAAAATTATAATTACTTAACGCAATTAGTTTGTTATGTATGCGAATGCTTGATAAATGTTCCTGCGAAGCTGAGGTCAATTGGAACAAACTAACTGATAGAGATAGAACGCAGATGAGTTATGACTTCACGACCCCTAAAAATGAGTTTAGAGCGTTGCATTGCGGTGTTTCAGGCTTCAAGTCTTAACTTCCTGGTAGTACTAACAGATAACTCTTAGTAGGAAGTTTACGTTGATAAGGAATATGTTTCTATCTTAACCATGACGAAACTCTTTGATGAGGCGTGAACACTGGAAGTTGTGTTCTGTGTTCAGTACGGTAAAGCTAATACCAATTGAAGCTATAGTAGAATTTTATTCACTTTACCTTCATCCTAAACTTCATTAGCAACTTTGTATTAGCAGGAACACCAAGAAATAAAATGTTAGTGTGCTATTGGCTTATTGAATGCTAAGAAATACCAGCTATAAGTATTATAAAGAGATGAATTTGTATAGAAAGTTGGAAGGAGGACCCCCTCATAAGTTTATGTACTACTAGCTAGGCACGGCAAAGTAGAGAACACGAAAATAAATAAAACGAATTGTAAATACCGGATGGCTCAAAGAGACTGCTACAAATATCATTAATGGTTTAATATAATGTGACAAGCATGTGGGGCCAGGAAGGGAGATAACTTTGCCCAATTTAAATTTCCCCTTTATCGAAAATTAGTGGTGTATGTTGTTTGCATAATGTATCACTGGTATATCTACATTAAATAAAGTCGATGAGGAGTTAAAGTTTTGACACATTATTTTAAGATGAAAGATAAAATAATTGCGATATGATAAAACCTAATAGGTACAGAGCAGACGTATTTAGAATTTATTTGAGCTATTTTAAGTAATACAAACGAAAAAACTGTGCAAATGCTTGAAAAATATCAATTACATAGTTTTTATACATAAATAATTAAATATAATACTGTAGCCAAAGGTTCAGGGAAATAAGTTGTGGTACTAGACTAGTCACCACATTATTATAAATGTAGTGCAAGTAAATATTACAAAATTAATACAAATCAGTAAACCGGATTAGTGTTTAGCAGTGAAAACCCCATTACAATACAAACTTGTTGTATCTAATATGAAAATCAGAGATATATTTAAAACCGTATAAATTATCTAACAGTAATGAGATAAAAACTCGATTCTCCGCATAATCATGATCCGCATTTGTATTCATGGAAACTTACTCTAGATTGAATTGAATTTGTTTTAAATAATATATTTAGTAAGCCCCAGTCCTGAAAATGCATGAAATTACAATTCCCATTTTGAATTGACTTTTTAATTATATCCTAAAATTTAATTAATTAGGATGTTATAAAAAACAACGTCCTTTGTTGTTAACACGTCCTGACCTTCTGCATTTTAGCACAATAAGTCAATTCTGCTATAATAATAATAATAATGAAAAACCCGCTGTCTGAACTTGTCCTTGGCCGTCAAAACCAAGTAAATAAATGTTTGTTTTATTCGTATAGTCCGTTAGTGTTGTGGTATTGTGTAAAAACTGAGAAAAAGTGTTCTTCAATAAGTTTTGACATCACATTTTGACAGAAGGGCAGTAGTCCCGAAACTAGTAAGCTCCTATTAAAGCAAGAACTAACAAAATATATGTAAACTTGCTTTAATTTGACATAAAAATCTCCTTAAATTGTATATATTATACCTCTTTAATTTATATATAAAATATATTAATGGATTTAATAATGATAACTGTTAACTTTTTAAATGTTAAAGTAGATTAGGCAGTATAACACTGTCAGAAAATGTTGAGCTATAAATCCAATACCACATTTCACTCATTAGTGAACGCAGATCCGTGACCTCTATTTGCAAATTTCCCCTATTGGAAATATGTTATTACCGTAGTCGGCATGGTAGGACCTAGGAGAGGGACAATGATACATTTTTGTTTTGAGGTCCCCCAGATGTCCCAAATGTATGTCCATTGGCATGAACAATCTCGTAGAAAATGTCCGATGTGGAGGGTTATTTACTTTTTTTGGGAGGGGGATTGTATTTGGAATTAGTTTACTCTTAGTCTTTTTTCAAATAAAAATTTAGTTTATACCATTGTATTCAGCTTTAAAAAACAACAAATTTAGGATTTTGACTTATTGCTCTACGTCGATTGGTTACCGAGATATTAAAAGTACGTTGTCCAATATTCTAAAGGAGAGTAAATATAAATGTATATCTCGCTTAGTTATCAATTTATATCGATTGAACGTTTGGTTAATGGTTCTCGAAGCAGTACACCTGCACACTTAGCCCTATTTTATTCTTTTTATAATATATATATATTATATATTGCTTGTTTATGCATATTTTATAAAAAAATGTAATTGGATTTATGTGGTAATGAAACACATGTCTATGCAAATGAAATTCGCTGAGTACTCAGTTTTGCTGCGACAGGGTATTATAGGTTCCAAAAATTTAGCAAATTTTATGAGAAACCTGTGGTGATCAAAACAATTAACATGCCAATGTAAAATTGCCTAAAACCCATTTTGTAAAATATTCACGTAACACTACATGTTGAAATGATTGCCTTAAAAATACATTTTCAAGGTTATGCATTATCATAAAACATCGCGTGCGCAACGTGACAGAAAAATAACCATATCAGTGCAATTGCTTACACGACATTGTTAGTTAATGCAATGTAGATTTAGAGGCATGATAAAATATGCAATTTACAATGATTTATGAGTGGCCGGTTTTTTTGCGTGCATGATGATAAATGGTTCACAATACAATTCTTTGATAATGAAGTTGGTGGTATAGCGTGTAAAAAAAATTCTTAAGTAGAGCAAAAAAAAAACAATTTTCAGCTAACTATATGCTTTTCACATATGTTATCCCTTAGTACTTTTACTTAAAGTTCGGCTGAACAATTTTAGTTTAATTTCTAAACAAGACCGCACGGAGCACGCTGACGTGAGGGAAGTGAATTTCCGCATTAAAATCTTAAAAATATCAAATAAAGGGTTTAAATCAACACTGGTTACATGTTTTTGAAAATTAAAAAATTTTATTTTTTTGCTGTTTTTGCTGCTCCTGGTTATATTTAAATTCTCTAATAGGATGCCAATGTTGTACATTATCAAGTTAGAAAGAGGTATTGTCGGGATAACAAGTTGGTACAGGAGTATGAGGGTGATAAAACGATGTGTTAAGATATGAAAAACAGCCTTTTCTAGTGTAAAATCCCCTTAAGACAACGTACCGTATTTTGGCAATTAACATTTTCTTTAATAACTCGGTAAGTTATTGTGCTAGAATGATGAGAGAGGGCTTAAAATCTTTTGCTTTTTACTGTACAATAAGCTATTGTGCAATAAGTGTACATTTGGGGCTTTTCTGGCCCAAAAACTCAAAATTTGAAAACTTAAAATCCCAAAAAGCGGGTTAGAGTTTTCCGATTGTTTTGCCCAGCGAACTTGTCCAACTGATTATAAAAAGGAATGTCTCTACCAAATTTGAAGTAAATCGGTCAAAAATTGCCACCGCTAGAGTGCGAACATATATATATATATATATATATATATATATATATATATATATATATACAGTTTTTAGAGACCCCTCAAAAAATGTTCAGGGTCACGTTAGGAACTTCTATGGTGGTCCCAGGCTTAAGTCGTACTGTACGGGTCATGCTAATAGTTCACTTTTCCATAGGAAATTCACTAATAACTTACGTATATTTATTTATACAATTATGTCACCTTTGAATCTTACTATAATGCGCGTGTATTTAATTAGGAACATAGAAAATAATTTGATGTAGTTAGTTACTTTCATTTTGAAATAATCAATAAATAGAACGTAAAGAGGTTGGTGACAACCTTTGTCTTATACTTTGCCCGTCTGCTAGGTTCCTCCGTTCTGTGCATGGAATGTATCAAGCAAAGCCTACAAGCAAAGACTATTTTCGAATCCACGACAGGCCGCTGCCATGGTTTCTTATTCGTCACCTTTGACCACTTAGCCAGTGACTCACCAAAATTCACCTTAAAATAAAACACAGACAAAGTGTTTAATTTTTTCGCAACGGTACTCTGATTTATTTCTGCACAATCACCAATAAGACAATTTCAAGGGTTTTCAGATGAAAATGAATATGAAGGATTAAAACAATTTTTAGGAAAATCCCACTATAGGTTAAATTCAAAAAGTCGTTCTTTGGGTAGCATCTTGGATTTTTGTTCGTTTTTTAACAAGCACAATCGCAATCTAAACTCATGTAGCAGTTTGTAAAACACTGAGTTTGTAAAAAATCAAATTATTAATAAGGGGTAGCAAGGATTGTTTTGAGGACTGTTTACTCAAAGTAATCGGCCTATATTGTGGTTCATCTAAACCGTATATACATATAAAACACGCTGTATTATTTTAAATTAAAGTAATTATTTTACTTTAGTTGTATGAAACTACACTTCGTACATCTAAGGTTAACTAACAATAACTTGGGTTTTATTTTAATTAATAAAATAATTAGTTTATGCTGTGCGGTAGTAGTTCGATTACTTTATTGGCAGTGGTGGGTATCATAAAAGCAGTTTTGAAAAGTCTCATGATTTTACTGATTAAAATAAATAATTAAAAGCTAGCCACTGTCCCGTTCTCCGCAAGGGAATCTCAGAGAAATAGGGTCAGATGGTTTGAAATTTACACCTTACCTTAATAACCTTACCTTACCTTGATTACCTTAATAAAATAACTTCACAAGATTAACATAATAACTTAAAAGGGCTATGAGTCCTGACTGTAAATGTTTTCAAACCCTCAAAAGGCACAAATAGAGAATATGAGCTTTTCATTGATACCAAAAATCGCCAAACAAAAGTACGGACATTCCTTTAATAACATACATTATTGTGCTTGTAAATTTGTATAACCTACAACGAATTCATCGATAGGCAGACTTCATGGATAATTACTGAAAATGGAAACGAAGTGCCTTTTTATACTTCAAGAGCAATGAATTCTAATAAAATAATATAATCTATGTAATACTTATTTCGTATATAATTTACTAAAAATAGATTTATAAGCAATAACAGGTTTCTACTTAATAATGATCTAAATTGAGTAGTTTTTGTTAGGGTACTCGGCCAACGATGAGAACGTTTTATTTATTTCCTCACTCCAAAGATAATATAAATATTAAATAGTATTGTTTAGTTTGTATACGTTCTTGATCAAGCATAATCCATATAAATTTTATACATGTAATATATGTATAACCATAGAAAAATAAATCAGGTAACACTTTTCTATGGTATAACCAATCAATAGATACCTGTATTCATTGGTTTAACTTACTAGAGTTATCGTATACAAAGCATTTACAATTATTTAGCTTCATAAGAAACTACATCTATTGCTACTTATTGAAGTTCCAATAATGGGAGCATTTTCAAAATAATTTCATCAGAGAGTTAATTATCTGGAGATGAAAACTTAAACACGGGACTGACCACATGACGAGCTGAGACTACGTGACAAACCACGTGACTAACAACGTGACCAGAGGTGACCACGTGACTGGGCACGTGAGAGTTCGGGCCGTCTACCAAAAAACAACTGAGGGACTCTTCGTTAACCAAGCGAATGTTCTAGATAATCCAGTTATCTCTTTGTAGAAAAAATCATATAAAACAATTTAGAGAACCCGTACTGTGCTGTAGCACAGAGACAACTTTGTAACTTAGGCTCTAAATACATTATGAGTAATGCCTAATCAATATATATTGTTCAATATATTATGTGTTCATACTATATTGTTCAATGTATATATTGTTGTGATTTATACTTCTATTATTTACGCAACTAAATTATCGTGATTAAAATAACGAGCTACAAATAAAATTATCTTTCAACATATACAATTTATTTCTTATTTATTATAATGCAAATAAATATCCCCGTCACAGCAAACCTGCATATACAGCGAATTTCCAATGCATTTATGTGTTTATCACTACCACATTAAGCCACTTACCAAGTTCAATAAAAATTCAGGAATAAATAAGAGATATATATAACTTTTTATTTATTCTCCATAACAATAAAATTAGGGCTGAGTACGTAGCTTTGCTGCAACAAAATGAATACAATAAATGTGTTTTTATGGAATTATCAATATAATTCAACTAAGTGAAGCTAAATAACAATTTTTATTCATTTAGGTTTATAATCAAGGGAGATACAAAACTTTACTAAACATTAGGGCTGAGTATGCAGGTTCCCTGCTACAGGGCCAGTAACACAAATAATTTTGTTTGTGCAAATATCAATATACCACGACAAGGTGAAGCCACATTAGACCAGGCACGTTTTTCAAAAAGTACAATGCAAGAAGCATTTCATGTAACAATTGGGGAAACAACATTTTTAGGATGTTTTGACCCCGCTGGATACGAAGCTGCCTGTTGCCAAAGCGAACTTTGGACCGGAAGTGCGGTATCCAAGATGGCGGCCAAACCTCTGTTGCCCCATATCTACCTTGTTTGTTGGCTTAAAATAATTGTTTGAACGACTGCATAGGGGTTTTCTCGGATGTCAAACACATTGCAACGGTCAAAATTTACTAACTATAAGTTTGGAGGGCATAAGTTCTAGGATGGCGCCCAAGATGGCCGCCAAAACTATGTTGCCGTATACATTCCATGTACGTTGGCTTAAAATAATTATGTAAACGTCTTCATAGGGGTTTTATCGGATGCAAAACACATAGCAACGTTCAAAATGTACTAACTGTAAGTTTGGAGGGCATAGGTTCCAAGATGTCTGCCAAAACTCTGGGCATTGTGTTCAACGTAAAAATGTACTTCTATATGATGGGTCACAACCCCAAATTTAAATTTAAAAATAAATAGTTGAATCCAATATGGCGGATCCAAGATAGCGGTCAACAATATTAACTAAGACAAAATGAAGTATAAGTTGGTCAACAATGATCGGGGGCGGTCCGGAGTCGATATCTTAAGAAATGTAGAACAAATTAGGGCGGGGGGACTCATTGAAAACTCACCCTGTATAACAGATCTGGAATATATAAAATAAACTGCAACGAATGTAATAGTTATTATATCGGACATAATTATCGAAACTTTAAAGTTAGATTCAATGAACATCTACAAGATTTTATATCGAATAACAAAACAACGATGAAATTTTGGCAACATGTGATGAAAATTGTTTTTTTGTTAACCAGAATCAAAAGTGTAGTTAACTGTCGTTTGCTGTTTTCTATCTTGTAAATAGGACGTCAGCCAGTCCAACGCTCTCTATTTTATTCCAAGAGATGCAAGTTTCTTTAAAAGAATTGCATGTCAATGCAATCGAATGCCCTGGAGGGCTCGATAAAGCAGCCAATTGCAACACCTCCAAGGCATCGATGCATTTACTAACGAAGTCGATGAGGGCTAGCTTGGTGGATTTATTTTTACGACAGCCAAACTGCTTTGAAAAAAGGATATTGTGATAATTTAAATACTGCATCAATCTGTTACAAACTGCTTTTTATAAAATCTTACTGACCGTTGGTGGGAGTGAGATTGGACGATAGTTCTGGGGTAAGAGTTTACTTTCTTTCTTGTGCAGTGGCTTGATTATGGGTTCTGATAAACAGTTCATATGCAGCTTTAAAATACCTAATTTGAACATATAATTAATATTTGTTTTGTTTTAAATGCGAGGTTATATTTTTAATAGATTTTGAGAAGACCTAAGTGCACGAAACATGCGCTTTATATTTCAGTCTAAAATATAAAATGTTTCTATAAAAAAGGGTACTTTTTTAAAATATGAAGATACATCTTATATATATATATATATATATATATATATATATATATATATATTTATGAATTAGTTCACATGTAAGGTTTTCTATTAGTATTGTATGTAGGAAATAAGCATCTGAGTACCCTTTTTCTAAATATTTTATTTTTAGCACCAAGTTTCAACCTAATTTACCTAGCCTAACCTAAGGGGGTTTTATTGGTTGCAGACAAACAAAATTTATATTTAACATATTTGTCCTGTGACTAAAATAATTACTAAATGTTTGTTAGAATAATTATTTCTTTTTGTTTACTTCATTTCGAGCCAGTTAGTGGTATAATCAATATATTTTGGTGTAGTTATTTTATTAATTTTGTTAATTAAATTTGTCTTATTATTTCAAAAATAGGATTATTTTATGTTAAATAACCGTTCAGCATATTTTGAGGGTGACCTCTGTAACCTGAATAAATTTAAAACTCCTCTTTTGAATCTATTTTTGTATTATCTGAAAACTCAATGACTTTAAGATTTTCCCCTATATATATGATTGCGACTAAGTAAATGCTCTGCAAAATTTGATTTCATTGAAGTCGTGTTGTTACTTTTTATAGCGTGTAGATGTTCACGGAATCTAGATCTAAATCATCTCCCTGTTTGTCCAATATAAACGCCTTTTCAGTCGGAGCATTTCAATTTGTAGATACCTGATTGGTCATATTTGTCTTGGGTTTTTGTCAGAATTGATTTTGTATTTTTAAAGTTAATGGCATTGTTTTGTGTTTTGTAGCTGACTTCATATTTAGAATTTTTTAAGTTTTTTGAATTGCTTTATTAAGGTACACTGTAAGGTAGTTGTAAGGTACACTGATACATTTATTTTCAATTTTCTGTTGTTTTACTAGTTTATTTTTCTTCTTCTTGATGTTTTTGATAATTTTATCAACACTTTTATTACTGTATCAATTTTTACAATTACCTCACAATAAGGAATATATTGAACACTAATATTCGTAAAGATATAACTCAAAAACTATTCTTGTTGAGTACAATTTCACCTTGGGAATGATAGACTCGTTGTGCACCTGCACCACGCCGCCGATGCGATACGTTTGTAATTCTTGGAAGCTTCTTACTCTTGTTAAATAATTGAGGTAAATTAAACCGATTCCACTGTCGTTTACACAACTGAGATGAGATATTAATATTAATTTGGTAAGACAGATACGTTTGGGTGTTGTGGCCACAAAAAAAAGTTGTTTTCCCCAAGTAGTTGTCCCCCTTCACCACTGTGACCGGCACTGATTATGGAGTGTGGAAGGAAATCAACTAATATTTAAGTAAAGAATATGTAGAAACAATAATTAAGGATTAAGGATATGTATTGCAGGATTTATTTTTAGCTCTTCTATAAATAATTAATTTAAATTGTCCATTATTGAGGTTGGCGTCAATCTGCTGCCACAAAAACACAAGTGCTTGTATGAACTGAATGATTCGAAACAATACACTGCCTCGACACACTGATGCGACGCATAGTGCAGGTGAGATGAAGAAGGGACGGAAGCCCTGAATCCAGCAAGATCCGTAGACAGTGTACTAATAGATGTCAACCCCCTGCGCCTTAAAACAAAACTTAAATTTACACAAATAACAGTAAAATAACTTATTTATGTTTATAATTATTTAACTGACATACGCATGGTATGTCAGTATAACTAGAAATTTACATTTAACTATAGATTATTCATAATCAATGCGAACACTTAAGTGGGATTCAATACTTATTTGAAAGCAGATCAAATAAATTCGGTACGCATACAAATAAAAACGCATATTTTATAGTATTGTCTCAGTAGAGCAAGATCGTTGACTATCAATGATGCAGTGATGCAATAATGCATGATCGCGAACAGTGTAGGAGCCTCCCGAATATTCATCGGAATGTTCGGCGGAAAATTCGCCCGAATGTTTACTGAACGTTCACTGAACATTCGGTCCCGTATTCAAAGTTCACTCAGCTCCCACACTTCTCGCGAATACTCCGAACATTCTGAGTTCGTCCGAATGTTCGGGCGTGTTTGCGAGAAGTGTGGGACCGCCTTAATCATACAATCAAACTATGCAATTGTCCTGAACTTAATTAAATGACGTTTATCAAAAGATTAGATCAAATCATGTTGACAAAGGAGTATTTTAAAGTAAAATTGTAATATGAATAGCTTGAAAAGTTTGTTACGTTTTTCTATGTATAAAATTTCCTTTTCAGAATAATATTTATTTACACTTTACCTCTCCTCCTTTCAAAAGAGGCTAGGCCAAGTCCAGATAACTAACAATCTAAATACAAATTTCATCGCTATGATGTTTTATAAATACAGATAGTAATGCCCTTACAAACAGCAAATCATGTAGCTTTCAGACCTGTGTTTTAACATCATTTTCGTTATGTTTTAAACCCGTCATTTGGGTATTCAATGTAAACAAATTTAATAAAGTAATTTAAATTTATAACAAATATAAACAAAAAAAACCCAAAAACAAATTGTTACAGCTCAATCTCAAGAGTTTTTTTCACAAAATCTTTACATAAAAAAGGTAGATTATAAAACCTAAACATATAAAATGTGATAAAACCTTAAAACTGTATAAAAATCCAATTTGTAAGTAGAATTTGTTTGTTTGTATAGTGTGATACAAAAGCTGATTATTTAACTAAGGGTTTCCAATAATAAAGCAGGCGTTTAAAATGATTCATTTTTTATTAATCAGATAATCTTAAGGAACAAAATCAGATTAGACCGCATTGAAACGTATTTACATTACCTAGATTATGAGGGAAAATAAGGAATTAACCAGCCCATTTAAGTCCACAGACACCAAAGTCTCCAAATTATCTCAGTCACCCTTTGAACATTAATGCTGTTCCTAGTTTGTTTAGAACTTCATAATGAATACATTTTTCAATGTTTCCAGAGGTAGTTGAAAATTATGGTTTCGGAAGCATAGATTAGTTATGAATAGAAAAAAATGTAATCAATTTTGTATCTATTTGGCTGTTTAAACTTTTAAAAGACCTAGTGTTATATAATGTATAATACAAAATAAAACTTTCTATTAGAATAAATTTGTAACACAGACAATATCTTTTGACAGACAAACATTTCACTATGAAAAAACAAACAAATACAGTTACAAATTAACTGAGTTTAGCTGTATTTTAGTTTTTATGTTTGAAAAAATTTTATTTTTAAGCAAAGTTTTGAAATGTTATCCATATTTTGGCTCATGCACTTCTAATATGTAGCGTTTACTTCCTTCCGATTTCGTACAGGTTTAACGTAACGTACAGTGGAAAGCTTGTTTGTCTACGACTCGCCTACCTGTCGGCACCAGATAACCGGTGTATAGTCAAGACCTGGACCCCCCATGGTCTCGGTGTCGTTGACTGAACAGCTGATTGTCTTTCTCAAGCAACTCCTGTTATGACAGCCATTTTCATTCGCTTCATATGATTCTGATATAATATTGTTGAAGCTAGTGATACGACGAAAACCTTTACGTAAAATGCTCAAAAGTATAGTACAACCAACCAGAAACAACGTTATTGCTGTGCATTTTGGGTGTTCTATTTATTTATTTGTTGTATAGTGGTGCAATGTAAAATTAAATGCTATCAATTTACCGTAGAAGACACCGTGTTGCAGTTTATAATTGTATGTTCCATATCAGTAATTAGACTCCCAAGCAAAATCATTAGGTTACAACTGGAATAATTATGAAAAATAATACTATACCTGTTGTAACACAATTTTACAACATTCATGAAATGCGGTTTTGATAGGAGAGTAAGCACAAAAAATATGCTTTTCCATATCGTTCTTCTAAGCACAATCCCCTTAGAAATAGTCTGTAAAGCTAATTATATTTTAAATTACCACTAAATTAATTACCTGTTGGAGACTTTGTGATATTTAGTATAAACGGAACACCTAGTGCCTTATATTGAATTAAAATGGTGTATAATATGATGTTATTCTGTGGATTATTGCATAAAAATAAAACCAATATAGATACAAATTCTTATTATCCTAAGTTTGATGGTTCAGATCGTACCATTCACACCTAAGCCCAGCAGCCAACTAGTGTCTGAATCATGTATGGCCAACAGCAACCAGTCTTAAATGAATTTAAAAAACCAAATCTCTCTTCTGCAAGCTAAATTTAAATGCAACTAAAGAGTTCTAAGCTGGAATGATAATAACAAATTAAAAAATTAAAACACAGAAATACGAAAAACAGATACTCAGCTATCGCGTCACAATATGAAACCATCACAGCAAATTGTTTTGCAGTTGCAGTCAATATCTTAGTTATATTATGCTAGAACAATCTGTATATGCTGTTGTGCTGCTTTTTGTATCGCCAGCTGATAAATATGCAATTTAAAGTTTTGATTTTCATTCATAATTGTTAATTTTCTCACTTTAAAAGATTCTGTATTACCTGAGGTGAGCTCCTAAGGCAGGAACTCAGGAACTCAAAAATAAGATAGTAACTTGGCTTTTTCAAATGACCTTCCTTTTATATATAAAAAAATTTAGGTTGTAATGGAAATATCAGAAACCTAACCTAAGTACATCGTTGTTATTATTATTGGTTTAAAACAGTGGCAAATCCATGTTCATGTACATGATCAACGTGGAATAAACTATTTAGTTTTAAAAGATTACCATCAAAATGTATAACGCCCATGGAATGGAGTTCGGGAGGTTTTTTAAACCTCAAATGGTAAATAACGAGAGTAAATCCTTTTAATTAATAGCACATATTTACTAAATAATAGTTTTGTAGGTTGCAAAGGAAGGAATATATTCTTTTAATAATGAAAATGTAGATGAGAAACAAATTAATCGTTTACCTCCATAAGCATCATTTCTAAATTTTGATTGGAGGGGCAAACATAGTCGTGATCGTGATTATTGTGACTTTTCATATATACAATAATATTTTCTCCAAATTATTAGGGGGCGATTTCCCGCCCCTTTCTACACCGAATTACGCCTATGTTTACCTACAACATGTATCTTACTATTTCCATTAACAATCAAAAACAATTTTATGTTTTGTTGAATGCAAAATGTTGGTGAAATTAAGACATTATGTTAGTTGAATGTCTCGTACGCTTATTAGTTGCTGTTTTACTAGTTGTTGCTTACTAGTACGCTATCTGACTTCTAAATTTATTTACTTTGGCACCCACATAAAACAAAATATAAGCTTCAAAAAATAATTTGTATTCTTTACTTGTTAAAGTATAAGTTTTTTAAAACAAGGTTGAAAAGGATTTCTAGGGCTGCAACAATAATCTGACGTTTGTCTGGTATAACTTGAGCCAACTTGCCGTAGGCTTAAATGTAAAGGTTTTACTAAGAGCAAGTAGGCCTACACGAGGGGCTACATCGCCTTACAAAACTTCTTTGTTGTTACGACAAAGGAAAAACAATTGTTTTCATGACTTTTAATGCCATAAATACTACTTTTAATTCTGTTATTACTGAAAAAACTCAATAAGTACTTGTATTTATGAACTTATGGGAAAATGATGGATAATAATCGTACTAAGTAAATATTGATATGTTCTTGCATTAAAAACTGCATTAAAGAGAAATATTAAATCAAACTATTCAATTTTTTACCCTCAATCTAATAAAGGAAATTTGAATTCAACCAAAGGGAATAATATATATTACCGTTTTAAATTTAACACGTACATTAAACATGTGAATATTACATGTTTAAATTTAAGTACACAGCTCTTAGACACAACTATTAGCTAGCTTTATTTCCCGTTAATTCCGATATTCTGACCCCCGTATGTGGACAACTGAGATTTAAAAGTTATGTAAACCTAATGTAGCTATTTGAAAATAAATATATATGTCACTATAACTATGACCACGCAATTGAAACACTAGATTATATTGTATTGTCTAGTAATTTTGAGATTACGTCAAAGTCTGTCGTAATCTCAAGGCTTGTGAGTTAGGATATACAAGTGAAAGCAGAATTTATATTAACGACACACCTACCCCTGAAAAAAGGAAATAATACGCTTTGGCTATGGACAAAAAGAAGAGGTTGGGCTGCCGCTATTTATAGACCCAGGACGGCAAGATTATGATGAGAAAGAAGGATGGGGACGCTGCGGTCAGGATTTCAAAAACTGAGGACTTGGATAAGTTGTAATTTTCTTACCCTCAGTCTTATTATGGTATATATTTCTTTCAATTAACTCTTATTTTGATTGTTATATTTTCCCCCCAAATTTGTTATTAGAGCCTATAATAACAAATTTGGTTATGATTTATAACCATCCTCTAGGAAAAGTGTATTTATTTATTTTATTATGCTGTAACTTAAAAACTGTTAAGTATTGACATTGAAAAAATAAACAAACATTTTAATATTCGTAGTTTTCATTGCTATTATCAGAATGTAAGAGGCCTGAGAAGTAAAACCAATTTATTTTACAATAACTTGCTGTTATTTCTATTTGATATAATAGTCCTCACCGAGACTTGGCTCAAATCATCAATATTTACTTCAGAACCTTTTACTGATAATTATAATATTTTCAGAAAATACAAAATTTATGCTGAAGGTGTCGATAGGGGTGGAGGTATTTTAATTGCACTTAGGAATAATATTGCTTGTCAAAGATGCAATAATATATGAGAGTTTGTGGGTTAAAATAATTGATTTGAATCGAATGAAATATTGGTACTTTGGTATTATACGGATGCCACTATTTTTGGAGGTTAATTTTTACCGGATACAAAGGTTAACTACATAATTCGAAAACACGTACTTTTATTGACTTACTGTACAAATTTTACATCATTCTGATGAGCGGTCTTTGTGTTGTGCCTCCCAAAAGACAGCGATGTCCGCTAGGATCGTGTTGATTGCGTCGCCGCCGCTAGCAGCCACACCCGATCGCCACATGTACTCCGCCAAATATACAGCGCGCTGCGGCAGTTATGTTAGGATGGGTTATCATAAAAATACGTACGGTTTCCTCTTCATTTAGAGATAAATATCACACCAAAAGAACGTCACTCATTATGAAAACAAATGTAACGTAGTGGACGGCAATAAATCACTCATGACACTGGCCCAGATACAGGCGGTGACAGGTGATGCGCGCGCTCCGGTCAACGACCTGACCTTGGCCTATTTGGAGGGGGTTTGGCGGCCTGAAGTATGACTCATCAGGTATCATTCGATTCGCAACAAAACAAGGAAAGTCCTACTATCATTTTTATGATAACCCATCCTAACATAACTGCCGCAGCGCGCTGTATAAGGGTGGCATCCGTATAATACCAAAGTACCGAAATATTATATTGGCGCTGTCTATTTCCCACCTTCCAGCAATTTACAGTTATATTTAGATTTTTACAATAGTATTAACTTGATTAATAATAAGAACAGTAATGCAATTCTTATAGCTGATTTTAATTTAATTTTTTTGGAGTAAATTATGATTTAAGTAAAGGGAATACTTATTGTAAAGAGTTGAGTAGTTTAATTAACTTTTTTAATTTGTCAACAAAAAATAATGTATTAAATTATCAAGGAAAACCGTTGTATTTATTTTTGACAAATATTAACCAGGCATCAGTGGAGGAAAGCTCTGATCCATTAGTTCAGTGGACGCTTATCACCCGGTGTTGGAGATCAAGGTCGACCCGTCGCGGCCTTATCTTATCGCCCGGCAGCGCGGCGCTAGGTAATGACTCTTTTTATTACTTCCGTAAAACAGATTTTTTGCTTCTATACAATCGTTTATTGCATATTGATGAAATATATTTACTTGGTGATGGGAATGTTGCTGTTTCTCTTTTTTATGACAAATTATATAAAATATTTGATGAAGTATGCTTGAAAGGATCACCTCGTAAATCTCGCTATCCCGTGTTGTTTGATGCTAACATAATTAAGAGCATTAAAGTCAAAGTTAAATTACATAGAAAATATCTCAAAACAAGGAACTTGGAGGATTATGCTCTATTTTATGAACTCAGAGCAAAATTAAAACAGGATTTGAAACGAGTATAATAGATATTTAGCTTCTGTGGAAAATGAGGTAGATACAAACTGTTTACACTTTGGAATTTTATGAAGGGTAGAAGCCAAAATAGTAGGAAAATGGATGCAATAGTATGCAATGGGGTTGAATTATGTAATGGGAAAGATATATCGAATGTGTTTGCCGATTATTTCAGCTCTGTGTACACTCGCTACGCCGGGGATATACCTCGCACCGCGGCGGCGGCGCGGCGGCACGGCGGCCGGTCCTAGCCTAGCGGGTGTCCAAACACTTTGATATCGGCTCTGAATCTGAAAGTATGTGCAGTGGTCAATTAAGCAACTAAAATCCAAGAGGAGGTCCTGATTTGTTGCCTCTCTTTTTTTTAAGGGTTGTATAGATGTTTTCGTAAAGCCTTTAACTTTCATTTTTAATCTAAGTATAAAAAACCGTATATTCCCTGACATGTTGAAGTGTACTAAGGTCACTCCGATTTTTAAATCGGGAAAAAATAATTTATTAAGTAACTTTAAACCAGTGGCCGATTTTTCTACATCCCTGCAAAAATATTTGAGAACATAATTCATAAGTATACATTTTATAATATAACAAAATATATATACTGTTCCCATCATAGTTTTATGCCAAATAAATCTGTTGAGTCTAATCTTTTAATTTTTTCTAAAGTTGTTTACTTGGGAATTGATTTGAAAATGCAGACAGATTGGACCTAGCAAAGGTATTTGACAAGGTTGACCATTACATTCTTCTGAGTAAATTACATAAATTCGGATTTTCTAACAATTTATTAAGCTTTTTTGAAACATATTTAGTTAACAGAAGTCAGTTCGTTTATGTTGGTTTTTGTTCAAAATTGTTCACAATTTAGTCATAAGTCCCCCAAGGGTCAAATCTTGGTCCTTTGTTGTTTAACATAATAAGTAACTCATTTTTGCAGAAGATTTGAAACTAAGTTAGTTCATTGTACTGATGATGCTCAGGCGTTGCAGTTTGACTTGGAAACAGTTTTTAGATGGACAGAGAATAATAAAATAACGTTTAACTTTGATAAATGTGTGGTTATGACTTTTCCAATGAATGAAAACCCGGTTATTTTAGATACAAGATAAACAACGTTGAGATGAGGAGAGTTTCCGAAATTAATGATTTGGGAGTGACATTTAATATTTCCTTTTCTTTCCAGCAGCATATTTTGAGTATAGTTACGTCAGAAAATAAATTGCTTGGGTTTGTGTGTAGAAACTTGTATTTTTTCCCAAATTTCCACTCTTTATCGTTTGTACTATGCCTTTGTCAGGTCTAGACTGGAATATGGTGCCTGCGTATGGAACCCTATATTTAAAGTAGAAGAGGATATGATTGAAAAAGTACAGTCAAAGTTTATTCGTTTTGTATATTTTAAATGTTTTATTGAATATCCATATCCATAGAACGATCTTTGAAACATTTTATTTTCAGCAACTCTGTAAAAGAAGGAAAATAGCGAGTTTAATGATTCCTTATAAATTGGTTAATGAAATGTTGGACGACCCAGAAATATTAGGGAATTTAAATTTCCATGTCCCGGCATTTATTATTAGAAACACATCTTTGTTTGCGCTGCCGTACGCACGTAATTTGACCCAGGCTACTTCTTTGCACCGGCTGATGCGGCTTTATAATGAATTGTTATTTCAAGCCACTGAGAGAAACATCAGATTGGATATTTTTATTGAAATGAAAAGTAGTTTCAGAAGTAAAATAATGAGTTTAGTTTCCGAAAAATCATAATTTTTTTATTACAAATTATTATTTGTTTGTATTTTGTAGACTTAATTGATTACTATATATTTTATTATTTGATGTGAAAAGTCTATAGAAGTATGTTAATTTATGTTATTATAAGAATGTATAATGTTAATTTATATATTTAGTTATGTGCAATACTGTTATTTCGATTTCATTAATTGTAAATGTAATAAGTGATTTCTGTGCCGGAGATGATGGATAAAGTGAATTTCAAGACATTTATGTTTGCATTCTAAACTGTTAAAATGTAATTGGTTTATTTTCTGTAATTCGATTTCATTTACTAATGCAACTGTCACTTTTATCGCATAAAATAGCTCGATTTTTTAAAATACCCAATATTAATTATTTTTTGTTGGTTGTAATATTTGTATTAAGGAGTAAGTGCATCTCTGATAGTTAAAAATAAAGCGAAAGCAATCCCATAACAGGATTTTATCCTATGGGATGCTTAATTTGTTTTGTCATGTTAAACCAGATTTGATTAGTTTTAAGAAACGTTTAGTGTTTGTATTGTTTACTTATTTAATTGTACTTAGTTACTGATACTGCACTTTGTATATTTTATTATGTTCTGAACTAATCAAATGTGTGATGTGATGTGTACACAATCTGTATTTGTTTCTGAAAAATAAATATATATTTGAATTTGACTTTAAATTTGTATTTTGATATGTAAATAAAATAAAAATAAAATTATAGCATATTATAGCAGGTTTTATGGGTTCATCGATAACTTTATGAAATTGCAATTTCATTTTTATAACTTTAATAAAGAGTAATAATAGGTGCGATATCTCTCAAAACTTCAGAGAAAAGTTAAAGATCAGTTACCTTATAAATATAAAGTAAGTTTGTATTGTAAATGTACAATATTTAATTCAAACGTAACGAGTTAAAAACTAAATCTTTGCACTCTTGTCCAAAAATGTCCCAATTTTACTATATCTGCTATGAAATTTCGGTATTAGTTCCTTTGTAGTGCTCCAGACAACGATGGCTCGTGGCTTCAGGAGCACCGTGTTATAGATTATGTATAATATAATACCATCCTCAATCTGATGGAACTTCGGGTCTAAGTTAATTAACTATAATTACGCAGCAGCTCTGTACACCTCGTGAGCCAAAGTTAGTTGCGTACGTTAACTTTAGCAGCCTAATTTTAGGTATTTTGTTTTCCAGCAATTATTCGAAACCATATACAAACTCACTCGTCTCTCATTGAAACTAGATTTTTATTTCGTTAGCTAACTCCACTGACGGACAAGCGTAGCGGAAGTGTCTGTGATAATTTCCCCCTATAACACATCCGTGCAAAACCTTATTGTGTAATGGGTTTACGCGTATTGTTGCATAATAATTACCATACGCATACAAGTTGCATAACTAGGCATTCTTACGATACCTAGTTATCATACGTTGATGTACACATTCGTGTAAGTCTAATGATTAAACTACCATTTTACGTGGGAAAATCACACCGCAGCCACAGAGAGCACTACTCAGACTACGTTTACCATGAAATAACTTAAAGTATTGAGGTGTTAACGTAATACTCTTCATTAAAAAGTATATTTATTCAACTGTGGCTTATTTTATAGTCACGAAGAAATATCAGTAAAGTGCCTTTTATACGTTCCCTACTGATATCGCACTGAAAATTAAGCTGGCACTCAAGTGTTTTGTTGTGCAACGTTTTGTAAACAAAACCATTGACGAATTTGTTCTTTTATCAAAACATAGAAGACTTTTGTAGTAGGTTTAAACGTTAAGTATCTCTCGTAGCCTAAGTAGTGATCTCTGAGGCGTGGTGTGAGAGATCTCTCCAGACCTACGAACATGGCTGGATTTAAGTATAGGCTACATAGACACGAACCACAAAAGGGGCCCGCACCACATGAATCCCAAATACAAAAGCCTCAAACAAGCAATAAAAAGGTCGCCAGCTTGCTGACCTGGGCAGTAAGGGCCCACACCACCGGCTGCGCCTCGGGGGCCCACAGCTGCTAAATATGGCGCTGCCTACGAACGTAGATCCGGAGAGAACTCTCTCTCTCTGGATCTCCAGAGAACTTTGATCTCTCCACGTTCTATGAGAGGTAGTTTAGTAATCAGACTCAATTCTCAAGTAATCTCATTTCGACTTTTTTTGTATCGTAATCAATTAATACACAGTCAAGAATTACTCAACGAATAATGTATAGAATACATATTTTTCAAACAAATAAATAATCCATTCCACGTGCCAACAGAGGAGATAAAAGTGAATTTTTTAAGGAATTAGTTAAATACAATTGATGTTTTGGCCCAATTTCCCTGTCATCAGTTGTGAGCTCCTGCAAAATGTCACGCTAAGCATTGCCGACTTATGATACCCCATTGAAAATCACTCGTATTAAAACAAGGTTACCTATTTTATAACTTTCACAGCATTATAACGTATTATATTATTCGTATTATTATAAGTATAACGTATTATATCGCACAGTAAATCTCTCATTACCCATGTGTAGTAGCAAATACTTATAGATTCTACATATGTAAAAACTGTTTCCACGAATAAACAGGCTGATATGTCAACGAATGCAGATTATTGAGAATTATATAATAAATAAGTAAGCTCACAGTTAGTTACACGGTTAGTAATCAACATTATACGACTTAAACGCAATTTTCGCAATAATCGTTATTTTAAAACATGTTTTATATTGTTATTTTATAATTCTTATTCAAAATTATCCCCATTTAGATACGGGTTGTGGTCTTAAGATTCATGAGAGGGGAAATTCAATGAACGGAAACAAAAATAATATTTAAATATAAATTAGAGGATTAGCCCTCTATTCTAACCCCATCAGGAAACGTTTAAAATGCAGATTTTGCAATTAAGGGAGTAAATTGTCTTTGATAATATTTATCATAATACAATTTTATAAATCATGTTAAGGTTATGCCTTAAGGGAGGAAATAACAAACTAGTTAAAACAGATAATAACAGAAAATAAAAAAATTAAGTAATAATATTTTAGAAGTAGACAGTTCGTTATTAAATAAAATTTAAGATCTTAACAGATTTGCAAATCAAACATTGAAGTAATATATTGACTAGGAGTGACATTGTTAATAAATGTCTCAATGAAGCTGTGAGGTTGTGACTAATAATCAGCGCTGGCATGTCCACACAACAAGGTGATCGTGTTATCAGCACAGGTAAACTACTCTGGTTACATACAGCACGTATACTGTATAGAGGCAGAGGCATTATTTAGTTAAAGGCAACTGCGAAAACAGACCTTGGTTGATAAATGGTTGTAAAAGTTTAATCTAAAAATACCCCCGTCGCAGAAAACCTGCGTACTCAGTGAATTTCCGTTGCACATTTTTGTCTTAATACTACATAAAGCTGCTTACCAAGTTTCATAAAAGTATATTAACAAATAAGCGATATTTTAATTATTCTACATAAGAATAACATTGGGGATGTGTATGTAGGTTTGCTGAAACAATTTTGATGCAAATATCAATACAATTCAACTAGGTGAAATCACATACCAAGTTTTATCAATATTCATTCATGAATAAGCGATATATAACATTTGAATCATTCTCCATAAGAATAAGATGGGGGCTGAGTAAGCAGGTTTCCTGCAAAAGGACCACAAAATATGGTTTTTCATTCAAATATCAATATAACTCAACTAGGTGAAGCCACATACCAAGTTTCATCAATCTACATTCATAAATTAGCGATGTATACCATATTTTAATTATTCTCCATAAGAATAACACTGGGGGATGAGGTTTGCTGCAACAAGGAGCACAACAAATGGGTTTTTATGCAAATATCAGTATAACTCAACGAGAGGTGAAACTACATATAAAATCGTCTTAATTTATGTCATAATTAAGGGAGACATAAGATTTGACTTATTCTCCACTAGCTGTGTACCCGTCCTACGTACGGGTTGTATATAAATGGTAGATTAACTAAAGCAAATAACAATCCACATTATTTTACAATATTAAAATTACATTTTACACGTTTAATATACAATTATATCAAAGTTAACGATATATACTGGCATATAGTTCGGGTACTGATGCTAAGTCGAGAAACTCTGTCGGGTAGTAAACGGCGTGTGGTTTGCGACTCCAAATCGGCACACGTAACACTTTGGATTAGCTTTTAGAAATAAAAGAACTCAAGTACAAAAAAATAATAAAATATCGGGGAGGGGGAGGGGGCATAAACATAAAATCGGGGGGGGGAGCAAAATATAAAATTGGAGGTGGAGCAAAAATAAAAATGGTGGAGCAAAAATATAAAATCGGGGGGGGGGCAACAAATATGAAATCTGGGGCGGAAAAAATATGAAATCGGGGGGGAAATAAAAATCGGGGGGGAGCAAAAATATATAATCGGGGAGGGCAAAAATATAAAATGGTGGGGGCATAAAATACAAATATAAAATCGAAGAGGGGGAGCAAAATATAAAAGCGGGGGGGAATAAAAAATGGGGGGGACATAAAATAAAAATAAAAAATCGAAGAGGGGACAAAAATATACAATCGGGGCGAGCAAAATTTAAAATCGTGGGGGGGGGGCAAAAATATAAAATGGGTTGGGACATAAAATAAAAACATAAAATCGAAGAGGGGGAGCAAAATATAAAATCTGGGGTGGGGCAAAAATAAAAATCGGGGGGGGGGGCGGTACAGGAAGTATCGGTAAAAATTGTTTTTTGTGCAAATAAGAATATACCACAATTAGATGAAACCACATTAATATTTGCTCATTAATAAGCGAGATATAAAATTTGACTTATTCGCCACAAGATTAAACTGGACAACGCACTTTGTTTAGCACTTTTAATATATTGGTAACCAATTGACGTAGAGCGATGATCAAAATACAAAATTGTTTGTTTTTTAAGCTAAATTTAATGGTCTAAAAGTTTGGGTTTAAACAAAAATTACATGTAAATAGTTCAAAAACCCTATTTTTGTGGTACAAAACCCCCCCAAAACTCCCTTTAAAATAGAACGACCAGTCTGGTTCTCGAACTCATGAAAATAGATCCAGCCTTACACGTTTATACAACATTTCATCAAAATCGGACTATTTTTACGAAAGTTATCTTGCCTACGGACACGTATGTATATATATATATATATATATATATATATATATATATGTGAATTTGAACGAATGGTTTTTTGACATCTGGGGGCCTCAAAAAGAAAAGTTATTATGGTCTCGCACTGAAGTCTTACCTTGAGACCTACGGTAATAGCTTCTTCCCTATAGGGGAAAATCGCTAAAAGAAACATTAGATCTTCAGCAGGGTTTTATACAAGTTTTCAATGTACCTTTACCAACATTACCAGCTCTTTCGGCGTTGACCAACACTTGTTGAATAGACTGTGTCAAATTTTAACTGAAAATGTAAAAATTACTCTTAACTTAATTAACGTATAGTTTAGGGGAATCGACCACATTTCCCAATGTATAACTCAACTAGTGGTAGCAGGGGCTAAATACATAAACTGGTTCCCTTTTGTCTTCCTTTATTTGTTTACTGTTTAGATTCTGAGGGATATAAAAATATAAAAGTAAGAACACATTCAATACGAAAACGAGTTCGCACGCAGCACGCTGATGTGAGGGAAGTGAATTTCCACATAACAACTTTTAAAACTCAAATTTTTGATTTTGATTTTTTGGCTGTTCTGATGCTCCTGGTTTCATTTACCTGCTAAGCTGGGAATACAATTTTGCGCATTATAATGTTAGGAGAAGGTCCAGACAGTCTTGAAAGTAGGCGTGAGGTTGCTGGGGATGATAAAAGTACTTTATCAAAGGAATAACAGGCTTTTCTAGTGCAAAACCCCCATAAAACAACGTACTGTGTAAAGTCAAAACACATTTTCTTTAATAACTCGGTAAATACGTATGCTAGAATGACGCAAGAGGGCTTAAAACTTTTGCCTCACTAATTCCCATCTTTCTACATGCATTAATTTTACATGCGGGGCTTTTCTGACCCTTTTTGGCCCAAAAACCCGAAATTTTAAAGATTAATTTCCAAAAAAGGGGTTTAAAGTTTTCCGATTGTTTTGCCCAACGAACTTGTCCAACTGCAAACACACACATATATATAAATATATATATACAGTTTTGAATGGCCCCCAAAAACGTGTTCAGGGGGTCACGTTAGGAACTTCTATGGTGGTCCCGGGCTTAAGTTTCACCGTGCGGGTCATGCTAATAGTTCACTTTCCATAGGAAATTCACTAATAAAGCAGAAACAAAATTCAAAATGTAAATGTAATAACGCAGGTGTTTTACTGCATCCATACATTTTTTTGGTGACAGTCTACCCTTTTTCTGGCTGACATGGTTTATAAAACAAAACAAAACAAACAAAACTTGTTGAGTGGGGTTGAGTGGCGTCCCAAATTGGATCTTTTGTCCAGATTAATTGCAAGAAACACTTAGCAAGTAATAATACGGAGTGAGGAATCCGCAAGGATCATAGGTTTTTGCAATAGAGCTAAGAACCGTCCGTTTGGTATAAGTGTTCGTTGTTTCAGGTAAACGAAAAGTTTAGGAAAATGAATCCGTAACCGGTCACCATTGCAGGCCCAAACTGTGAAATGTGGATCTGGAGGATTAGGTAGAAATGTAGGAGATTCAATAAGGGAGTCGGAACATTACGTACTTTCTGAGGTGAATTAGATACCCATTTACGTATCTCAAAACAACCACGATTTAAATTAAGTGAGGTGATTTTGCAGTTCAACGACTTCTTCCACGGTATCCGCTCCCGTGATGATGTCGTCCACGCATGTTTGGTCGCGTATGGCATGAGCTGCTTTTGGAAAATCATGACCATCGTCATCGGCTAGTTGGTGTAATGTGTGAATGGCTAAGAAAGACGAACTGTTCATGCCGTAAGTTACAGTATTAAGGCGATAAATAACTGGTTGATCAGTACTATGTCTCCATAAGATTAGCTAAAAATTGCAATCATCAGGATGAATGTTAATCTGCCGATACATTTGTCATATGTCACAACAAAATACCACGTTATGACGGCGAAATGTATGAGTATGTCAGCGATGTTAGTCTGCAACTTTTGACCAGTGAAAAACAATTCAATTAAAGAAAACACAGAACTAGTCTTGCAGCTAGCGTCAAAAGCTGTGCGTAATTTTGTAGTGGAGCAAAACACCTTCCTTAAAAACACCATGATGCGGTAAAAAGTAATGTGCATCAGATACGGAAGTATCCTCGCATTTTGACATATGATCGAGGAAGATATAATCGTCCATGAAATCATGATAGAGTGATGAAAACCGTTTGTCGGTGATGAATTTACGTTCCATATCCCTTAATCTCAATTCGGTGCGGCGGCATTGCGAGATGTACCTAATGTTTGTCCGAATTTTTTAATGGTAAACGTACAGTATAACGCCCCGTTTCGTCACGACTGTGTGACTCAATGAAGTGTTGTTAACAGAGAATATCTTCTTGAGATTAGATAGAACACGATGGAGGTTCCTCTTGAGTCCAAAAACGTTGGATAGAGTTATGAATGTCAGTATCATTAATTGAATGGAGACACACATAGAGTGTACTGGTTTGTGCAGAAGTGGCAGAAGTGATGATGATGATGATGATGATGATTGCTGATTGCATGGAATAGTGCCCATGACAACATGACCAAGAGGAGTGTCGATGATGTGTGCCATATTAGGCCCTAGAGAGGTCTGTTTTTCAGTGAAAAAGTACGGAAACAGTGTGGCTCCTAAAATTATATCAACTCGATTTGGCTCATGGTAAGTAGGATCAGCAAGGTTATACTGATTTGTATATTTTACAATATCTTGTGAGACAGGCATGCGAGAGAGATCGATAGTAAGCTTATCTAAGATGACCATAGAGTAATCTGCGATGTTCTGAAGACCAGACAATGTTTCCAATGTTGCGAACACTTGTCCTTTATTTTGAGTCATTTGTTGATTAATACCGAAGATTTTAACAACGCAGCGATGACGTTGTACATTTAGTAAACTGACTGAATGTTCAGTGATTAATGTGCACATGCAACCATAAAATAAATGTGTTACTATCACGAGAGGTCATACTGTGAATGGAAGTTACATTTTTTTCTCTGCAACGTTGACTGTTGAGGTGTAGATTTGGGACAGATATTAGTAAGCTGCACGTCGTTAAGCCGGGTACCGAGTGAAAAAGTGGCATCTTCATATTGTATGCATTCATTATTGAGAAAATTACGTGGTCCTAAATCCATTTTACGCAAAAAGGTTGCAATTAACAAAGGGTTGGGATCTGGCATTTCACATTGAATAGAATGTAACGCTTTGTCATTGTATAAGTTGACAATCTGTCTTATCCCGGGCACATAATTGAGAGAAATTTCTGGAAGGTCAAGAAGCTGATTTCAGTGCATCAATCGCAATCGTCGGTCATTTTGGTACCTATCACGAATATATTTGTGCGATTACATAATTTTCATCAGACAAATTTAGGTTGCGAATTAAATTGAAAGGTTTGCCAAATAACACGCTTAGTAAGTACTAAAACTTGATGACTTTTGAAAATGAGTTGTTAAGGTGTATTACAGTATAAAACAAGTTAATGAACGTTGTCCAACTTAATAAGTCACCACTGAATTTTTTAAGTTCAAATTTTGGCAAACCTACTGTACTATGGGTAGGACTGATAAACGTACCTAGAGTTACCATACTGTCACTTATGTGTGATTGTGACTCGTCCGTAGGTTGTAATAGCTATATGACTGATGAAATGTGAACGCAGAGGTCTTCGACTTCATTTTGGTCGGCTGCGAGAATTTCGTCGGACAATGCATCTCCGTCTGCAAGTGATATTGTGCGTTGGAAGTTCTTCTCGAAGTCCGCCCGTTTCCTCTCAACTTCTGTCGTGTAGGTCTTCAATGTTTTCCGCTGAATGGGACTGATTTCTCCACCTTGCGCTTTTATATTTTCGACTGCCGTTTTGATCGCGATGAGTCTTGTTTTCAGGATTGCCTCCGACCTTCTGTAAGTTTCTGATTTGAAGTCTCCTATTCTTGGAGGTGCCATTTTGCAATGCTAGTATGTAGTGTGTGAATATAACGAAATCAAGAATTGAAAAAAATGATAAATAAAATATCAGTTTATTAGTAGAGTGGACGGTTGGTCCATTGCTCCGAAGGATGAAGGAGGTGGATAGTTGTTGATTATCAGGCTTGAAGGACCAAAAATAATGGATGATGCGTTAAGTTATGTTAAAATATGTAATTATAAAGAAATAAAAATAAGACATTATTTCAATCATGAATGGTATGACCAACACAACAAATTTTATTTGATTATTTACATGGTATAAAATTAAAAACAACTTTAATAAATATATCATATGCTATTGTCCATTTATTTTAAACTTGTGGATTAATTTGTATGTAATATTCACCATTTGTACTTCTTCGGGTTTCTTAGGCCTTTAGTTTGAGCCATCTCACATTATCCTGTATTTTACCAGCTATTGTTGACTTATGATAGCCAATTGAAAATCACTCATATTAAATCAAGGTTACGTATGTTATAACGGTCTCAGCAATGAAAAGTATTATATTATATGTATAACGTATCATAAAAAACAGCTATTCTCTCACTACCCATCTATAGCACAATTATATTTAGCGATATAATAAATTTTACATTTATAAACACGATATCTACGAATAAACGGTGCGGCATGTGAACCAGCTCTAAGCTATTAATGAGCCAGATCAGCATAAATAAAGAAATTGTCTGTTTCTCCCTACATATCTCTCAGTTCCTAAGAGCTATTCTGTTTTTTGATTACTTACTTAATTAAGTATACAGTATTAGTACCAAAAAGTACCCAGTTGGTATGATGTGGTTTTATTATTATACTATATTTTTACATACCTTTAGCCTAACGCTCCTTATAAAGCGTACGTATGGTATGTATGGTTAGTTAGTTTGATCTTTTACCAGGAACAACTTTAAAATATATACTATACTAGCTGGCCCGACAGACGTTATCCTGTCCTAATGTCATTGAATTTGTTTTATTCAAATACTCGTTCATTTTAATATGAGCTCGTTCGCTTCGCTCACTCGCCTCCCGGATCAGCTCGTTCGCTACGCTCATTCGCCTATCGAAAAAAGAGTTTGAGTTACCATTCAAGTAGTTTTTTTAATTTCCATTATGAGAGTTGCCATTCAAGTAGGTTTTAGCGAATTTCCTCTATAGGGAAGAAGATATTACCGTAGGTCTCATGGTAAGACTTAAGCCCGATACCATAATAACTTTTCATTTTGAGGTCCCCAGATGCCAAAAACACCATTCGTTCAAATTTTTATATATGTATATATATATATATATATATATATATATATATATATATATATATATATATATATGTGTCCGTAAGCACGATAACTCTCGTAAAAAAGGTCCGATCTTAATGAAATTTGGTACCATTGTGTGTAATTAATGTGTAAAGTACCATTTATTTGAACGAGTTCGAAAACCAGATGAATCGCACCATCCGAAGGGGGGTTTTGGGGGGGGGTTTGTACCCCAAAAATGTGTTTTTTGGGGTTTTCACATTTAATTTTAATTTAAATGAAATTTTAATTTACACCATTGAATTCAACTTAAAAAACAAACAATTTGGTATTTTGATCATTGCTCTACGTCAGTTGGTTACCAAGATATTGAAAGTGCTAAACACAGTACGTTGTCTAATGTTATTCTTATGGAGAAAAAGAAAAATTGTATATCTCGCTTATTTATGAACATAAACTGGCGAAATTTGGTATATGGCTTGATCTGGTTATGGTTTATTGTTTTTTGCACAAAAAAACAATTTTTCGCCTATGGCTCCTGTAGCAACAAACCTAGGTACTTGGTCCCCATGTTATTCTTATGGAAAATACTTAAAATGTTATATATCGCTTATTTATGAATGTATATGGATGAAATTTGGTATGTGACTTCACTAAGATGAGTTCTATTGATATTTGCATAAAAACCCATTATTTTGTGTGCCTTGTTGCAGCAAACCTGCGTACTCATCCCCAATGTTATTCTTATGGAGGATAATTAATATTTTAAATATCGCTTGTTTGTGAATACATTTCTTATGAATCCTGTTAAGTGTTATAATGTGTTACGTTACATATTCATTGGAAATTCGCCGAGTATGCAGGTTTGCTGCGACGGGTGTATTTTATTTCCTTAATGAACATATATTTATGCCTTTCAAGAATGTTTAGATATACTCCTAATAGAAAACTACTAGTATCCTGTCGCGGCTTCGCTCGCCATCACAACGTAATATTATATTATATTTATGTAAGCTCTTCTGTTATCATGTGTTTTACTATCAGCAGCTGTTTTAGTATGCAATCAATGCAAATTATTCGTCTGTTTAAGTAAAAAAAAATCTTTTTTATAAGGAAAACACTATGTATGTGTATCCGTAAGCACGATAACTCTCGTAAAAAAGGTCCGATCTTAATGAAATTTGGTAAAAATATATAAATCACCATTTATTTGAACGAGTTCGAAAACCAGACGTATCGCACCATCCGAAGGGGGTTTTGGGGTTTTGTACCCCAAAAATGGATTTTTTTAGGTTTCCAAATGTAATTTTTATTTAAATAAATTTATACTATTGAATTCAGCATAAAAAAACTAACAATTTGGTATTTTGATCATTGCTCTACGTCGATTGGTTACTGAGATATTGAAAGTTCTAAACACAGTACGTTGTCTAATGTTATTCTTATGGAGGGAACAAATTGTATATCTCGCTTATTGATGGACATAAACTGACGAAATTTGGTATATGGCTTCATCTGGTTGTGGTTCATTGTTGTTTACACAAAAAAAACAACAAAACAATTTTTCACCTATAGTTCCCGTAGCAGCAAACCTAGGTACTTGGTCCCCATGTTATTCTTATGTAAAATAATTAAAATGTTATAAATCGCTTATTTATGAATGTATGTGGATGAAACTTCGTATGTGACGTCACTAAGATGAGTTCTATCGATATTTGCCTAAAAACCTATTATTTTGAGTTCCTTGTTGCAGCAAACCTGCGTACTCATCCCCAATGTTATTCTTATTGAGAATAATTAATATTTTAAATATCGCTTGTTTGTAAATATATTTCTTATGAATCCTGTTAATTGTTTTAATGTGTTATGTTATATATTTATTGGAAATTCGCTGAGTATGCAGGTTTGCTGAAACCGGGGTATTTTAAATGCCATGGTTGGACAAATACACTGTTTACAAAAATAGCTGTTTTATCAAAACATTATTAGTTTATTAATTAAAAGCAGAAAATGATAAACACTTGTTCCCATAAGTTATAACATGCATACTTTAAAAGCCAAAGGGGTAGAGCCCTTCATTTTTTCCGGGGTAAAATGTATCCTATGTGTTTATCCAGGTAATGAACTATCCGTGTGCAAAATTTCATTTATATCCGGCGAGATGGTCTTGAGTTATACAATTTGTAACTAACACCACTTTGTTTGATTTATTAAGATTTTAACAAGTATTTAGGACTATTAAGGTTAACCAGAACACGCTGCAAGGAAATATTGTAATATTACACACAAACAATAATAATATACATTTTTACCACAAGTCCATTAGGTGGTAATATAATAGGCTTTCACATGATGTTACCTAAATTGCAGAAACACGTAAGATACCAATAAATGAATGGAGTTAAACTTTTCCGTCGATCCACCTAATAAAACATTAGCTTACTACAAGTTAAATTATATGAAACGTATTGTACATATTACATGCAATAGCGTCAGTATTACTATAGTATCGACATCGTTCATCAATGTCAAAGTGAACCATGAGCCGTGATAACAAAGTGACGTGTCATGTTATTGTTGTGTACCAGTTTAGAGAGTGCATGACAAAGTGATTACTTTACACGGGTAAATCAGCTTGTTATTAGGTATATGCCTATTTGTCCTGTACTCGTACGGGAGTTTGTAACGCTCCATCGTCCTCAGATAAACAAACATTATATAATATGGAGATATTATATAAAGCTGTTGCTTGAAACCGAGCAAGATTGTGTGAATACGACTCGTCTTCCGAGTTAAAATAATTGGTTAATTGTTTATGCTAGGATATAGCATTATACGTACTCATGCATTAAGAAAGTATGTTCTAAACTATGGAGAGTTCCTATAAAATTAAATCTTAGTATTTATTTTTCACGTAAATGTTGTCTATGGGTGTGATCTAAGAAATTACTGAACTAATCGTTATGTTTCTTGAACAAAATACTAGTGTGTAGATTCTACGAAATACCTTCTAATTTATCTTTGTAAATAATTTGGGAAAACAGAAGTAAGTTGAATATAAAAACAGTTATAAATTAAAAGCTTTTGATACATTATGTAACACCGATAATAAGAACTCTCTGGAATAATGACACAGTATGGGGTTTTCAGCTGATGAGGGGTCTTGTAAATTGGGAAGCAAGAGAAAAACATTTTCTCTAGCTCGAGGAGCAGGTCTAATGATATTAGCACTTATGGTAAAATCTTAAAATCAACAAAATATATGAACACCAACTTCTATCGTACCTGGTTTTACCCGAGATTACAACAGTTGTGTGTGCTGGATTCCGTGGTTAACCCGTGGAACTACTACACAAAATTATAAGCTTTATAACACAGGATAGGAAATTTGACTCCCCGTGGGGCGGAGCCCTATTGGAATTTCTTAAAATACTTTCTTAGCGGTTACCTACGTTATAGAAAAAGTAACATGCAACATTTTGTAGTTGTAGATGTAGAGGTTTGGTCTGGGGGATGATAGGTTTTTCGTATTTATAAATATAGATTGAAATATAAAACAGATGTTTTAATTAAGGAATAAAAACAACATATCAGGGCGTTTCAAAAACAATGACCCGATTTAAACCTGTAATATTATTGATACCAGTGTCATCCAAAAAGTGAAACTGCATTACCGACAACAGGGGAGATCTAAAGTTTTAGAAAAGCACCGCCACACTGGCACAAGGATGTACGCGGTTTCCTCGATAAAACCTTTCCTCAACGTAGGATAGAGAGTACAGGACCGCGAGTCAGGGTCTTCAAGGACACCTGACATAACACCGTGTGACTTTTCCCTGTGGGTATATGTAAAAGAACGTGTTTATGTTCCTCACTGATCATGCGATATTGGTGAACTTAAAACCAGGATAACGGCTTTAGTAGCTGAATTCAGCTCAAGAAGACCTCTTACACACAGTGTAGGATGAGTTCAGCTACCCTCTAGATGTAGTCCAAGCCTCTAATGGAGAACTCATTGAATATTTGTAATATATCATCAACAACTTGATGGTTCTGTGAGTAGTTTGATGTCAAATTGTTTATGTGCACACTAAACAAAACAAATATAGCGGCTTGAAATCGGGTAATATTTTTAAACATCCTGTACTAAGGAAATACAAGGAATATTTTGATTACTAAAAGTTAGGGTTGTGTAATAATATATTTTGAATTAATTGAGTCGACAAATTAGATTAAAGATTAAGAATAATGCAACGGCATCTGCTTGATAACATAAGTTGTTTAGTACAATTAATCCTATTCTGGGCCGCCCCATGCCGCACGATGCGCTAGTAATACCAATTGCATGGATACCACCGACAATTTGACTGTTGAGATAGAGCAGGGCACGGGGAATCCCTTTGCCCGTAGCTCGAGACTATCGAGGTCGCCACCAGCGATTATGAAGGCTGGAAAGGTTGGGGTGTTACTAACTCCCCCCCCAACTGCACCACCTGTAGTACCTAGAGGCGACACGGGCTAGAGTGGGAATTCCTTGAATTCAGTTCTAGCCTCACGTCGCAAATCAGGAAGAAGAAACGGAGGCACAGCTACCACCGAAATCCTTTGGCCCAGCCAAGGTACAGGTGAAGACTCCACCGAACCCGTTTCGACAAGTTGATAAGAAGAAATCAACAAAAGATGACCTCTCGATTACTCCGAGGAGAGACGGTGGTGGTCTGTGTCACCTCAGGAGTCAGATCGACGATGCAAACGTGGCGGAGGGAGAGCAGCTCGACCTTATTGCTAACGCTCTAGACGAGCTGGAGGCCCTTTTCATGAACAACCACCGTGTTCCTAATGGGGTAAAAGATGGCGTGAGGAGCAGCTTTTTCCAGCTGCAGTCGATCCGGAAACTTTGGCTGGTGTCGACTGTGTCCGAGCATAAGGTAGTGGACCAGTCCTCTTCTCCGGTGGTGACGGAACGAGGGAAGAGGAAACGGGCAGAGCCGGAGTCAGCCCCCGTCGAAGTCGCATCGGTCGGTTCTCCAATGAGCGTCAGTGGCGAAACTGCGAACAGGAAGACAGAATACCCGACTCCCCAAGAAGGAAATTCTGAGCGGCCGTTGCCACCGACGCAGGCTGCGGAAGACATCCGTTCTCGTGAATCTCCTTGGCAGGTGCAACAAGGTGCCAAGAGAAGAAAGAATAAAAAGGAAAAACAGGCTGCGAAAGCTGAAACAAAGAAAGCGGAGAGGGGTAAGGAGCAGGGGAAAACGCTCTCGTCCAAAGTAAAGTCCACAGCACGAAGCAGGTATCCGTGACCCGACGCAATCCTCATACGTCTGACCTCTGGAAAGTCGTATGCGGATTTGCTGAAGGAAATCCGGGGTGGGGTGAAGCTGGAAGAGTCGGGTGCTGAAATCAGTTCGGCAAACGCGCACCAGTGGAGTTCTTGTGGAACTTGGAGCAAACACCACGAACAACGAGTTCAGTTCTGCACTGGAGAGAGCCGTTGGCGAAAATGAAACTATCAAGAACCTGGATTCGAGAGTTTCTATGGAGATTAGGAATCTTGACAGTTTCACCTCCGAAAGCGAAGTCAAGGAGGCCATCGAAGGAGACCTCGGAGCACGAGCGGGGGAGGTTAAAGTTTCTTTAACCCGACCAAATAGCAGAGAGCAGAAGCTCGCGATTGTCTCTCTGTCAGAACGCGGAGCGAATGAACTCCTGAAAACAGCGAGGATAAAGGTGGTCTCTGTAAATGCCAGCATTCACCGCAGGGTGGAAGTAACCAAATGCTTCAAGTGTTTTGGTTACGGCCATCTTCAGGCTGATTGCAAAGATCCAGACCGACGGGCCATGAATCTGTGCCTGACGTGAGGTGCGAGTGGCCACAAGCGAGACGCTTGTACTGCAAATGCCAAGTGTTGTCTGTGTGTCCCCCTTGTTTCTGAGCAGGCAAACACTGAACACCTGCCGGGAGCAAGAGCATGCCTTATTTCCGGAAGGCTCTGGACAGTGCCACAGCCAGTCTAAACAAGAAATGAGAGTCCCCCAAGGAAATACTCAACACTGTAGGGTAGCGAATGATCTTCTGTCCTGAAAAAAATATCGATCTGCTTATTATTAGTGAGCAGTACCGGGACAGGGATGGATCCAATTGGTACCCGGACACAGTCGAGACTGCTGCTATTTGGATCCAGAATACAAATAATTTGTCAGAAGTCATGGTAGGGCAAACGGGCTCGTTTGGGTGACTACCAGCGAAGCAAATTTTTTTAGCTGCTACTTCTCACCCAACGAGAACGTGGCAGATTTCCAGGACCTTTCGACAGACTCGAGGACCTTCTTCGCTCCATCAGTGGAGCCCTGATCTTAGCTGGCGATTTTAATGCTAGGGCTATAGATTGGGGTAAGCCAAGAACAGACTTAAGAGGACGGACAACTTTGGATATGGCGGCAAGAATTGGACTAGCTGTGGCAAACGTGGGAGACTCCTGTACCTTCAGGCGTCCAGGTTATGGACACACAAACCCAGATGTGACTTTTACGTCGGAAAACGTTTCGAGACGGATCGCAGACTGGAGAGTGATCGAAGACTATACTGGCTCCGATCACCAGTACATAACCTTCAGTCTTGCTACAAACAGCTTTGAGCCAAGGAACCTTAATTGAACGCCAGGCTGGAACGTTTCGAGACTCGATTCAGTGGCGTTGTCCTCGGTGATTAACGAGGGGAGGACCACTGTTTTGGAATCTTCGGGAACCACGGGGGAGATCGTGGAGGCCACAATGAGGCTCATCGAGCGTAGTTGTGATGTTGCCATGCCCCGGAGAGTGCAACTAAGAAGAAACCGAAGATCGGCATACTGGTGGACGGAGGACATTGCTCTGCGGTGGAGAGAGAGCTTTAAACTCAGACGAAAGGTCACCCGCAGTAGGAGAAGGGGTGGCGTGGTGCCTGAAACACTCAGTTCAGGGTAGCCAGACAAGAACTGAAGCACGCTATCTTCGCAAGTAAAGCCTCCAAATGGAAAGCTCTGACGGAGGACCTGAACAACGATCATTGGGGATTGGGTTACCGAGTAGTTATGCGACGGCTTGGTGCCCAATCAGCTAACCCTAACTTGAGCACCGTCCAGTTGAAGGCAATCGTTGATGCTTTGTTTCCGGCCCACCAGATCAGCCGCATGAAGTGGTTGATGTGGTTCCCGAACAATTACCTTTGTTCAGCAAACAGGAACTGTCAAGTGCCATTGGCTCTTTGCGCTGCCGAAAGGCTCCTGGTCCCGATGGAATTGCTAAAGGTAATAGGTCTTGACTTTCCAGTCCTGCTGCTGAACATGTACAACCGCTGCTTGTTGGAAGGCTTGTTTCCTCTGCGATGAGAAGTTCAACGCCTCTTGTTGATCGGCAAAGGCTAAGGAGATCCCAAAACCCCGTCTGCATACAGACCTCTGTGTATGCTAGACACGGCAGGGAAGCTTTTTGAGCAACTCCTGAAGCCAAGGCACACACAGGCAGTAGAAGCGGCAGGTGGACTTTCCGATCGTCAGTACGTCTTTCGAGCGGGTCGATCAACGATTGGAGCTGTCGGTGAAGTGACCAGGACTTTTGAGGCTGTTCAGCAGGCGAACCGCAGATCACGAAGGCTAGTCATGTTGGCTACGCTGGATGTGAGAAATGCGTTTAACTCAGCCAGGTGGGCTGACATGTTGGGCGCATTGGAGACGGATTTTTTTATCAACCCGTACCTGTCACGGATGCTGCAGAGCTACTTACAGGATCGGAAGTTGGTTTTCAACACGCCGGATGGACTGCGGCGGAGAGATGTAATAGCGGGTGCCATTCAGGGCTCGATTCTTGGACCGGACCTCAGGAACATCGCTTACGATGGGATCCTCCAAATGGAAATGCCTCGTCGATTATGTAGACGATATCGCCTTAATTATAACCGCGAGGGATGTCAATGAACTACAGAGGCTGTTGACGTTGGCCATGGGCCAAGTGATGGCATGGATGGGTGACCACGGCCTGTCCTTGGCGACGGAGGAGACCGAGATCGTGATTCTCACAAGACGGAGGATCAATCCCATTGTACAGTTCGCGGTCGACCGGGAAGTGATAAGTGTCACTAAACCCATTGTCAAGTACCTAGGTATGAGACTGGAAGTTCGGCTCACATTCCGGGACCAGATCACTTTTGCGACGGAAAAAGCAGAAAAGATTGTGGCCAACTTGAGCAGATTGATGAAGATTGTCGGTGGACTGATTGGTAGCAAGCGGCGGGTGCTGATGTCTGTGGTTCACTCCGTTATTTTTTCCGGTGTGAGACCTGGGCAGAGGCCCTCCGGAAAAAATGACTGAGGGGAAAGATGGCAGCCGTCCAGAGGAGAGGCGCAATTCTGATCGCTTCGGCGTACCGCACAGTGTTGGAGCCAGCCGTCCTCGTAGTTGCTAGGGTGATTCTCATCGATCTTCCTGCTTTCGAGCGGAAGCGGATCTTCGATGGGACCGGGGCTTTGAGCCGTGCCGAAGCCCGAGAGCGCACTATGGAGGATTGGTGAAACCGCTGGGAGGGGGACGAACGAGGTAGATGGACGGCGAGAATCATTGGGGATCTCCGAGAGTGGGTAGAGCGGGGGCACGGGGAGGTAGATTTTTATCTCACCCAGCTCCTCACCGGACACGGTTGTTTTGGGGCCTACCTTCACAAAGTGGGAAAGTCAGTGAGCCCGAAATGTCAGTACGGTGACTCCGACTACGACGATGTCCTGCACACCTTATTCCATTGCGTGAGGTGGGAAGCGGACAGAAGGGACTTCGAAACGGCCGTTGGCCCAATCTCGCCGGACACACTCGTTCCTCAGATTTTGTCCAGTCCCGAATCGAGGAACTTTGTTTCTGCATTCTCCAGGAGGGTGTTAAAAGAAAAGAGAACAGAACAGCTGTGATGCACCGACGCAGCTAAACCCGGTGGAACATCGCGGTTGGAATGCCATCTTTGGCGTACGAAGGCACCCTCTTGAAGTATTGCGAACAGCGATTCCGAGAGGGCTTCCATTGCCTGGATCAATAGGTCTTTAGTGAGTGAGAGTCCCTGTCGGTGCATAATGCATTTTCCTATCGTAAAAAAATACAATTAATCCTACATTAGTAAAAGATAATGAAATAAAACGCAAGAAACGCGCTTGTAATATATTTAACAGAATGTAATGCCTGCAGTACTCACATAAGTGTTACTTCGGTACTCCTTAAGGCTCGATATACAGTATATTGTCATGTACCGTGTTGTAAGTGTCAAAGTCATAAGCTAATATTGCGCCATTAAACCTCACACAGCCCACACTGTGAGCACGTTGAACAATATATGACCCTAGAGTCCGAGGGCGGAGTTGAGAGATTTGGTCAAGACTCATGTTGACAGGTCACGTCATGATGGCTGATAAGTCTTATCGGCCTTGGTCCTACTAACTATAACACCTTCCTTGTTAAAAAAAATCTATCACTGGATTTTAGTAAGAATGATGCATGGTTTTAATAATTGAAGTTAGATTTGGTTTGTTTTACTTATGTTGATTTTAAAGTACATCAACAATTTATTTTATTGATGGTCATTTGGTTATGATAGTCCATTTCAGATTCATTCCATGTTCAAGGTTACAGTTTAAGTTTTGTCACACATATTTCCTCATTACAATACCCATTATGGTAACGGTTTGTCTTTTGTATTTGCTGAACAATTTCAACACGATGGCTCTCCTCAGGCAACCAACGACGGTCTTGAAAAGCTTGTTCGGCTCTTTACAAAATGAATTATAACTTGCACTATCATTTAAAGTTATTTTTTATTACTTGATATTATGACTGTAAATTATATGAAAAATGATATTTAAAAGGCACATTTAAAGTTAATATCTAAACACATTTGTAACCTAGGCCAAATAATGAACAAAGTGTACGTTAAGATAAAAGGAAGTTTCATATTTATTAATAAAGACAGAATGTGTAAAACTAAATAACAAAAACTCCTGTGATACTGTTGGTTTTTTGTGTGTATAGTGACAAGTTGCAAAGAAAAGTTTGTGATTCTAAAGACTTAAGACATACCTACAATTCATAAATGTTCGCTTAATGTTTTTTTGTTTGTTTAGTTTACACTAACTTTACTGGAGGGCTGATTGTGTTACTTGACTGGGAAATTCTCGTTCTATCTACAAACACTCAAACAGCCTCTTGATTTTTGTACAGGTTTGGTTCTTGACAAATTTTGCAGACTCCAGCCCACTTAACATTGCGCTCTCGCGTGAACACATGATCATTTAGAATAATTTGTAATGTAATTATTCATGCTACTTGTAACATCTTGCAAATATAAACAAAATTGTTCTCTTTATTTACCTTATTTAGTATGTTGACCTAGGCTGAAGCTGTAGCTGGGTTTAGATGTTAACTTGATCACTCCTTTTGGACAGCAATTAGTATTACTTAGAGTGATGAGTAAAGTAACGAGTTTAACAACATTAATTCCATCATATCGAAATTAATTATTTTGGACTGTGTAGGAAAATAGGTTTCCTTTTTCTTTGAGACGAATAAAAGGTTGCAAATGAATTGTCACTGTTGAAACAATTTTGCGACACATCTGAAGTATTAGGTGGCCTGTGGTAATGGTGTAAAATACCCAATAATCTTTGAACTATATTTAGATTAGCTCATTAAGATGTATCATCAATAAAAAGCTTACTAGATCAGTTAAAGAGGCCGTTACATATAATCTTCCGATAGGATATTTTAATACATTGAAATGGTGCAATGATTAATGAGTCACAATACATGTATTGTCTTGTAAATCTGTGAAAAAATAGCCGCTACTCTCATCTCCATGAATGGAAACATGTAATAGCGGATCTTTTTTCTACTACCTTTTAGCGAATTTCCCCTATAGGGAAGAAGCTATTACCTTAGGTCACATGGTAAGACTTAAGCCCGAGACCATGATAACTTTTCGTTTTGAGGTCCCCAGATGTCTAAAACCCCATTCGTTCAAATTTTTATATATGTCCGTAAGCACGATAACTCTCTTAAAAAAGGTCTGATTTTAATGAAATTGGTACAAATATTTAAAGTACTATTTATTTGAACGAGTTCGAGAGCCAGACAAATCGCACTATCCTAAGGGGGGTTTTGGGGAGTTTTTGTACCCCAAAAATGGGTTGCAAATGGGTTTAAATGGGTAGTTTAAATGGGTTGAAAGTGCTAAACACAGTGCGTTGTCCAATGTTATTCTTATGGAGAAAAAGAAAAAATTATATCTTGGTTATTTATGAACATAAAGTGAAGAAACTTGGTATATCGCTTCATCTGGTTGAGGTTTGTTGTTTGTGCAAAACATCAATTTTTCGCCTATGGTTCCCGTTGCAGCAAACCTGAGTACTCGGTCCTCATATTATTCTTATGGAGAGTAATACAAATGTTATATGTTGCTTATTTATGAATGTACATGGATGAAACTTGGTATGTGACTTCACTTAGATGGTTTATACTGATATTTGCATGAAAACCCATTATTTTGTGTTCCTTGTTTCAGCAAACCTGCGTACTCATCCCTAATATTATTCTTATGGAGAATAATGAATGATTTTAAATATCGCTTATTTATGAATATATTTCTTATGAATCCTGGTAAGAGGATTAATGTGTTATTAAGACATATATATTCATTGGAAATTCGCTGAGTATGCAGGGGTTTTCTGTGACGGGGGTATTTTTAAGTAACCAGCGTATTTTTATTTTAAATATTGGCTACAGAATTAATTTTAATACTTAGTATTTAAAACGTTCTTACATATCCACAATCGTTATCACTGTTAGCAAAATATTAATCAAATTCTTACTTACTTCCTTTCATCTTTTTAACTTTCATAGCATTTATAAAGGAACTCAGGTATTAAACGAAGATGTGGTTAAAAATTATTGAAAATAACTCTTTGTTATCCAATTATAGTCATAATAGTAGCATTGTACTACTGCTACTATGTCACTACGTTCAAGCTGTCCCGTAGATTTGATTGATCATTTTATGACCTTATTGACAAGTTATTGAGTCTTGAATAGAGCGTTGTGTGTTGGCCTCCATGTCAAAGCAGTTTACTCAAGCTCATCACACAATCTCCTTTTCTTGTGGCAAAGACAGGGACGCTCATTATCCCAAGCCATTATAGCTAGTCATATAGCTATGTTTACACAGGTTATGTCAGCGCATATACACACATATCACAACAGTACACGATCTTATCACAGGAGTATAAGGCACAGGAGTATATGTGCTCTGATAAACCTGAAACTGGGCCACTAGATGTAGCTTTATGTAACTGTGAAGTTAATGCCAATTGTGTATTATATCTTTAAAAAATCTATTTGTTCCAACGTGTTAAGCGTTGTTTCAAGGGTCACAGACTTATCGTTAGAACTGTTAACCTATGATATGATGTTGGTAGGTTCAAGTAAAATATAACGATCCACGTACAGTGCATTCTATCCTATTAACATAATCTACTCTTCTGTTGACACCAGGGATGCTTATTAAAATTTACTTATGAACTATTTTACGCATACGTTGAAATTCATTGTAAGTTTTTTGCAGTTGGAGATTCAATAAGCCTTGCACGTAGAATACATCTGTACCATATGTAGCATATGTACAATAATCTAATACATTGTAATAGCAAGGCAAGTCGCAGCCAATCAGGTCGCAAGGATTCGCGGAGAATGTTGAATGTTCCAGATCTTTCTAACGCCGCCCCCGTATAAATACCGCTCCCGCCTTGCACCGGCCTTCTTTACGTTTCTGTCTGTTGTAGAGTGCGAAACAGTTATTTTAATTATGTATTTTTTGTGAACCCCAAATCTTTGGGTAAGTAGAGTAAATTTGTTTTATTTATGTATTTGCTAAATTAAATAAAGACCTTGCCTTGCTAAAGTAGAAAACAATTGAATTTATTTACAAATGATGTTCTATTTAAATTAAAAATGAAAATTTTTTGTATCTACTCTTTAACCTCCCAACTAATCAATTTAAATTACCATCAGTTAATGTACAAATATATTATATAAATGTGTATTTTGCAGGGTTCCTTTGTATATTGTAGAATCAAGAACAAAAAAAAGAAAGACTAAAATGTAAACTTAAATGAATAATAAATGCAGAGTTTTAACTTGAAGAATTTCATTTTGGTTCGAGTTACCTTTTTCAGTAAATATTTTAAAATTATAAATTGTCCGCTCAGAATATATAATGCAAATTTGCATGATTAAAGTTAGAGAGCGGTACAATAAATGCGCGATTCTGCTAAAAAATTGACTTCAGTATGAACATTTTGGGAAGATAATGTGAACATTGAATAGATAATGTGAAAATTGAATAAAATCCAGTTAATGAAGACAAGAAATCTGTATATTTCCTAAACTGATATATCAAATTTCAAGATAAAATGGTTCTCAAGGTCGACTTTTTACTTAAAGAGGAACTTGAATTTGAATTAATTATCCGAGGTGTTAGTGTAAGTAAAAGTGATAATGTTGTTGCAATGCGTAAAAAACTGAGGGAAGTTGTTAAATTTGGTGTAGAGAGCAACTATTTCAACTTACATGACAAAATTGACCTTGAGATAAATTTAGAATTAATCAAGGCTGCAGTTAATAATATAGAAACTAAAGTAATTAGTTTGACTGATTCTCCTGTTCTTAGTGAAGTGTCCCGTATTGAAACAAGATTAGATCACTATGATAACAGAATTAAAGCCTTTAGTAAGTTTAAATTGCAGGATAAGAAAAAGGAGGCGGATTTGAAACAGTTATTAAATACTTTCAAAGAAAAATTAGATGAAATTCAAACTGTTTTTAAAAAAGTTACGTATGATCAAGCAAGGAAAGAAACTATTGAAAGGAAAATAAGTGAGTCAAATTTAGAAGAAGAAAATATAAGTGACGTTTTTATCGACAAAATTAGTGAAGTAAATGACCCTGTAAAATCTTTAGTTGCAACCCCCAATTCAAGTGTGTATTGCAAATTGCCTAACCCAGCTGAAAGGCACTTCAAAAACTTAAAGGTAAATGATGGCCTTAATGCTAGGGAACTTTTGAAATTTATTGACACTATTCTAAAAGTGAAAGATGAAACCGATTTTACAGATAGTCAGATTTTAGACATTAGTTTAAGCTATGCTTCAGGTCCATTGTATGCTAAAATAATTGAAGGTAAAAATGCTAGTTTGACAATCGATGAAGTGCACACCAGATTGATTGACTATTTTATACCTATTGGATTGAGAGAAAATCTAAAAAGAGAGCTCGTAACTAGACCTCAAAAGATGGGCGAACCCTTAAACATTTATATTTTAGAAGTAAAAGAGAACTCAAAATTATTGAAAACTTCTTTCTCTGAAAAAGACTTAGTAGATTTGATTAAAATTGGACTGAACCCAGAAACAAGAAGTAGATTAGTATTTGTCAGTGACCCCCGCACCTTTGAGGAGCTAAGCCAACTGTGCATACATGACCAAAATGTACGTTTTGAGGATTTCAGGCGCAGTAAAAATTGTAGGTTCCCGTCTTATCAAGGTAGAAGTGCCAATGTCAACCATATGCCAAGCCCAAAAAAATGTTTTGTATGTGGAAAGTTAGGACATATAGCAAAATATTGTTATAGTCAAGGTAAACAAGAGCCTCATGGTAGAAACCAATTCATAAATAGATTTTCCAAGTCTGAACCAAAAAACGGGACTACTGGGAGGGCTTCGACCAGTCAAAATTAAATAAGAAACTCTCCCAAAATCCAACACGAGTGTTCTTTAACCAAAAAAGGAAGAGGCGATTTTTAAATCTAAAAGAGAAGAAACACTTTAAAAGTAAGATGAGAAATGAATTAATTTCTATAGTAAACAGAAATAGAAAACCAGGGCAGTCTTATAGTACCTTGCCTACTGTAAAAGTAAATTTTGGTAAAGGTATATGTGAAAATGTACTTATCGACACAGGAAGTTCTATTAATTTAATAAATAAATCCATGTTAAATAAGTTAAGTGAAAAACGCATTGTGACTAAAGTAAACTGGGCAGATGTCGACTGTAAAACAGCTGTTAATACAAGGATTGAAATTATAGGCAAGTGTACTGTAAAAATCAAAATAAGTAAATTTTCATGGTATGTTGAGTTTGTAATAGCTAAGGATTTAGCGTGGAAAGCAATTTTAGGTACAGAATTCATAAAAAGAAGTAAAATGTTATTAAACCTAAAAGAAGACAAATGTTTTTTTGATTTTGAGCCTAACTACAAAATTGAATTTGCGAGCAATGTTTCATTAGTACTTGCTAATGTTAACTCAAAAATTAAAATAGGATGTAACAAGGCAACAAGTGACATTACTAAACTCATATCGGATTTTCCTAATGTTTTTACTAACAAGATTGGGGAAGCAATAAATTTTGAATATGAAATTAAGCTTAAAGATAAAGAACCAGTGAATCTTAGACCATATCAACTGAACCCTCATAAAATGAAAATTATGAAAGAAATTATTGACGACCTGCTAAAGGAAGGAATAGTTGAGCACAGCTTATCAAGTTATGCGAGTCCTACTTTTCTTGTAAACTTAAAAGCAATGTTTCAAATTTACTACCATGAGAATCAAAACCAATGGGATTCAAATTTGGGCGAGCTACAATTAGCATTAAATAGTGCGGTTAACGAAACTGTTAAAGCTACACCTTTTGAATTAGTGTTTAATTTTAGGCCCAACACCCCATTAACTAATGCATGGTCAATAAATGAATTAACGGACAATAATATAAGTAAAGAACAATTGGCCAGTAAACTGTCTAAAGCTTTAACAAGTGCTAGGAAAGCAATTGCTCAGAACCGGAAAAGAACTTTATATTCTGAAGAAGTCAGTAAACATCCATTCAAAAGAGGATCGATTGTGTATGTAAAAACTTATCCAATTAGCAGTAAACAAAAGAATTTTCAAAGTAAACATGCTTTACGCTTTGAGGGACCATACAAAATATTAATGTTTATTTCTGATGTTAGCTGTGTAGTGCAAAAAGTTGAGGACCCGGACACTGTAAAAAGAGTGCACATTTCTCAATTAAAAATATAAAATTATTTTTAGTGTTTGCATGGACAGCCTTAAAGACTGTGAATTTATGTAGATTAAAATATATATATATATAAAAAAAAACTATAATTTAGTGCAGAACAGGAAGAACAAGTTAGTAAAAGACAATATCAAGTGAAGTATATATAATGAAAATTATATGGAGTTATCAGTAAGTGAGCCAAACCAGAAACCAGTTTTCTACTGCAGATTGCTTAAATAAAAGTAAAAAGTAATAATTTTTGTTATGCAAAGGTTTATCTACTGGGCAAGTAAATGCATTTCCAGAAGATTAATCTGTGACAAAAGAAGAAAGAATAAAAAAAAAGGAAAACATAGTTTTGAAAATGGAATTATAAAGTAATAAGTTAAAAATATAAAGTGTATATGAAAATGTATAAGTCCAGAAAGGTAAAATGAATAATAAAAATAAAAAGAGAGATTATGAATTGACGGGTAACAGGTAACTTAGTATAAGTAGTTAATTTATTAGATAACTTACCGATTGGAAATTAAAATATAATTGATTGATTTAAACTTTGCATTATCACTACTTAAACTTACACTTACTTTGGAACGTATCACTAACTAGCACTTCACACATGTGACACTCGCACCTTCACATATTTGACGGATCCACTCACGGGGGGAACTACTTCACAAATGCTTACTGACCACACTAACACTTTGCACTCATTGAATACACAAAAACACAACTTACACTACCACTTTTCTTTGCGCGCACACTTTTCTTGATTTTCAGTGATAATGCAATGTAATAAATTAAAGGAGGGTAATAAGCTGTTATTTGGATAAAGTAATACTTGATTTTATTTTCTTTGTATGATTTGTTTTGTTTCCAAACGGTATGTTCCATCTCCAAGACTAATTAAATGTGTCACATGTTCTCTTGAAATCTGTAGAAAGGTACCACAAAGAATCAATATATTTTATATATTGAACATTTTTGAGTTAAAGTATCGTAAAAGAAAATTAATTGCAAATTACTTCGGCTTGTTATATTGGAGGAAAATAAGTGAAATGTAATTTTATTTTATTTAAAGAAGTGATATATAATTTTGTGTTAAAAAGAAATAAAACATTATTTTATTCAAAAGAAGTAAATTATAATTTACAGAAAGAGTTTGTATGATGAAAAAGGCAATTTCCAAAATACCATGTCAATTAACAGTTGTTCCGATGAAAAGAAGAAACTATCATTGAAAATATGTAAAGATACTATGTTTATAATGTTATTAAATATTATGTTAAACATGTTTTAGAATTGTAACTATTCTGAGACAGTGTAGAGAAGTGTCTTGGAGCTGAAGATGTCCTGGTTCAGCGGGGCCGAAAGAACAAAATCTGTCCACCTGTTTGTTATCTACTCAGGAGTAAGGGGTCGGTCGACCTTGACCGGCTTGACAACCTGATAAGAACTATCTCCCCATCGTTGCCAACTTCATTCCAAGGTTGCCACATCGAATTGCTGGACAATTTAAGTGCTCGAAAACCGATTCTTCTGATCTCAGTTCTTTACATTTTTGTTAATGGGAACTAAGTTTTTATTTTACGAAAACTGAAGTATAAATTTAAAAACACTGCAAAATGTATGTTGAATAAAGTAAAGTTAAATAAAAAAAAAAAAAAAAAAAACTGAACTTTTAGCTTTGGGAGGGAGAGAATTGTACCATATGTAGCATATGTACAATAATCTAATACATTGTAATAGCAAGGCAAGTCGCAGCCAATCAGGTCGCAAGGATTCGCGGAGAATGTTGAATGTTCCAGATCTTTCTAACGCCGCCCCCGTATAAATACCGCTCCCGCCTTGCACCGGCCTTCTTTACGTTTCTGTCTGTTGTAGAGTGCGAAACAGTTATTTTAATTATGTATTTTTTTGTGAACCCCAAATCTTTGGGTAAGTAGAGTAAATTTGTTTTATTTATGTATTTGCTAAATTAAATAAAGACCTTGCCTTGCTAAAGTAGAAAACAATTGAATTTATTTACAAATGATGTTCTATTTAAATTAAAAATTATAATTTTTTGTATCTACTCTTTAACCTCCCAACTAATCAATTTAAATTACCATCAGTTAATGTACAAATATATTATATAAATGTGTATTTTGCAGGGTTCCTTTGTATATTGTAGAATCAAGAACAAAAAAAAGAAAGACTAAAATGTAAACTTAAATGAATAATAAATGCAGAGTTTTAACTTGAAGAATTTCATTTTGGTTCGAGTTACCTTTTTCAGTAAATATTTTAAAATTATAAATTGTCCGCTCAGAATATATAATGCAAATTTGCATGATTAAAGTTAGAGAGCGGTACACATCTTGAGACCAATTATTAAACCATATAATTAATTTAAAATTTACATATAATTGTAATGTTTTCTGAATTGGCTGGAATAGGACACGTGATATGTCTAAAGTTGACTACTGTTGAAAAATTTTAGCAACACCTATAAAGTTAGCTGTACAAATAGTAAACAAATGTAATCATCGAGATGAGTGTTTTTCAACATTTAGTTTAAATTGCTTACTCTAAAAGTGGCTGCAGATCCTACAAATAAAAATTAATTATGCTTTAAATAAAAATAATCCTAAATGGTAAAAAATAAATATTAAGGCTGTCATCATTAAGGATGAACAAAAAAGAACCTTTACGATATTCCCAGGATTACCTTAAAACTGGTCTATACCAGTTTTGAGGCTGACATTGGGTACAAAAAATTAAGTTGTCTTTACACATGGTAAGTCTTTTGGCTGTCCATTATGACAAACGTCCCTTTCACCTTTGGTCCCTCCTTTTGCAGTGGCTAGGGACAGAATCCCCGGGTTTAGTACCCAACCTGCCAACCTGATAATGGATGGTCCCTGGCTGTTGTACATTATGTTGACCAGTTGGAGGGCAGAATGCGGGTCCCCTGTTTGAGAGCCTCGTCCCAGCTGTCACAGGTACGAAGGGAGTGTTCACTTTGAAGGGTCGATTTGGCTGCTGTCCCATCCCATCCTTTACTTTCCAGCTATATCCTATCCTTCCGGGAACCTGCGCAATATTCCCGCTTGTGGAAGATATGCCTAACAGCTATGCTAGGGTTTTCTGATCCGCATAAATGATAATGATGATGATGATGATGATGACCTTTACGACAAAAAAGTTACAGTTTGTTGCGGAAATAGTGTGTTTTAAAATATTTATATATTATTTATTAACAATTATAATTTTTAAACTATCACAAAAAGTCACAAATACATTTAAAGTGGAAACATTTGAAAGTAAAATACTTACGGGCAATTAAGGTAAAACGAATTCCATACAGCTTAGTGATATACATAGTAATTCAATTGCATTTAATTAATAACAGTTGAAATACCTTTAATTTTGAATGAACATAATTTCCATTCCTTAAGGTTTCTATCGGTTAGTCTCCAAAATAAAATATAAGTGCAAATGTTTTTTTATAATTACATTGGATACTGATAATAGTTCTGTTTATGACGTAGAGATATTTTAGTTGGTAATGTTTGTTTTGATAATTGTTGTGTCGTGGAAATAGTTAGACCTACAGTATGTAGTGTACGGAGAAAGCCAATTGGTACGGAGAAAGGAGTTGTGATATTTGGGCAAGACGCAGGATGACAGGTAACGTCAGTTTGGCTGATGTGGCTTATATTGGTTGTTTAATAATGATACATCTTCATATCAATATTAGTTATGGTACAGTGATTCTTGATATAGATAACATAAACAGTCGGTCTCATGAGATTCCTACAACCGTTTTAAAACCAACAATATTTTTTATTGTTTACCTCATTTACCTTTTGTTAACATCGACTTTCTTTCCCTATCAGTAGTTTATGGAGGAAGTAATAGTTTCGTAATAATGGTTGTTTGAGTTATTGGCGAATGTAATATCTTTTGCTTTTTATTTATTTAGAAAAGATTTTTGAGGTGAATACTGTCTATCTGTAAGTTTGGATGTTACAGGCATAAATACCAATGGCCCGATATCAGTGGTATCCATATGCACATATGATATATTAATACGTTTTATTAATTTATTCCTTACTTTGAAACAGAAAAACTAAGAAAATAAGAAAAGTATAAAATTATAATTATCAGCAAATTTAAGTTGGAATACAACTTAATCAAAATAACATAATCATACCTTGAAGTCCCTAGCAAAATATTACTACCCGAATGTCTTGACAAATTCAGTTTCACAAGTTTTGTAACCAAAGTATTAAAAGATAAGTATTCTGGGATGCAGCCCGAAGCAATTTACTTTAGTTAAAATGAAACTGTCACTGCAAGAGAAAATTAATACAATTCTATCCAGAATTGTTGTCCTGTTGCTCAAATCCGAGCAAGTTTGTACTCAACGAAAGGTTTCTTCAGCTGTAAACAAACATGACAAAACATTTGATATTAAAACGAATGATAACAACGTACTTTTAATCAACACGTAGTTTAGACTTCCGCCGTCGGATAGTGCTACTGTCCGAAAATTCAGCCCTTTACTGTGTTTAAGTGACGCTCTTTAACTCTGAGACCTATTGGAAAATCTACGTAAAAATTCCTTTAATTTGGCACCTCAAACGTTAAAATCCGTCCAGCCGTTATCGAGTTATGCCTGTGAAGAAAAGCCCCCTAGCGTATTAATATATAGATATGATTGATAAATGGAATTTTAACATGGCGGTGGCGCCTTATTAAATGTAACTTTCATTAGTAACCAAAAATTAACATTTATTAATTGTTTACTTACTTTTGTTTGAATAGCTTAGCTTACAGATTAATCTACTATTGTTCAATTGGAAATACCCTTCTTATGTTGCATCCAATAATTACTAAATACCTTAAAACCGGACTCATGTAAAGTATGCATCGAATTAATGCTTCCAATAATGTACTTACTTAGTTAAAACCTTGAACTCAAGCCAAATGATATTCTATTTATTTATGAACGGAATTAAGCTAAGTCAATTCACCCTCACTGGTAGAAAGGAGAATGATCAATTTGAAGTTGACGTCTCCAGACATGACGGAAACATATAGCCTAAGAAGCTGAGCGAATCAAATGCATGACATTTCGTTAATAAACAAACCCATAGGAATATTAAATTGGAGAAAGGGTCAGTGTTCTAATGCAAAATAATAATATCACAGTAACAATTTATTGACTTAAGATTATTTGCAACATTACTTTAGTATAGTTACTATGTAATGACTAAAAATACCATACAATGTTTAATCAAAATAGTTCATAATCACAAAAAAGGTGGTGTTTCAAAAAGCCCAAGACAATATCTATAACCTTTAGGTCAAATAAAAATATTAGTATTATTTCTTAATTTATTATTTTATAATTGAGGATAAGAACCTAAAACTCACAGTCAACTGAGCCGTATAAAACAGTCAATCATGTTATTCATTGAAATTAAACTCCCAATATTTTAATGGCTGCAATATCTGATGTATATTAGAAATTCAATCGTTGCATTTGGTTTGTAGGTATAGAAGATAGCTTCTAAAATATAGAAGATATTAACAAAATCTTCTATACAACAAGCCCATGTATACTATGAGATATTTAATAAATTCCATGTAGTAACATTTTTAGGTTAGAAACACTTAATTTACAATTAGTTGTATTATTTAAAGGATGACTTTGTGACTTGTTAGTGTCGTAGCTTAGTTGGAACACGTATGGTAAAACATAAATAAATAAATGTAATGACATACATAATTACGCTCCTTACAGAAATAGTACGGTCCTTGAAGTCTAGCACTACTATTACAAACAACAGGTCGGAGTCCTGGCTTCATCAAGTCAAAGATAAAATCTCCACGAGGACGAATAATGAGATAATGTCAAGTATGCGGCGATATCTGAGACCATACCCAAGCCTTGGTTTTCTTTTCGACTGGTGTTTCTTACATTTTCAGTGTTTTATTTTATAATCAAACTGCTTATTTTGTTGTGACGGTTTACCGTCTAATGTAATTTAATTTTTTGTCATACTGCTTCAAAAACAACTGTTTTTGACAGATGCGTTGAGATTCAAAAGTTCTTCTTTTTAGTCCTTGGATAATAACATATGTTTTGATGATCATTATCGTACTAGGACTAAAAAGATCATTGTTAATGATACTTTTGATTCGAGGTCGTCATAAATCGATTAAAATTCATTCGATTTTTCGAAACATTCATTGTTATTATCGAAACATTCATTGTTGTATTGTTAATGTTTGTTTTGAAGAACAACCGATTGATTCGAACCACAATGATTGGTTTGAAGTGATCGACTCAACAACCGATAGATATGAATGAACCGAAGTTATGTATGTGCAACAGCTGATTGTTTAAAGAGACAAGCTGAAAGACACATTTGAGGTTATGAAGACACAGTACGTAAATTTTACTTTTGTTTTTATTTAAACCTTAAATTTGTTGGCAGTATGACGAAAAATATAGTTCGTCACTCGGATCAAAAGTGTCTTTTTAATACTCGCTCATTTCCCAGCCTCGGCTTCGCCTCGGCAGTTAAACTGGAGCTCGTATTAAAAAGATACACTTTTTATCCTAGTGACGAAATATGCTATTAAATAACTAAACGTCACCAAATTAAGTACTAAAGTTTAATTTTGAGTCAGTAATTGGTTATAACGAACCAAAAATATATATATTGCTTTGATTTGCTATAGTTTATTGCCATAACAAACAGCTTATAAGTTATAACATTAATAACGTGGAGGCAGTTGGATAAAATACTCACTTTAAAATAATATTTTTTGTTGCTAAAGATTTGTTTTGGTAAGTAAGTTATTTGGAATATCAAAATAAGGAGGTAGCTTATTTATATGAAAGTATAAACAAATCTAAATTTAATAGTACACAATATTTCTAACACTGTGCAAACTGTGCATAGTTAGCACACATAAAACACAATAGATAATGAAAACATAAAATTAAAATACTTGGACTAAGTTTACAAACAATACTTGAGTGGACATCCAAAGGTTTAACTTGTTTCACAAACTCATGATTTGTGGAGAGCTTATGGTTTCTTTTACTAAAGAAAAATTAATCGAATCAAGGTACGTAAATTGTTGTAAAATGTAATTTGTTAAGTCAAGCGATAGTAAGAGTGATAATTTAAAATATGCTGTACTCACAAACCCTTCAAAAGTTGTATACTTACTTTGTAAAGATATTTTGCCATAAGCGAGTCAAGTAATTAGTTTTTTTATGATGAAAGAGGAAGATATAATATTAGCGCTTAAATTAATCTTATTGTAATTTCTACTGAGCTTTGGGTATGTGTTAAACCCGAATAAAGTATTTATCTTAAATAATGCTGAAACGGGATATTATTAATCAATATCCATTTTTATACGTCAATACGATATTGCGAAGAGTTGTTATCTTCCGTTTATCTGTTGCCACTTCCTTCAAAAGCGTGATTGTTTACGTGACTGAAATTCCATCCGTCTGTTCGAAGCCTCCCTGAGAATTTTAACTAAACATTTTAGCAATATGTTTACGAGGGTTTAAACAGCATTAATAATTTAGTTGGTAAAAAACTGCAATCAATAATTCATAAAATAAATACATTATTATTTGAAGGATAAATAATGTTAGAAAATAAGGAATAAGAAGACAAAAATGCACTGATAATGGTTTTTATCCCATTTAGTGGAATAATGGTTTATATAATAACCGATTTTTATTTATTATGCTATCATTATGTTTTAATATTAGGTGCAAGGCTTAGTCTACATGAGCCTAGTGAGTTGTGTCATCCAATCTTAATATAATTTCTAAGAGGTGAAGTAAGTCTTTGTCACTTGGAAGAAAACTATTGCCACAAACATAACGAAAATTTATTTTATTCATTTTCCCTGATTTAACAAGTTTGAGGTTATACACCGACTCAGTTGGCTTTGTCCAAATCAACAATCAATCAGATGTTTATTATTACTTAAACTTCGGAAAAGTAAGGTACTAGCGATCGAAAAATAATTCTTTGCTTGCTAAACAGAAAATAGCTGTTTTACTATATGTTTTGGATACTCAACAGTCACTTTAGGCGTGGTTGTAGGAAAATATTATTTAATCAGTGAAGTATTTAAGGTAGGAGAAACACCTTTTGGGGAAATAAAAAACACATTGCTACATAAAGAAACTTGTATACACATATTTAATTATTATATAATGTTGTAAGTATGCAAGTCAAAGTACTACTAAACAAATACTACGAATATATATAAACTTTTTGAATTAATTTACACCTCAATTAAAATTGTTTTCACTGCGGGTAAACTTCAAGTTGGGTTATTTTGTTAAGTGAACATCTGTGGCATTATTTAACGATTTGGGAGGAAGTGACCCTAGATTTCTTTAGACAATCTGAGTTTATAAAACAGATCTGTGCAAGCGATTTCACCTTGAACAATATTGAAATGGTTTCAAAAGCCCTATAATTTTACCATTGAAGGCTCTTTAACTTTATCAATAATATAGCAAAATGATTAATGATTCATTTAGTACTCACGATAATTGGGTTTCCTTAAACACTGCCCCGAGGTTTGAGTGGAACACTGTTTTAAGTTTGTTCCATTGACCAGCCTGTCATGCGGTCATTGGAGTGCTTATCAGTTAACACTGCTCTACTCCAATAACACGCTTGTGTTGGTTTGGGATCACTCATGGTTACCTTTGACATTGATTAACATAGGTGCACTACACAAATATTGACAACACTAATGTAAGTTATACGTACAGCACCTACCAAACCATTTCAGATCCTTTGATATACTACTGAATCCCTTGGATGGTACCATAACAGATTTTAACCTATTAACATTCATTTGTACTTGATGAATTTTATGTAGGTAGTTTACCATCTAAAATAAAAAAATAATCATAGTAAATTGTGTATACACTAGATTTAGCCTATATATTTATGTAGTTTAAAGTTTTGTTTAAAATCTTAACGTTTCTTTCTTACTTTGGGTAATGGGGTGGAAATATGTGAAAGTGATAAAATATAAACAAACACTGAAACACGAGTAAACAAAATAATGTATTTTTAAATATACCACAATTGCTAGAGGAGAATGGAAATCCCAAAAAATTTTACATCGTGTTATACGGCAAAGCCAAATGCACAAAAAAATCATAACATTAGTCTAGTTAATTTAACATTGATTAGAGTAATGTCCAAACAAACATTTCAAAGCCTACGAACAAACATTTCAAAAGTAAGTTTTTTTCCTTTATATAGCAAAGTTCGGGTACATAATTTTTTTAAAATCCATGTATGATGTTTTCTTTGCGTGTTGTTGTTGCAGGATAAGAGACATTATGTTTTTGCAATTTTAGAACCACCTGGACACATCTCGTTGTTGTTTTGAACTATTAAAAGACCGCTCATTACCGTAAAGTATCGGAATCTTAACCAATAAATAAAAAATTATGAGTAAGACTAATGATGAGGGATTACTCTACATAAATTGTAATTAAAAATATATAGCAGAGATAAAAGTTAACATTATGCAACAAAAATGGTCTTTTAGTATAAGTAACTACCCCCATCGCAGCAAACCTGCGTAGTTAGCGAATTCCCAACGATTATATTTGTCTTAATACCGCATAAGGAAGCAAACCAAGTTCCTTTAATATATATTCATAAATAAGCAATATATGCCATTTTAATTATTCTCCATAAGAAAAACGTGGGAGCTGAGTAATCAGGTTTGCTGTAACAAGGAACATAAAAAATGTGTTTTTATGCAAATATCAATGGAACTCAACTAGGGGAAGGCACAAACCAAGTTTTATTAATTTATGTTCATAATTAAGGTAGGTATAATATTTTACTTTTTCTCCATAAGAATTAACGTGGAGGCAGAGTACGCAGGTTTGCTGCTACGGGAACCATCGGTAAAAATTGTGTTATTATAATAGACCACAACCAGATGAAGCCGTATATTAAGTTTGGTCGGGATTCGTTCATAAATAAGCAAGATATAAAATTTATTTTATTCTCCATAAGAATAACATTGGACAACGTACTGTGTTTAGCACTTTCAATATCTCTGTAACCAATTGAAGTAGAGAAAAGATGAAAACACCAAATTGTTTTATTTTTAACTGAAATCAATGGTGAAAACTAAAATTTGGCTTTTTTTAATATTACATGAAAAACCTCAAAAACCCATTTTTGGGGTACAAAATCTCCCCCAAAATACCACTTCGGATTAGTCGATCTGTCTGGTTTTCTAGCTTAAAGTCATAAATGTTGCATTACACATTTGTATAAAATTTCATCAAAATCGGACTTTTTTACGAGTTTTATCGTGCTCACACACACACACACACACACACACACACACACACACACACACACACACACACACACACACACACACACACACACACACACACACATTTAGATATTTATATATAATATTTATAATATATATATATATATATATACAGTTTTGAACGAATGGTGTTTTTGGGGTCTGGGGACCTCAAAACGAAAAGTATCATGGTCCCAGGCCTAGGTCTTACCATGCCGACTACGGTAATAGCAGCTTCCCTACAGGGGAAATTCGCTAAAAGTAAGTTTTTAATCGTTGAGTTAAAGAATGAATTAAAGCAACCATATGGTAAGGTCGTTTTTTCGAGTTGCATGAACTAAATATCGCCTCTGCTACTGTACAGTGTACATGCTGTATATAACCAGAGTAGTTTACGTATGCTGATAATACGATCACCTTGTTGTGTGGTCATGACAGCAATGATTACTATACAGTGCCTCAAAGCTTCATAGAAACGTTAATTAACAATGTCACTCCCTGGAACAAGCATGTAATACAACCTCAGAATAATACCATAGCATATATAAATATAAATAATACCATTAAGCATACTCCCTAAGGAGTATGCTTAATCTATGATGATACCTATTTCCTTTTTATAATAATTCACCTTTAAGAGTAGACAATGATTAACTATTCTTATTCCACCTCTAGAGAATGACAAATTTATCGTTGGAATAACACCATTTTTATGCTACTCGGAGTGTTAGTTATTGGTTTGTATATTAAACATGGACGTTTAAAAACGTTTTTAAAAATCGTGTAATCAAATATGAAATCTCCAGTGAAAAATCTGAAGGTGTTACTGTATTATGAAAAATATTTATCATATAGTATATTTATTACGTGATATAAGCACACAAACGGATCATATGCGTACTGTTGAACGATGTAATTATATCTCAAAACCAATAGGAATCACCCCGCATTGGTCCTAATATATTTTTACAATGGAAAAATAAGTTAATAGTTTCTTTTTTTATTATTAAATTTCTTATCTAACTGGTACGATACAGAATACAAGTTATATAGTTTGAGAATAATTTAACTATGGATTAGTTGATTGATTGATACATGATCGGTATTTATACAAAACATGCACCTGTCTATGTTTTAAATGTGACACTACAGTAGAGAGGTTCCTAAGCCGGCTCGTGACAGTCACACACAAACCTCAAACCGACAAATTAACCGGAGGAGGGGGCCAAACCGGTGGGTTAACTCTACTCAATCCCTTATACCTTAACTCTACTTAGACCTTATACCTTATCCCTATAGTCACTATACGCATCATGGTCGAAATAGGTATTCGTTGACTCACAACTGTCTCTGATGTTTATTTATAATATACCCCGAAGCTCACACCAGTTATAGGTTTACATGTCTCTGTAATCAGTTAAAAAATCACCGAACCGGATAACTGCGATTTCAAAACTCTTAAACTATTCCTGTCTTCATGTTGAAATGTAAATATAAACAGCCTTAAATATATTTATTGTATTGTAAATATTTTGTTTATTTATACACATAAAACGCACAAGTACGAATAAAATTAGAAAATATTGCCATTGAGTTCAAGGCGGTTACGGTTCACCTATAAAAGCCTAAGGCCCTAAAGTGCGTTGGGCTTAGCATAAATCTCTAACACTAACCCGCGGTTTGTAAGGGTGCCTTTTATTATTATATTTAATACCTGAGATTTGAATGATGAATGCCTTCAAGAAATTTGTAATGGAATTGTGTCTTAGATAATATACAATTATGCGGTGGTGAAAATAAGATATACCTGGGCCAATCAAAAGTTTTTAATACAAAAATATATCATTACTTGTGACATATTTAGAACAAAGTTAACTCTTTCGGTTTAAAAAAATTATTTTAATTTTCATCCGCCGCAGCAAGCACGTTGTGTTAGTGTTTACCATATTTATTCATCCTGTCAAATAATAATTCTTTTGACAATCATTACAACATATATAAGGAACTAGATTTTCCAAAGAATGACTCATGTTTTAGTTTAGACAGGAGTGGAGATAAGTAGGATTAGTCATAATCAACTCGTAACAGTGAGCTATTGCGGTAAGGTACGTTTGTGATAGGTTTTTATTATTTATTAATAACTAAATCAGTTACACAAAGGATTTCATCCCAAAGAAACACATCGTAGAAAATAGCTGTAAACATAGTTAGGTGTAAGTTTTCTCGTTGAAGGTTATTAATTTTTTTTTGTGTTTGTTTGTTAGATACATTTTAAGTGTGTTGTTCATAGCGCTGTGATCTACAGTATTCTCGTAGGTTCATGGGTTTATTTTCAGTTTCCCAGTAAGAACACAATGAGATGTAAAATTTACGACATTGCCGTAGACGTAAACAAATGTTTTCCTTTTGTAGCAACAACAAAGAAGTTTTGTAAGACGATGTAACGCATTGTGTGTACTCGCTCTTAACTAACTCTTTATATTAAAGCCCGAGGCAAGTTTGCCAAGCTGATCCTAGACTTATGCAACTATATAGTAAAGCCCTAATCGTATATATTTCATAATAATAATGTTTTGGAGGGAAATCACATTGGACTGGAAGATAGAGTTTCCAGATTAAACTGATTATACACATCGAAATACACACTAATTAACTCCTTAATTCCCAAAATAAAGTGGAGGTAAGAAAATCGTTATTCAAACCAACTTAATTGATTTTGCTATCCAAAGAGGGTAAAATTGTCTCGATGATGTTTTATTGCCATGAGAGTCCAAAGTTGTTTAGTTTGGTAGCATCTAAGAAGAAGCAAACAAAACAGTTAATAATTAACATAATTTTTTTTCGAAATTTGGCGAAATTGATTGATGTTGTAGATTAAAGGAAATTCACATAAAAACCTACCTCATATGGTTTAAAGTATACAAATCTGCTGGTCTATTCTATACACAAACACAAGTCCACAAAAAGGAGTATACAAACCCCTAAACCCTTTTTATCTTTGTCCTAATTGATCCCCTTATTAAATAATTGTCATTCTATGGTGTAAGTGGTGGTTAAGAACTTGGTTAGGGGAGTTTTAAATGATGAGTAATTGTTAATCCATTAATATAAAGGTTTCGATGTATAAGGAGGATGTATCACGTTTATGAAACGCAATATAATGAAGTTAGTTTCCAAGCAAAACCAGAAAACCAGCGACAATGTTCAAAGGGATTACAGGGCGGCTGGGATAAATTGGAGGCCTTTGAGCCTGCGAGTTTAAAGGGGTTAATTTCTTATATACCCTCTTAATCTAAGTCAGGTAAATAAGCTTAAGTTTATTCCATTATTTTTTTTGCTTGAGATTATTTTATTTACTAAAAACTAAAAGAAAATGAGTTTTTTTTACTATTTGCAAATTGTCAAAATATAGACTATACAACGTTTAGAAAAATATTTACATTTAACAGTACTTTTTGATGTCACGGACTACAACTTATTATGTGGAAAATCTTAAATTTATTAATATTATGTTTAATGTGAGAGAATATGAGCAGTAAATTGAATTAGTTTTTAAGTGCAAGTACCTCTATTATACCACTTCCTAATTTATAATACGCATACTAGATAACCTAAAGTGGACCAAACACAACAATTTAAAGTATTTGAAAAAATATTCTAAACAAAAGGATAGTAGAGCTATGAAGGAATAAATTTGTGTTTATTTTTAAAGGAGAACTACCGACCTTCCCTCAGTACAATCAATTTATACGTAATCATAATTATACCCTGGTACAATCACCCAACTTCAACCCAAGATGTGCTGATGGACCATTGCACGAGTCCCTATTTAAAGTATCGTTGCTTAGTAATTTTCGCAATCTTACGAAATGTATTACGAGTGTATTACGAATCTTACGAGTGTATTACGGTGTATCAACTTGAAAGTATAAGTTGATACCTTGGTATTAAAACAAACATTTGGTAATTCAGTTTTATCAGTTTACCTTGTATTGAGTACCGTGTCAGGACAAATTTCAGATTGATCTATACTAGTTATGGGGTTGAGATTGGGTACAGCAAATGAACATGTTGTAGTATGTGGGTAGTCCATTATGAACACATTCCCTTAAATATTTCCACCATGTGTGCAGGCAGCAAGGGGTCGGAACGTTTTTCCCAAGATGGTGGACCCTGTGTTGAGCATGAACCTTGTCAGTTAGTCTAGTCAAGCAGAACCGATCCGGCAGTTTGGGGCTGTCACAGCTGAAGCAGAAGTCACGGGAGTTTGCCTTCAAAGGTTAATTGGCTACTCATCCCGCCCCACCTTTTCCATACCTCCTATTTCCTTTCCACCGGGCGATCTGCGCGGATTTACACGTGGAAGACGTGCCGAGTGGCTACGCCGGGGTTTTCAAATAAAAAAATACCCCCGTCGCAGCAAACCTGCATACTCAGCGAATTTCCAATGAATATATAAAATAACACATTAAAAAACACTTAAAAGGATTCATAAGAAATAAATTCACAAACAAGCGATATTTAAAATATTAATTATTCTCCATAAGAATAACATTGGAGATGAGTACGCAGGTTTGCTGCAACAAGGAACACAAAATAATGGGTTTTGATACAAATATCAATAGAACTTATCTTAGTGAAGTCACATACCAAGTTTCATCCATATACATTCATAAATAAGCGATATATAACATTTTAATTATTTTCCATAAGAATAACATGGGGACCAAGTACCTAGGTTTGCTGCTACGGGAACCATAGGCGAAAAACTTTTTTTGTGCAATCAACAATGAACCACAACCAGATGAAGCCATAACAAATTTCGTCAGTTTATATTCATAAATAAGCAAGATATAACATTTTTCTTTTCTCCATAAGAATAACATTAGACAACGTACTGTGTTTAGAACTTTCAATATCTCAGTAACCAGTTGACGTAGAGCAATGATCAAAATACCAAATTTTTTTATGCTGAATTCAATGGAAAAAATTTAAATTTGATTTAAATAAAAATTACATGTGGAAACCCCAAAAAACCCATTTTTGGGGTACAAAACCCCCCCAAAACCCCCCTTCGGATGGTGCGATTCGTCTGGCTTTCGAACTCGTTCAAATAAATGGTACTTTACACATTTGTACCACATTTCATTAAGATCGGACCTTTTTACGAGAGTTATCGTGCTTACGGACACACACACACATATATATATATATATATATATATATATATATATATAAATTTGAACGAATGGTGTTTTTGGCATCTGGGGACCTCAAAATGAAAAGTTATCATGGTCTCGGGCTTAAGTCTTACCATGAGACCTACGGTAATAGCTTCTTCCCTATAGGGGAAATTCGCTAAAATCTAACATGTTAACTTAATCACCGAATTTAGATTTTTAATCCTTCTTTTTATGTTTTAATTTACATGATTATACATCAAACTAAAATATACAGTGTGTAAATTAAGTAATGAAACAAATATTTATTTTTACACTAAAATAGATAGATATATTTTGTTTCTGGCATTGACTGTTAACAAAGGTTCCGGAATTTTGACATAAAAAAATTGGTTTCAACCCCTTAAGGGGGTGGGGGTAGGGAGTAACTTAATGTTTATAAATAGCAGCCCCTATTGAGAGACCCCTAATTTTATATGTCTTGTCACGCTAAAATCAATGATATGATGATAGTTAAAATCCGTTTATACTAAACAAAATGGCAGTCAAAACATCTACGTTTGAAGTACAGTATCTTAAAATGGAGTTATTACCGTATTTAAACAATGTTCCATTATTAAATTTGTGTTTAAAAGACAAATCAACCTTGTCAACGGTTTTTCATACTCTTCCGTTTCTTATAAAAATCACTATTTGTTGGCTCTCAAAGTAAAACATCTATGTTGTGTTGTTTCTTACCAAAATCATCAAACTTTATAAGTAGTATAAAAAATAAATGTAATGCGTATTACCTAAATTTATGTTTATTAGCATTACAAAAGGATTTCTCATCTTAAAAATACCATATTAATTTTAACTTGGGGATATCTTTCTAAAACACGTACTAAAACATTTCTTAAGGAATAACTCCATTCATTGTGATAGTTCAAACATAACTGACGTTTTTGACCGCCAATTTGTTTAGGATCAAGGATTTTAATTATCTTTATATAATTGATTTTGGACAAGACCTATAAAATAAGGGGTCAGTCAATAGTGGTTACTATTTAAAACAATCAAGTTACCCCTTACCCCTCACCCCCTTGGGGGTTTGAAAATATTTTTTATGTCAAAAATCCCGGAACCTTTGTTAACAGTCAATGTTAAAAATAAAATATTTCTATCAATTTTAGTTAACAAAATACACACAGGGCGTTTTGGGATAATTGTAACTAACTTCGCCAAATGATTCCTTACATCAAGGCAAGAAAAATATGACGTATCAACATGGGTCTGGAAACCCTTCATTTCGGACTTGCAGCCAAAATTAGGGTTTTTTTTACGATTTTTAGTGTACTTTATTGTTGTTTTGGACAAAAGGCTCTCATCCTACAGCATTACATTTATTATTCTTACATGAAAAGATAGGTAATTCAGAGGTAAATAGGTAAATAAGTAAAACAGAGGCCAATAGTTATACCGTCCACAAAAGTAATAGGTGCACTTTGGACTCACTTTTATTTGTAATTTATTTTCCAATAAAAGTATATAAGTAATAAAGTATAAAAGTATAAGACATATGTTAACCGACAAATATGATGACCAATCATGCTGCAACTTTACGAAAAGATTCCTTTCTATGGAGAACAAAACTTGATCATTTGTTTATAAGGAATAATTATATTTAAACTTGGAAAAAACGCGATAAATTGCAACGGAGTAGAATTTTCTTTTCAGATCGCATAAGCGCTGAGCTGTAGCTTAGGGCTTTGCACCAATGTTTCAATGCGCAGAATGAGAATGTTGATAAGTATTTTTATTTTGTATTAATTTCACTAGCTTTAATTATTTTTTTAATGGTAATTTCCTATAAATAATAACATTTGTTTTTGGAAAATAAGTTCATAAACATGATTGAAGTGGATGAGAACTGGGTCTATTTGGGTTTTGTATGCAGATTATTGTAGAAAAGTGTTATTTTAATAAACATCTATTTAAAAATACCCCCGTAGCAGCAAACCTGCATACTCAGCGAATTTCCAATGATTATTAATTTATCTTAATACCACATAAAGCCACATACCAAGTTTCATCAATATACATTCATAAATAAACGATTTATGACATTTTAATTATTCTCCATAAGAATAACATGGCGGCTGAGTATGCAGGTTTGCTGAAATAAGGAACACTAAAAATGGGCTTTTATACAAATATCAATATAACTCAACTAGGTAAAGCCACATACCAAATTCTATTAATTTATGTTCATAATTAAAGGAGATAACACGTTAATTATTCTCCATAAGAAAAACATGGGGCTGAGTATGCAGGTTTGCTGCTACAGGAACTACCGGCCAAAAATGGGTTTTTGTGCAAATATAAATAGACCACTATGAAATGAAGCAATATACCAAGTTTCGTCAGGATAAGTTGATAAATAAGCGAGATATACAATTTTTCTTATCCTCCATAAGAATAACATTGGACAACGTACTGTGTTTAGCAATTTCAATATATCAGTAACCAATTTACATAGAGCAATGATTAAAACATAAAATTGTGTGTCTTTTTAAGCTGATTCCAATGGGGAAAAATAAAACTTTACTTTATAAAAAATTGTATGTAAAAACTCAAAAAACCCATTTTTGGGTAGAAAACCCCCCCAAAAATACCCCTTTGGATAGCCCGATCCGTCTGGTTTTCGAACTTAAAGTCATAAATGCTGCTTTACACGTTTGCACCAAATTTCATTAAAATCGGACTTTTTTTACGAGAGTTATCGCACCCACGGACACACACACACACACACACACACACACACACACACACACACACACACACACACACACGCACACACACACACACATATATATATATATATATATATATATATATATATATACAGTTTCGAACGAATGGTGTTTTTGGGGTCTGGGGACCTCAAAACGAAAAGTTATCATGGTCCCGGGCCTAGGTCTTACCATGCCGACTACGGTAATAGCTTCTTCCCTATAGGGGAAATTCGCTAAAAAATGAATGGATCTTTTTAAATTCACACTATTAGATACATAACAGTACATCAACTGAAACATTTTTCGTTACAAATTGTTGACTAACTTTTCAAAACTATCAACTTCTGATATTTACTATCAGAATTTAGAAAAAGAGACGTTTTGTTAAAACTTACTTTGAAATTATAATTCACTTCCTTGAAACACAAACTAATACGTTTCAAACAAATTACAAAAAATACATATCAACAGTCTCATTCTGCGCATCGGAACAATGGTGCAAACCCATAAGCCGATATGAGCACATATGCGATTTTAAAAGTAAATTCTGTGCTGTTGCAAGTTATCGTGTTTTTTCAAAGTTTAAATTTAATTATTCCTTATAAACCAATGATCAAATTTTGTTCTCCATAAAAAAAGGAAACTTTAGGTAAAGTTGCAGCATGATTGGTCATCATATTTGTCGGTTGGCAACGTTTCTAAAATTAAAATTAACTTAAAAGTTAACTTTTATAGGTAAACAAATTACATTTAAAGTGAGACCAACGTAGACCTATTAATTTTGTGGAAGGTAAAGCTATTGGCCTCTGTTGTACTGATAAAAAATCTTTTCATGTAAGAATAATGAATGTAATGCTATAGGATGAGTGTATTTTGTCCAAAACAAAAACAAAGGACATTAAAAATCGTAAAACCTGAATTTCGGCTGTAACTCCGAAATGAACGGTTTACGGACCTATGTTACAGGACATACTTTTCTCGTCTTGATGTAAGAAATTATTTGGCGAAGTTAGTTACACTTATCCCGAAACACCCTGTATTTGTTTCAATACTTAATTAACACACTGTATATAACTACTACAGAAACATTGTACCACTAGTGGCTTGAGGGGCCATTGCCTCTAACCTTGCTCCAATACTGTGCCTTAACTGGTTTTATTTGATTCTTTACGGGTTGAAGAAAGTAAAACAATATAAGTAGGAAAACATGTCAGTTCGTAAACAAAGTAGACACTTAACCACATGTTTTAATTAAAACAAAGCAGACGTTTTTAAATCCCAATGCTTTTCTTATGGGGGATGTTTTACGCTATTGCTCGTTTGCTGTTTCATTTTATATTTTGCGGTTACATTTTGGAAATATTGCTATTGTTCCCGAGTCCCTGGGATCAAGGACCTTTAATTTGAGCCCTCTCCCATCATCCTGCGATTTTCTATACTCCCACAATTAATTATTCTGACTTTAAATTTGGCATACAGAATTATATATAAAGATGTAAACTATTAAATGTCAATATAAAATATTTCAATATTTATATTATGAACTTTGCAAAAGTAATAATTCCATTCAAGCAGTTTACATTGTAAATTACACTATACCAACTCTGTTACCCAATGGCTTTTGTTGTATTGTTTAGTAATCGCCATTTAATTACGGTACGGAAAGCGTAGTTTGATTGCATGATTAGCGTTTGTAGCTCATAATCAATTATTAATTACGTACCTGTGCTCGAAGCTGGTCTGAGTGGTCAATTAATTAATTAGGTCATGTAATAATATAAATTGTTATATTTTGTGAATTTTATAGAACTTAAGAAATCACAGATCATTCATATTTGTTCTACTCGTGGCAACGCTCTGTGAGAGGGCGAAATTAGACTGGTAACTGTAGTAAATAGTAATTAAGGCAACAAATAAACAAAGATTGTGAGTGAGTATACATTTTTAGGAGTTTTTTTTTAACAACCATTTGAAGTGGTGTAAAAATATGAAATATATAGGGAATAAACTCCGAAATTGTATATTAATTTTCTCATCACCTAATACAATTCTAGCCTCTGATTTAAACATAACTGTATACTACGCCTACAAAATGATTTTCTTTTAACATTTAGAATGTGGGGAAAGAGTGATAGTTCAATTACGAGTGGCACCACACATTGGGGTAATCCCCCGGGGGATGTCACTGCTGATGTTGGTTGATTTACACCTTCATTGACTACTATCAACTGTTCTGTAATATGGTTGCAGATATTTTATACTCGATCATGTAAAGATTAGAAACATTGCCTTTTAATGAAACAAAGACAACAAAATGACTGGATTTTTCCGATTTGGTTACAAATTAAATCAGTTTACCTAGGAGATTTCAATTTAGCGAGGGTAAGTAAGTTAGAAAGTAATCCAAGTTTAAATGAGTTTGTTTTTAAACTTAAAATATTATTTAACAAATATCATGTAAACTTTTATGGACGGCAAGTGTATTTTCGTGTACCTGTCACGTTGTTAATCACATGGTCTCATCTGGTCACGTGGTCACGTGCTCTGTTTTATCATTCTCTATAAAACAATAAAACATGATTACATAGTTTAAAAGTTTTTCCTTTTTTAACCTAGTCAATTACACTCAGTAATCAGATTAGCAAAAAAATCCAACAAAAATCATCCTTGATCACAATATTATTAAATATAAAGCGCATTTGTCCACGCCTTATGAGGTTGTCTTGACTTTCTTTTCACAATTTAAGTTCATTTTATAGCTGAAAAGGCTTGTTGAATTCTTTGTTTAGTTTCTATAAAGGAATTACAACACCTCACTTATGTTAGTTCCCCTGTTATATACATTACTAATAACCTACTTAAATATTAATATTATTGTTTGTTGAAACAAAAATTACCTACAAATAGTTAAAGTAATTAAATATTGTGTTTCAAATGACAACAAGTTTTAATCAAGAGTGACATCGTTTGATAAATGACGATACAATTTTCCCAATTAGTCTAAACGATATAGCCTAGGTTAGAGTTTGGTTAAAAAAATTGTTTTAGGAAAATATATTACACCCGAGAGGCACGTGCTTCAGGTAAAAAGTTGTTTTCGTTACTTTTCTTATGACATTTTACCACAAGCAATTTATTTTTTCTATCAACAAATTTGTATTTGAATGATTCATCATTATACATTAAAAACCTACTAGGCACCCATAGGTTATTGCAACGTACACACTGCATGATGTCTGTATTTAAACTTCATTAACTAAAAATGTTGACTAAATTAAAATATTACCTTCGTCAATCAGCTCATAAATTTGTAATAAATGTTACGGCCGTTTCAGCATCACTGTGCCATCCTCAGACATTGAATTTCATCCATAAGGCGTCGTTAAAACATAAAATTGTCACACACAACACATACATTTAAAAAACGATATTTACATGTAAATTTAAATGTATGTGTTGTGTGTGACAATTTTATGTTTTAACGACGCCTTATGGATGAGATTCAATGTCTGAGGATGGCACAGTGATGCTGAAACGGCCGTAACATTTGTTACAAATTTATGAGCTGATTGACGAAGGTAATATTTTAATTTAGTCATAGAAGCAGCTCAGGGGCTAGAAAAATCGATTTTAAAAATGTTGTGTAAGCAACATGTAGTTACTTAATTTTTATAAATTATCAGTCAAATTTTTCACTCAGTGTTCTGTGATATTGTTAAAACTTAAATATGGGGTGACAAAATTTAAGGCATTAACCAAACTTGTATTGAGTAACTCGTTAAATGTACACAATTAAAAAGTTTCTTTTGACTTTTATCTCACTTTTGTTAGTTCCATTTGATATAAATGTGACATTTTTATATTCAAAGCGGTTGAAATGTATAAAATAAGTAGGTAAGTAGGTAACTAATTAAAATGTAAATTAGCACACATGAGGAGGAAACAATGGACCAAAAAATCCACCAAAAAATCTTAAAAGTAATTTCTACGATTAACAAATAACATATCCAGAATGGCATAACTATATGGGGAGGAACAACGTAAGACTAACTGTAACGAATTTTGCTTCTTCAGAAGAAAACAGTTAGGGTAGGGAAGCTAAGAGACTGGGTCCAGAGACACATGCCGAGAGTCCCTTAAAGAACTGAAAGTCATAACGGCAGTTGATCAGTACATCCAGGAGACAGTACTACATGTTGACGGGGAAAACTTACCACGAGTTGCTGACACTACTCCACCAGGCATACTCTCGGATGAAGTATTGTTTAATGAAAACAGCTGAAGACATCGCTGAATCATTGGATGACATCAGTACCGTTCTACACACTTGAAGAATATTTAAATTGGGACTAGAAGAATTTGATTGTCTATTTTAATACATTGTAATCTTTTTATTGTAATCTGACACTGTACATTACTCTAAGAAATTGTAATACAGAGTTACTGATTTTTAATTTTTAGAATTTTTTAAAGGACAGCAATTTAAATGTGTATGTTATATAAATTATACATAAGCATTACATATAATGTGTACTAGCTATACATTTTGGTTTTTACACCTAAAATGGAACATAAAATAAAAAATAAGTGTTTTTCTTCTCCTCCGCTTAACATTAGTTTGTATGTGTTTTTTACTAAAAGGAATTATATCTTAATAGACAATAAATGCATTTATTTCAAACTTGGCATGTATTATACCAACACCAAATGCTCTTTTCGTAATGAATGAGAAGCTTATACCTCAGACAGTTTCAAAATTACCAGTTTTGTAATTAAAAGCTAAATACCTTCGATATCTCAACTATTATGAAAAATGTGTGGACGACCACAATGCTACAATTCTTTTTCTAAAGAATAATCATATAAATCTAGTAAAATTCCTAACTGCAAATAAATAAGGAATTAGTTTGGAATAAATACAAAATGGGCTGTTTAGTGCAGTTTAGCGAAAAAGCAGGGTTTTAGTAGTAAAAAATAGAATGGTTATTTGTAATAAGATTTTAATTATCTATATTTAATTATGTTTTGGGGGAAAAATCACTACTTAGTTATTTGCAGCGCTTTTAAGACTATAACTAACACTTCCTAAGCTACTTATCTAATATTATTACTTGTCTTTGACAAATTAAATAACCACCAAGAAAAACAACTATTAAAGCTAGAAGTTTAAAATTTAACAAAGATTAACGTTTTGTGTTGGAATAAAGTTTGCGAATATTTTAAATATTAATACATTTTTTCAGTTGTAATATCTCATTTATACATAATATAACAATAAGTTATTATATTTAATTTGGGCCAGTTTCCAGCAACACATTGTCAATTATTATAAAGCAAACGAAAATCGAGGTTTAAACTGATTACTGGCAGAGTATTTATTAATGTATAAAATATAACTCAGATTTCCCTAATATAAATAATAATCTTTTATTGCAATGGACTATAGCAATTACACGTGCAATCGGTTGACTACACTTGTATTAATTGTATGCTATTTTCCTGCACTACACTCATAATGTAACTTGCAATACAAAAATGATCGAACTACTTTAAGTGTAAAATATTAACAACGTAGCCAGTTATTAATCTTGTTTGTTAGATTTATGAGAAATTATTAGAAGTTGTGTATTTATATCTTTGGTAATATATTTTTCACATTAGATGAATAAGGAATACTTACGATCAGGAGATAAACTGGCTAGACGAACCTCGTGGTTACAACCTACACTCCTGTATTTTTTGTGTTATTAGCCTAGTAAGTGGGTTAATACGATTCCTTAGTTGGTGTCAATTGCCGGCCAGCAGAACAAGTATTTGACGTTTAAATGAACATATGTGCATTTGTTGTTCTTTTAATATTTAATTTTTAAATTGTTGACAACAATAATTTTTTTAAAGGAGAATAACAATTGCAAGCCCCTGATGATGGAACAAGAGTTTTGAAACATATAGAGGTTTAATCTAATTGAATAATTGAAATTTTACTGAAGATATGTAAACCTATATTTAAATTGTCATATAACAGTTCAGGAGGCATTAAAAAAGGAATAAAATAATATTTCGGTAGTAAAAGCTCCGTGACACCGTGAAAGAGGTCTAAATGGGTCTCGTAATTATGGTTTTGCAATTTAAATCTTAATCAGTATAAATGTAAATGTAGATAACAGTAGACTTTGAGTTATATTATTATTTAATCTCACAACAAACACCAATTTACATTTTTATGTTATTATTTTATGATTTACTGACTTAAACAATTTTAACATTATTGGGCATATATTTAATTTATTCTTTTGATGTTAAATCAATTATCTCTTCAGTTCTCACATTGGATTTCCAATTACAGTATTTTATAAATTTGGACGAAAGCAGCAACAACTGCATTTGCTATATGAATAATATTACAGTTAGCTTAGAAATCTCGTATGATGTACTGCAATCGATAGAGACTAAAATAACTTATTAGATACTAATCATTCTACGTATTAATCATTTTATTATAATTTAAAACGTAGAAAGTGATTTGAAAGTTCATATTAGGTTAGAAAATTCAATTCAAACTACTAAAAAAATACAGGAGTGCACACGTACTATACGCACTAAAAAGGAATCATAAAAGACTCAATGTAAAGTATGATTGTAAAACTCAATGCACTCAATGTAAGAGTGGACCATATGATTGTAAGATCAAATGCTCCACTCTAGAATTTGTATTTTGTATCGTGTTATAAGTTCATAATTATTTTTCCTTATGGTATGCCATACCTAATGCATTATTGTAATATCAACTTAATGCCAAACAAATGACTTATATCATATTATTATTGCTAACTGAAAGGTCAACAAAAAAGGCGATCTCAGAAAAGCTGTTGTTTTCAAGTGCGTCGCACTCCACACGAGTGTATTGTATTGTCACCTTCGTGCAAATGTCGATCATTTATGGAGTGATATTTAGAGGCAAAATGTCAAAAGGAGTGAGTGCGTCTTTCAAGGCTTTGTATTTTACTGTTTTACCCAGTTCAAAACAGCAGTTCATGCTTTCTCTTAGGTGTAAAATATTACGTGGAAAATCAATAGTAAATGTCTTCTGTAAGTCATCTTCGTTAAAAAAACTGCTAATATAACTTTGACGCGTTATTTTACCAAATTTATTTTCACATCATTTTTTAATCCAGCCAATATATATATATAATTAGTGTTATACTTAACTTACTTGTATTCCTTTGTTGTTTATTTTTATAAATTAAACTTAGTGTATAAACAAGTCGAAGTGCTTAACAAATAATTTCGTGGACTCTTCTTTCCCTTCCTGATAGTTGTTAACCCTCTGTACGTTTGAATTTGTATAATCAAATACTGAATAGGGATTAGCTATTATTTTAAATAAGTTTTGAACTATTTATTTCTACAGTTAGTATCATAATGAATATATAGTATATTGATTAATATTGCCTTGCATTCACGAATGTGATCAAGGTTATTTTGAAAATAACATTGGATACTACTTTTATTAGTGATGAATATGTTTACAACGTTGGATATGAGTACGCAAGGGTGCTGCCACGGAGACAAAAACAATTGAATATGTATGCAAATATCCAAAAACTACAATCGCATGAAACCATGTACTAGGTTTGGTTAATATTATTCCATAAATAAACAAGACAAGAAATTGTTTTTAATCCAACTAGATCACACGCAGCACGCTGACGTGAGGGAAGTAAATTTCCGCATTAAAACCTTGAATAAAATCTAATAAAGGTTTTAAAACAACATTGGTAACATTTTTTTTTGATAATTGAAAAATGTTATTTTTGGCTGTTCTGATGCTCATGGTTATAATCAAATTGACCTTTAGGATGGAAGTATTGTACATTATAAGGTTAGGAGTCAGGATAACAAGTTGGTATAGGGGTTTGGGGGGGTGATATACATCAAGATATGAAAAACAGAGTAGACATCAAGACAACGTACTGGGTAAAGACAATTAACATTTTCTTTAATAACTCGGTAAATACTTATGCTAGATTGATGAGGGAGGGCTTAAAATGGTTGGCATTTTCGGTACAATATTGTAATATACAATAATGTTACATTCGGGGTTTTTCTGCCCCTTTTTGGGCCCAAAAACTCAAAATTTGAAAAATTAAAATCCCAAAAAGGGGTTTGAGTTGTCTGTTTCTTATGCCCAACGAATTTGTCCAAATGTTTACAGAAGGGAAGGTTCCTACCAAATTTCAAGTAAATCGGATAAACATTGCGACCGCTAGAGTGTGAACACACACACACACACACACACACACACACATATATATATATATATATATATATATATATATATATATATATATATATATATATTTAAGCGAATTTCCAATGCATAAGATATGTCCTAATACCACATTGAGCCGCATACCAAGTTTCATAAAAATAAATTCACAAAAAAGCGATATATACAATTATAATAATAACATTGGGAATGAGTACGTAGGTTTTATGAAACAAGGAACACGACAAATTAGTTTTAATGCAAATATAAACAGAATTAAACTAGATGAAGCCAAATACCAAGTTTCATCAATTAATTAATAAATAAGCAACATATAATATTTTAATTATCCTCCATAAGAATTAGATGGGGGCTGAGTAAGCAGGTTTGCTGCAAAAAGGAACAAAAAATATGGTTTTCATGCAAATATCAATATAACTCAACTAGGTGAAGCCACATACCAAGTTTCATCAATATACATTCATAAATAAGCGATATATACCCCTTTGATTATTCCCCATAAGAATAACATGGTGGATGAGTATGCAGGTTTGCTGCAAAAAGGAACAGAAAAAATGAGTTTTTATGCAAATATCAATATAACTCAACTAGGTGAAGCCACATACCAAGTTTTATTAATTTATGTTCATAATTAAGGGAGACATTACATATTACTTATTTTCCATAGGAATAACATGGGGCTGAGTACGCATGTTTGCTGCTACGGGAATTATCGATAAAAATTGCTTTTTTGTGCAAATAACAATAAACCACAACCAAATGAAGCAGTATACCAAGTTTCGTTAGTATACGTTCATGCGAGATATAATGTTTTCGTCATACTGCTTGGAAAACGGCTGTTTTCAATAGATGCGTTGCGGGGCGAAAGTAGTTCTTTTCAGTCCTAGGATCAGCTGGTGTCGAGGTCATCAGCTGTTCCATTTCTGTCATTTATAAATTTCAATGTAGTGAATTTGCAAACTTGAGTACGTCGATTGTAAGTAATCGATTGTATCAAGAGTTGTAATAAATTATTTTATCGATTGTAATTCATTGTTGCATTGTTATTCTATAGGTTAAAAAAATGTATCAATAAATGGTTGCTTATAAAGTCAATTTTTATTATTTTGTAATTATTTCTATTTAGATTAGCCTACTATATTGTAGTAACAGATATTTTCGGTTGTGTATCGACAATCTAACAAAACATTCTACTACACCTGAGGAAAAAATAATAATCTTTTAAAAATTAACAATACTAAACTAAACTATGTCAAGAAGGTGAATAAATTTGCAATTTTGCCTCAGGGAGAAGATAAGCTAAGCGATAACGCTGTTTGCAGCGAGTCTGTTTCCTGATATAGCTCGAAACGGTAGACTAAAGTATTCCTTTTTGCAATCGATAGTCCACAGCATTCGATATACCTATCGTTGTAGTTAGTCTAACCTAACACTAGCACAAACGTAACAGACAATAGTTTAATACATCTGTAGTAAAAGCTGTTTGTTTTAAATAGCAAGAACAAGATGGAAGCCATTTTGGAAGCAAGCATTTAAAGGTAAACAAGTAAAAAAATATGAGTTTTGAGAAAGCAGTTTGCTTAATATATTGTGCAGTAAGACGAAAAATATAGTTCATCACAATCTGTACCAAGTTCCGTAAAAATTAAGATTTTTTTACGAGATATATAAACATAAAGTAATACATACATACATATATATATATATATATATATATATATATATATATATATATATATATATATATATATATATATATATATATACGTTATTAACATTGGCATGATAAGACCTAAGTCCTACACCTGGACAGATTTTTTTGAGGCCCGGAGATGATAAAACAACATCCGCTATTATATAGCAAATGCAGACGTTTTACTTGCCTTATTGTTTGATTTTATGGTCTGAAAAAATAAGACTTTTATACATATATACAAATGATCAAATTGACAAAGAAAACATTTTATACTCGATGCAATTCCAGACAAAATACCCAATTTCCGACCAAACATTAAAAATTATAAATGCTCCTAACAACCTGCACTGAAAAAGATAGTCATATGATTTACAATCACATATGCAATCATGTCTTGCTCGTGTTGATAAGGATTAGTTTTTAAAATAAGGTAAGGTAATATAACTAACACTGTGACCATGGCCTACTAGCCGATACACGTGTAAGTGTAATTAAAATGATTTTACCAGGGTACTCCGGTTTATTTACTTTTTGTTTATTGTATATACATATATATTTATATCTATAATAGCAAATGTTGTTTTATCATCTCCCAACCTCAAAATAAAATCTGTCCTGGTATAGGACTTAGGTCTTATCATGCCTACGTTAATAACATCTTCTCTACAGGGGATTTTTCAAAATGGAACAACATAAGTAATTTGCAATTTAGGTAAAGAGACTATACATTAGGCAGGTCTTGGCCTATGCCATACATATGAGGGGACTAAAAGCTAAAATTCATTTCCTGATGTTCTACTACATTATGTGGTAGACTACATTTTATAAACAACAAAATACAAATAAATTAGGAAGGACAACGTTTAAAAAATATAATTAATATTGATTATACTAGTATGAAGAGTTAAAATGTGCATTGTTCTGTTAGTTTAAATTGAAAATAATATGAGCATATCAGCATATTGTAATTACAAATTGATCCGCTGGGTTTCACCAAAATTAATTTTAATTAGTTTGAATTGTTCAAGTCATAAACTTTTGATTAAATCTGACGCAATCATTTACGGAAAAAATTACCATTTTCTGACTGACATGATTTTTAATTTTATTTATTACATTTGGGTATCACGATGATCATTTTTATGTGACTCGAGTGGTTTTGAAAACCATGAACATGTTCATGAAAAACGCTCGAAATAAAATACCATTTTATTAATTTATTTATTTATCATTTCCTACCATAACAGGTTAAAAAAATTTAAACATCTTTACATACTTTTAAAAGATACTCCTAACCATACTATTATTAAGCTATACAAATGCTTTACATTTTAATTTAATCCCTGTTATAAGTAAGTTATTGTAAGTTATCCCTGTTAAATTATTTATTAACGTTTGATAACATTTTACCCTTTAAAATGTAAACGAGTTCGCACGCAGCACGCTCTCGTGAGGGAAGTGAATTTCCACATAAAAACTGTAAAAACTGAAAATCAGTTAAAAACGTACAATTATTCCAATTTTTATTCAAATCTGAAAATATTGATTTTTTGGCTGTTCTAATACTCCTGGTTCTATTTACCTGCAATGCTGGAAATACAATTTTGCGCATTAGAAGATTAGGAGAAGGTCCAGTCAGGCTTTAAAACAGGCGTGAGGTTGTTGGGGATGATAAAAGTTCACCAAAAAATGAATAACAACCTTTTCTAATGTAAAACTCCCATAAGACAACGTACTGTGTTTGGTCAATACACATTTCCTTTAATAACTTGGTAAATATATATGCTAGAATGACGAAAGGGGGCTTAAACGTTTCGCCACACTAATTCCCATCTTTTTAAATTCGTTAATTACACACCTGGGAATTTTCTGACCCTTTTTGGGCCCAAAACCTCAAAATTTGATTAATCCCAAAAAAAGAGGTTTAGAGTTTTCCGATTGTTTTTCCCAACAATCTTGTCCAACTGATTATAGAAAGGAACGTCCCTACCAAATTTGAAGTAAATCGGACAAAAAATGTGACCGCTAGAGTGCATACACACACACACACACACACATATATATATATATATATATATATATATATATAGATATTTTAGCGGCGTTTCGAAGTCGAGGCTGGTTAATAAGCTGATTTCGAAACGTCAAAATGTGCATAGAATTTACAATAAATCTGGAGATATTCGCCGCGTTCCAAAGTCGTGTAATTTGCACCATTGACTTCAAACAGCTAAAATATGCTTTAAACTCTAATAATTTCTTGATAATTTCACTGTGTTTTGAAGTAGTAATACATTTTTTGAAATTATCATGAAGGTAATTGTTATTATTAATTCCTACTTAAAAGGTGGATTGAATGTGCATGACCGTATTATATTAATACAAGTATTATTTAATTTAAACTTTCCAAACAAGATCGTTGTTGTAGTACTTTTCCTTTCGTCCTCCAGCCTCGCCCAAGAAAGATGGTAGGGTGTATCTGTTTTTTGTTGTACGTCCATGTGTTCCTACACCGTTTATCCGATGAGGTGAAACTTCGCATGGTCAATTAGGTTGCCCGTACGAAGGCTTAAAGCTAATAATCAAAGTCTTAGGACTTTAGAGCTTCGCCCAAAAGTTACGATGATGCTCTTAAGAAAGAAAGGTCTGTTACCTCTAATAATAAAGTAGTAGTTCGTGTGTGTCCAGGTGATTTTGAAAACGAATAATCAAAACTGCTCCCGGACCATACAAAGTTATATAAATGACCAAAATAGATGTTATAGATATTTTTTTGTTTACCCCTAGACCTCAAGGCTTTGCCCCACTGGGATTAAAAGCTACCGTTTTATTGTTATGAAGAAAATATTTCTATTTTTCTAATTGGCTTGACAACGGCTCCTCAAAACTGCTCTCGGAGCATACGACGTTTTTGGGGGACTAAAATATGTCGGATACCTTTTTCCCGGGGTTCTATCCCACTGGCTTCTTCCATCACTATTCCCGCCAACCAATTTTGACGTGGTAAAGTTCTTTGGATTTGTGTTATCAATCCACATATCTTGAATGATGCCCCTACGCTGGATACGTCCTTCCCATCAACCTTATAGGGCTCCGCCCCCTGAGAGAGTTGCCATATATTATGATTTACGTCCGTTTGCATGATTTTATCCAGGTTTAACTGTCCCATTTAATTATGATATATTTTCTTATAAACCCAAACTTAAATCTCTACCCCATTTCCTTTAACTTTGCCATATTGTTTCCATGACGAAAATTTATATAATAATAAAGAAGTTGTGCGTGTGTGTCCCAGTTGATTTTTAAAACGGTTTCTCAAAACTTCTCCCGGACCATATTGTTGGGGGACTATAATGATTCAGATAGTTTTTCCCCAATCGGCTCCACCCCTCTGGCTTTTTATATTACTTCCCGATGTCCAATTTCGACGTGGGATGATTTTTTAAATTTTTTTTCACAAAGCTACATCTCTTGAATGATGCCCCATCGTTGAATTTCCCCCCCACCAACCTTATGGCTTTGCCCCCTGGCAAAACTTCGATGTTATTCTTTCCGTTTTTTTGCGTGATTTAGCCAGTTGTCAATGATCTAAAATATTTGGATAGGTTTTTTATAACCCTTTATTCGGGGTCCACCCCAATGGCTAAAACATTGCCATGATAATCTTATGGAGAAAAGAGTATTCAAGGTGATTGCGAAAAACGCTCCTCATATCTGCTCCCGAACCATACCATGTTATTGCGGGACTAAATGACTCCGGATACTTTTTTCCCAACCTCAGGACTCCGCCATTCTGGCTTCTTCTTACCGCTTCTCGACGTCCAATTTTGACGTGTGATGGTTCTTTGGATTTGTTTTACAAAGCCGTATCTGTTTAATTATGCCCTAACGTTGGATATGTGACCCCACTAACATTAGCGTTTCTTCCCCCCTTCTCCCCACGGCAAAGTTTCCATGTTATTCTCTCTATATTTTAGCCAATTGTCACTGATCCATAACATATGGTAACGTTTTATTTTTGTAACCCCGAAGTTAGGGCTCCGCCCCACTGGCCAAAAGTTGCCATGTTATTCTTATGGAGAAAAGAGTACCCCAAGTTATTGCGGGAAAGCTTTTCAAAGTTGCTCCTGGACCATACAACGTTGTAGATCACCAAAAAAATTAGGTATATTTTTGGTTTATCCCCAGTCTTGAGGGCTTCGCCCCGTTGGCATCAAAAGCTGCCATGTTATTTTTATGGAGAAAATGTTTTTCTAAACGGCTCGAAAACGGCGCCGAAAATCTGCTCCCGGACCATTCTATATTTTTGTGGGACTACTTCGGATACTTTTTTACCAACCTCAGGGCTCCACCCCACAGGTTTCTTCTATCCAACATCCCGACAACTAATTTTGACGTGTGTTGGTTCTTTAGGTAAGTTTACAAAGCCTCGCTGCTCTTAAACGATGCCCTCGTTGAATACGTCCCAACGTTAGGGTCCCCCTAACGTCCCCTGGCAAAGTTGCCTCGTTATTTGTTCCATATTTTGGTGTGATTTGGGCAAATTTTCACAGATCCATAAAATTTGAGGTAGTTTTTTCATAACCGCTTATCTCAGGGCTTCACTCCATTGTGCTCAAAGTTGCCATGTGACCACATTAAAAACTTGGCACTTGTGAAGAAAATACGTTGTCCAGATGGCTGAAAAAGGGCCCCTCAAACCTGCTCCTGGACCATACCACGTTGTTAGTATGGATACGTTTTTCCAACCTGAGGACTCCACCCCAGTGCACTTAAAAAGTTGCCATGTCATTGTTACGGTGAAAAGATTATTCTTGGAGCGACGAAAGGCGCTTGGTCTAGGTACTAAAATGGTATTCCAGTTAATTGTTAAAATGGCTCCTAAAACTGTCCCCAGATCGCCACACGTCGTAGGGGGACCAATTGATTATGGATACGTTATTTTAGTAAGACTCCACCCAGGGCCTTTTCTATAACTTCCAGGCGTCCAATGTTGACATGTAATTGATCGTTGAAATTGTTTTACTAACCCGCATCTACTGGAAAAACCCCATAGGTTAATATGTATTTTTTGTAATGGGCCCCCCATGTTGAGCACGCCCCCAATCGTAACATAATTTATGAATGTGTTTTAAAAAATAACATGCTAAATGGCCTTTAAGTGGTAATTTAGTACATATACATTCATTGTGAATTTCTTAAGAATAGGTGGTATTTGCGAGTCTACCTATGGAGGTTGACTGTGATCAAGGGAGTTTGAGGCGTTTTAAATTTGTAATATAATATATAATTTGTATATTTATTTATTACAGTTAGTTTTATGTGATTGATAAAGGGAGGGTTTTTATATCATGGCAAACGTATGTCAATAATCTTAAAATACAAGTAATTTTGTCGGAAAGTTGCATTTATTGGAAAGTGGATTAATAAATAATTATGGGGTAAGTTAGTTAATTATCAAGTGTTAAGCCAATAAAGAAACATTAGTAAAGGAACAAAAAAGGATTATTGGTCGAGCGATGCGACTGTACTAAAATTATGGTGTTTTCATATTGGATGAATTAATAACTGTACGACATAGTTTATTAAAGGAAATATTGAAACAATATTAAGTAAAAGATTGAATTTTCATAGAAATATTGATAAATGTATGAATACATTGTCTTTATTACGAACTGTGCACAATAAATCGTTTTAGTCTTGTCACTGAAAGGTGAGATTAATACAACCCTTTTTTCACGGGGACATTTTACAGATACGTTCACCAAAGGTGTTATTTACACAATAACAATCTGGAAATATCAAACTGAAACCCATAAAACATTACAATATTACAAGTGCCATTAAACATCGTTTACACAGCAATTATAGTGAAGTGTTGGTCATTTTAATTTTCTCAGCTTAAATTTTTGTAGGAATATGAACAAACCAAAAAACCTCTTTAATGTATCATAATGTTCTAAAAGGCTCTAAATTGTTATGTATAACCATAACAAAAGTAAAAACTAAATCTACATTTTTAATAATTTGTTTAACATAATTCTCTTAAGTATTTAGTTAAAACCTCTAAAATAAAATAAATCTTAATTTTGTATGTTCACTTTAAGAGCAATTCCATTGTAAACGGAAAAATATTAATTTATATATGCGTAATAAGGATGCAATTTTCGTCGCTATTTATAATGATCGCCATCTTGAAATATTTTTAATATCAGTTTGGACAACCTTCAAAAGCACTTCAGAGTACAGCACTAATAGATTTGAAACTTGGGCAATATCTAACACCCATAGTAAGTAATACCACATTTTAATATAGGCAGTATAGGCTACATATATGTTTCAACATACACAGTTGACCATGTTTAAATGTTTATCAAATACAAAGTTAAAATAAGCTATCAATTAAGTAAAATGCCTATTGAAGTAACTGGCTTCAATTTAGAATTTAGTCTCTATCCTCCCTACCATTAACGTTAAGTTTTCCTTTAATTTTAACCATGAGCAATTATCATAACAATAGGTTTTGAAATACGGGAAGTTCATTGTTTGTTTTTAAAAGCTCAAAGGACTAATAATAATCTTTAAACACTGAAACGAACGAAATCGCAAACTGACCATAGCCCTACGCATTTTATCATTATCATCAGTTTATTTTGAACGTCGTTAAGTAAACTCCCTGTGTCTGCCATTTTGACTCCAATGTACTATGAAAAGTACTCAACGCAGGTGAAAGAGGTTGGGGAAGGTAGTCTCTCTGGAAAACCCGAGGGTTCTCTTTGATGCGCCGCACCTGCTGTAAATCAGCGTAGCTACCCTGTTCGGTTTGGGAGGCCTTCAATTTCGTAACGTTTCAAACTGGTCCCATTTATATTTGGTAACGAAGACCACCATCTTTCCGCCATCTTACCCCCAAACCCACCAGAAGTACCGCCCCCTCCTCTCCCTTCTGAGAAATGGGCATGGCATCCCAGGGATGCACACAATCTGTTGCTACCGGAACAACTGTCTACCACAACCCGACCCAAAAAAATTCCCTCGACCGATCCGAAGTTACCCGTACGCGTTAAACAACTTAAAAAACGGATAGGCCTAAGATTGTCCTCATTTGCTCTGGTTTTACAACAATCCTACAGTATATATTAATACTCTAGAGGGTTTTTCTTTACAGACATTACACGATAACGGCACCGTAACGGATTTTAAAGTTTGAGGTGTCAAATTAAATATATTTTTACGTAGATTTTCCAATACGTCTCAGAATTTTTAGAAAAGGCCTCACTTAAATAAATTAAAGGGCTTAATTTTCGGAACAGTGTCGCTATCCGACGCGACGGCGCCGGCGCCGGCGGAAGTGTAAACCACGTATTGTTTGAAAGTACGTTATACGCATTATTCTCAGATGTTATCATCCGTTTAAATATCAGATATTTCGTTATGTTTGTTTACAACTGAAATAACCTTTCGTTAGGTACAAACTTGCACGGATTCGAGCAACAGGACAACTAGGTTGTTATTATTGTAATTTTAATTTGTTTAACTTTATAAACGGGTTGAAAAAAATACCTTTCAGAACTTTGGGATACAATTCCTCATATAAAAAGAAAGAACTAAGTTCATAAGAAGGTATGTCCTAAAACTCTTAGTTTTCCTTCTATCTGTATGTATGTGTTCTTTACTTAATACGTTATATCTTATGGATATCGGAAGATATCAACTTTAAAATTGGTACATGTATTACATGTAATAAGACTCATTTTGGTATGGAATATCAAGTTTCTACCTTGTAACTTTTCAAAATGGTGGCCATATTTGTCTTTCAAAGCTAAATATCTTAAAAACCGTAATACTGTATTTAGAAAAACCTGTGCGGGATAAAAATTTGTGTCTTTTCGTCCCAAAAATAATTACATGAAAGTTATAGCAATATGTTACAACAACGTCAAACATCATTTTTCTAATGCAGGTCCGATAAAGACGCCTTCTTTAAGTTTAGTTTCTGAAAGGTGTGGAAACTTTTGGCAGAGATTTTGTGGAAACATGGTCCATCTGTAGGTAAAGCCTTTACAAACTGTTTCATGAGGCATAGCTTTATATGTGGTAGGAACACGTTCTTCGGATCTACAAGGTGGCACCCAAGATTTATCCTGATCAACAAGTTGAATTTCAAAGTTTGATAGATAAACCTTTTTCACAAAGTCTGTAATGTTTCATTGGTGTTTTTTAATCACAAACTCACCACAAATATAACAAAAACTGTCAGCAGAGTTTTTACAACCGCGATAATACATTGTACTTAACACTTGCATAGGAAATGTGAAGTGAGATAAGGTTGACTTTAAAAAAAAATCAGCTATTAACAGAGAAATAGAACCAACCTTTTTTGTCCAGCAAATGTGTTTCAGCAGTGTTACCAACATCATATACCTCCATTAGATATTTACAACAATTGTTTTAACTATATAAAAGCTATTTAATTCAATAAAAATTTGCTTAATTTAATAAATTTCACTATAAAATATGAAAAAAGTTGGGAGATACTGCTTTTTAAGTATCATATTTGGATTCCGCACCACCTTAAAAACATAAGAATAAGGTACCGTTTTTTTAGTGGAAAAACGTGTTCATCGTTGGCCTGTGTAATTGGAGATAGGTTAGGTGCTACGGCCCCTTCAAGCCACTTGCTATACAAATTCTATAAACGAAATTATTAAGTCTAAATTGTGGCAAATTGCAGGATGATGGGAGACGACTAAAATTAAAGGTCTTGATCCCACAGGGATTCGGGAACAAATAGCAGGATTTTAAGAGTTATCAGCAAACGCAGCAAACGAGGAATAACGCAAAACATTCCCCATAACAAATGGATGGGGATTTAAATACCCCCGTCGCAGCAAACCTGCGTACTCAGCAAATTTCCAATGCATGCACATGTTTCTCACTACCACATAAAGCCGCTTACCTAGTTTCATAAAAATACATAAATAAATAAGTAATCTATAGCATTTTATTTATTCTCTATAAGAACAACATAGGGCAGAGTAAGCAGGTTTGCTGCAACAAGGAACACAAAATATGTGTTTTAATGCAATTATCAATACACCTCAACCAGGTGAAGCTACATACCAAGTTTTATTAATTTATGTTCATAATTAAGGGAGATCTAAAACTTTACTTATTCTCCATAAGAATAACATTATGGCTGAGTATGCAGGTTTGCTGCTACCGGGAAAAATCAACAAAAAACTTTTTTTGTGCTTATATCAATATACCACAACTAGTTGAAGCCACATACCAAGTTTCATCAATATACATTCATAAATAATCAAGATATCAAATTGTATTTATCCTCCATAAGGATAACATTGGACAACGTACTGTGTTTAGCACTTTTAATATCTCTGCAACGGTCGGACGTAGAACAACAATTAAGACACCAAAATGATTGTTTTGTAGAGCTAAACTGATTGGTAAAAAGAAATGTGAGGTTTCCATTACAATGAACTAAGGGAAAGCTAAACACATTTTTCCCCTAAGATTAACATGGGATATTTTATGAGCACGTTTTTTTTTTCATTTTCTACGCAACCACTTAACCTAGTTTAATGATTCAAAAAACTATACTATTTTTCATTTTAAGCTCTATAAAATGGTCGAAACCAAAATTAAGTGTTTTACAAATTTGAGGATGAAAAATGCAAAAAACTGATTTTTGCAAAATTGTAAATCCCCATAAAACACCGTTCCCATGGTCCGATTTTTATGGTTTTCAAACTCAAAGTCATGAATGTCATTTTACACATTTGAGCCAAATTTCATCGTTATCAGACTTTTTTACTCGAGTCATCGAGTTAACGGACACACACACATACATAAATATAAATTTTGTTACTCATACATATTTGTTATACATAGGTGTCTATATGTTATTTTGTTTTATTAGTTGATAAATTTGACAGCAGGGTGGCATTCTAGCTATTCACTGTAATTGTAGTTTTTATGAACTTTTTATAGTTATGTGCAAAACTGAATCAAACATTTTTGTTAACAGCGATGATAGTCTTTATACTCCCTAAAATGCAATGTGTATATCAGTGTAAAAAGGAAAAGATTTATTAATTAAAATGATATAGATGCAAGGATGGTAGTGATTTAATAAAAGTTATGATAGTTTACAAACCTGCCTACTCAGCGAATTTACAATGCATAAATATATCGCATAGGCTACCACATAAAGCCGCTTACCAAGTTTCTTTATTATGCATTCACAAATGAGTGATGTATAACGTTTTAGTTATTCTCCATAAGAATGACATGGGAGCTAAATACGCAGGTTTGCTGTAACAAGGAACACAAAATATAGGGTTTCATGAAATTTTGTTTAAACTCAACTAGGTAAAGCCATACACCAACTTTTATTACTTTATGTTCATTATTAAGAAAGACATCTATATTATTAAAAGAATTTCTTGATTTTTGTTCGGCAATTTTCAACTCCTAAAATAATTATTTTGTATACATGATTGGTATCAATGAAAAGCTCTTACTCTCTAGATGTGCCTTTTGGAATTTTGAAAAAACCTCCAACTTCAGAGCTTTGTCCCATAGTCTTTCAAAGTTCCAATGTTAATCTTATGGAGTTACGTTTTATTACGTCAGCTAATTATAATGTAAATAAAATTGAAAAACCTCTGGCTCTATGCCTGATACATCCCCGTACGGAGAACGGGACACCTGCTAGTAATATTTTACTTATTCTCCATAAAAATGACTTTGGAGGTGAGTACGCAGGTTTGCTGCTACAGGAAATATCGGTAAACATGTTTTTTCTTTTGCAATTAACAATAGACCACAACCAGCTGAAGCCATATACCGAGTCTGGTCGGTATTCTTTCATAAATAAGCGAGATGGTACCTGGGGGCCGAGCTTTGCTCGGGGGAAGGTCAGTCAGTTTGTTTAGATGACTTGGAGCATATTTAACCACTTCCCCCTACTTATAATCAGATTTGTATAACTCATTTGCCTCTTTTCTACATTTTTAAGGAAAACTTCGGTTGTTATTTAAAGCACAATGTCCCTTTGATTTATTTTATTACTCAATATATATGTAATCCTCACTCAAATATTTTATCCTCTGCTCTCAGGAAACGACATGTTATTAATCATAAACAACATGAGTATTACTTTGACAGTTCCCTGGTTGGTTATGAACAGCTGTTACAATTCATTTGTTTTTATTTGAAACTCCATAAGGCGAATGTTAATTTTTGTAACTATTCATTAGTGAATTTCCTTTGGAAAGTGAACTATTAGCATGACCCGCACGGTGAAACATAAGCCCGGGACCACCATAGAAGTTCCTAACGTGACCCCCGATCACGTTTTGGGGGGTCGTTCAAAATTGTATATATATATATATATGTGTTTGCACTTTAGCGGTCGCATTTTTTCCGATTTACTTAAAATTTAGTAGGGACATTCCTTTCTGTAATCAGTTGGACAAGTTCGTTGGGAAAAACAATCGGAAAACTCTAAACCCCTTTTTTGGGGATTATTCTTTCAAAGTTCGAGTTTATGGGCCCAACAAGGGTCAGAAAAGCCCTGTATGTAAAATTAATGCATGTACAAATATGGGAATTAGTGAGGCAAAAGTTCTAAGCCCTCTCTCGACATTCTAGCATACTTATTTACCAAGTTATTAAAGAAGATGTGTTTAGACTAAACACAGTACGTTGTCTTATGGGGGTTTTACACTAGAAAAGCCTGTTATTCCTTTGTTTGAGTACTTTTATCATCCTCAGCAACCTCACACCTACTTTCAAGCCTGTCTGAACCTTGTCCTAACATTATAATGCGAAAAATTGTATTCCCAGCTTTGCGAGTAAATGAAACCAGGAGCATCAGAACAGCCAAAAAATAACAGTTTTCAGATTTCAATAAAAATTGGAATAAAATGTTTTTACACTGATTTTGAGTTTTATAAGTTTTTATGTGGAAATTCACTTCCCTCACGTCAGCGAGCTGCGTGCGAACTCGTTTGAGTTTTTTTTACATTATTTAATTTTTCTTGGGGATGAGGCCTGTCTAGAACTTATTTTTATCCCAGAAATTAGTTATTTCGAACATTTGAAGGAAATCGTTTGAGTCGTTTTTTGGGATCAGTGTCGCAAGCAAGCAAGCATACAAGCAAACTTAAAAATGCCTTCACAGATAGTATTAAAAGTGAGTTATCATTACTGTTGATATATATGTGGGACGCGGAAATATTTGCTACGGACAACGTTTCATGCAAGGTTTCGCTCCACTGAGGTTGACCTGATAATAGCCCTTTCTTATACAAACTGTCCCAAGAATGAAGTGAACCGTTTTCGAGCGGCCTCAACTGTTGAAGTAGATTACAGGCCTTCCCGCGTCAGTGTGTTCCCTCCAGTTCGCACCAGCGATCTTCCCGCGGAAAGTCCGGTAATAAATTTATAATAACTAGAACGCGACCGCTCCCGCGTCGGTGTGGACGAGGTCTTGGAATCAGAGTAAATAAATGATCGGGATACATCATGTTAGGCCTCCTTGATTTAATTTAGTATTTTCTTGGAACAAAAAATGTTTGAATAATGTTACTGAAACAAGTACTGATTCACCAATCACGCCACCCTTCAGCCGTCAAACGAACTCGGAGCCAACACAATATAAAGGCTGAGACTATTGTCGCAGTCGACTACAGTTTTTGTAGTTTCTCACCTCGCCCCAAGTTGACGCCACGTATAGTTTACAACAGGAAGCCCCAAAAATATGGAAGGTATTGACCAGAAAGGGCCGGCAGCTCCCTTTGTTTCAGAAGGCAACGGGTAAACCGGGAAAGCGCCAGTTATGCGAGGGTCGAAAAATGGTCTGCCTGGCACGCACCGGGAAAGCGCCAACGATACCCCAGGTAGCCGGGTAGCCGGGTAATCGGGCGGAGGATGGAATGTAAACAAATAATTAACGCTACTGATTCTTAGTTTCATTTGTCTCTAAACTCATTGGACCTTTGACAGACCATAAACGCCTGTGTAAGTATTCATAGTAATTTTTAAAAAACGCGCCAGTCTCCACACCCGAACATTTGCATTTTTCTGGACACCTTGAAGGAGGCCCAGATAGAAACCTACATTGGCATGAATACCGCTGAAACCATAGGACCTAAGCAAAGAAGGATGAAAACCATGTGCATCAACGCTGTTGATAGGACATTTTTGCAGCTATAAAACGGATAAATTGATACCTATATTAAATTTCTTTAAGTGCGTGTCTGTGAAGGTGAGCTGATTGCAAATACGTAAGTCAAAGCTTTTAAATAACATCTGATTGTATTGCACTGTACTGTAGGTACAGGTAAATTTGCATGATATAAAATGCACGATAAACCGATAGTGAAGGGAGAAATAAAGCAAGTCTATTGGTTTGAACTGTAAATGAGATGTATGGAACATCCAGCAATACATATAATGTGTACTGCTGGACACAAACCCCTGCGCAGAGATATGTGTCCGTATACGAACATTCATGTAGGGGTAAGTGTCTGTAAATGTAAATAGAACAATAGACAGACACTACCTCATTTTTATAACAGTAGCGATGATTAGTTGGAAATGCTTGAAATTTAAAGATTTTTTTCCATAGTCAAGTTATTTTACTATCATTATGTAAACATATATTACATAATGTAACAGCTTTCCGTTTACTAAAGTTATTAATTAATGTGGAGTTTTTTTATTAGTATTGTATGCATATATAACTACTTAGTAAGTATTTTAAGAACATGCAGATTAGTCAAAACTAGATTTTAAAGACCACCGGGGAATTTAAATACCATTTATGGACCGAGAAACCATCCCTCCAATGTTTTATTTCTGGACCCACCACTAGAGGCGAATGAGAAAGCAGCTTAGAAATTCATAAAGGCGTTTTGTGTCGCAACGATCTCGTACAGCGACAGGCACCACTTGAATACAGCACCAAATATGACCATCATTAAGAGTTTAATCAGGCGTTATTACACGCTTAAATACGGCACCAAGGAAATTTACAGGTAGGGTAGAGAGGTTGACCCTCCACAACCCCAAATATATACTCCCTTCATTCTCTTCTCCACCCTCCCGACTATTTCAGACCCATCTGCCTCTAACTCTCTCAGTGTATTATATTTAAGATTTTTCTCCGTAAAGCACGTTAAAGCTCCATTTCCCCCTAGGTTTCCCGCAAAATGTATAAAAAATTATTTAACTAATTCAGTAACTCACCAGCCGTTACTGCTCCTCGTTCAACTCTATAAGTGAATTAACATACCAAACCTAAAAAAGAGTTGGCTCCTTTACACCCCGTTCTTTCACTGGTTAAGACAAAGAAAAACAATTCTAATAAACTGTATTGGTAAAAAGTATGATAATTTACTATTTTAATCTAGTAAATGACTGGAACGGTAACACAAACTCCTATTTGTTAGTTAGTTTAGGGATCATTGCATCATGGTTGATAATGTAAAGAAATGATTGAGGGGCTTTTAGAGGATTAAATAATTAATTTAAAAATAAAAATAAGAGGAAGATAAACATAATTTGTCAAATAACAGTTCAAGATGCATTTTTGATGTTTCTTAAAGTGGGCATATCACTCTATTGATTGTGGAACAAGTTTTTCCCCCATTCTTGTATAGATGATAAACCAATTTTTCCCCCATAACCCGACCCCCGGTTTTCAAGAGAGTAGTTAGTTGGGGGGGTGAAGGAGGAGGGGTGTAAGTGTTATGGGTAAGAGGGGTGGCTGGTACCGGGTACATGTGTGTCAAGGCGGCCGGTGAAGGGTTCGGTTTCAAGTTAATGTGTTTTTTACAACATTTAAGGGTTGGTGCTGTATTCATGAACCCCGCAAAGACATTCGGGTACATGACTGGTTGATGAGGGTTAGACGTGGGGGTCATAACAACTTGCCCAACGACAATAGGGTACGAGATCTGTCTGGACCGGACGGCCGATTTCACAGGTGCGAAGCAAGATGAAAATTAATACTTGTTTATACTTTTTAAATTACAAAGGGTTTTTTTAAAATGTCTTAAGGGTAATAAAAAAATATTCATCTATCTATACTAGTATACCAAAATAACTATGGATTTAAAAACGTTAAAGGCACCTTCCCTGTGAAGTAAAATTCACAAAAATATGCATTTTATGTACTAACTTTAAAGTTATAGTCATTAATGTTATGTACTTCTTAAGCTAAACGGGCAGAAAAGTAATTTGTGAGAATATTATATTTTAAAGATTATCTAAACTGTTTGAAAAACAGTAATCAGACATAATTAATGTTTATTAAGACAGTATTATTCACGTGTCATGGGCTCCACAATGTTACAGTCACCAAACCAGCAAAAAAGTTTAAGTATTGTAGATTATCTTTAGTTATTCCAGCCAGCAAAAAAATGAGGTTCTCTTACGTCACATTTTAATAGGAAATTCAGTTTACTAGGTACATTCATTTCGAAAAAACAATCATTTAAGTATTTTGAATTATTTTTCTATGTCGAAGGGTTGCCGAGATATTCGAAGAGTGTGTCCCGGAAGTGAAAAGGTGGGGTCCCTAACGGTTTTTGTATTAACAACACGTGACGAGTGCGCGAGCGTTGCGTAGTGGCGGGCGGGACGATTTGGCGGCAAACGCGGACGTTGGGAGAAATTTCCCTACACTTGCAAAAATGCAGGAGCACCTACTGGGACCAGCGGGCGAGGGGTAGTTGGGAGTAGTGTTGGGGAAGAGGAGAGGGAGCACTTTTTGGGTTCTGGAAGCTCCCATTACGTGCTCTTTCTTAAGTGCTCTTTAAGAGCAGTTATTGGGTTTTGGATGCTAAAAAGAGCACTTTTTGGGTTCTGGATAAATATATTTTTATTTATACCGTACATTATGTTGGACTTATGTAATATAAATCAAAGTTAATATCTAAACAGCTTAAGAATACCTGAATAAACTAACCACTAACCGTCAAAAATATTTCTCATTCTATTCAGTGAAACATAAGGTTTTCTAATAACAGTGACTTAATTAGTCATGCTCGTAATTGGGGATCTAAAATCAATTCAAGTATTCTTATCTTAATTGAACTTTCCGCGAGCAAGGCTTGGCCACGCAAGTACTTAATAACATTAATCCTACATTTATTCTTAATTCGAAATACGAAAGTTATTGTTTTATTGTTTGTACCTCATACATTTTAAATTATATTGAAGTGTTTGTATCGTTTCTTGGTTCGGAGTAACGAACCCAGTACTGGCTCTAGGGCAGTGCGAGCCGTGCTCCAGCACGGGGCGCGCGGGGCGCGGCGCTTTTGGGGGGGCGGCGCTCGGCGCTCATAACGGGTCGTGGAATGCGGCCGTCGTAGTTGGGTATAGCCGCCTTTAAAGGCGGCTTTGAGTTGGGAGCCTGGGGTGGCGGATATATTTGTTAGGGGCTATATATACAGTAGGGGTTGAAGAGGAAAGCCTATTCATGTATATGTGTACGATGATTAGGGGCGTGCGAATACTCAAAAATTTGAGTATTTAAATAGTCAAATGAACTCAAAGTTTTGAAAAATACTCCAACGTTTGAGCGAGTATTTCCCGCCAATCTTTGGACGATCGCGACCTGCCAAATCACGTAGTAAACGGCCGCCAAAGACGATCGCACCACGTATAATCGGCCGAAAATTACGAGACATAACATTATGTATTACACATGAATCGGACATAAAAAACTACCTAACTGTGTGGATGGCGACCGAACCACGTTTTATCGACCGTAACTGAAGACATTACATATGAAATAATCTGGAATTAACGTCCTTGCCCCGTAATATCAGCTACAAACGTCGACGGAAAACAAAATACTGTCCAAAAATGACGACTTTACTACGTAATAACGGCCCAAAATATGACAGAAGATCCGTAGCGATTCTCCGGAGATCGGCGGAAAATACTCGCTCAGACCTTCGAACATTTTTCAAAATTTGGGGGCCTATGCCAAAGCGGGGCCTGGGGCGAACCGCCCCCTACGCCCCCCCCCCCATGTCAGTACACCACCTGGTGCGGGGTGGGCGGCATAGGCCGTCGCGCTAACGTAAAGAATTTGAAAATATATAAAAACCAAACTGATTTTGTAAATTGTTGTATATTATTATTATAAGTTGTTGAAAGGCAATATTTGAAAGAAAGTCATGAACATTCACCATGTTTTGCACCTTCATCATACTTAAACATTAAATTTACATATCAGATAATACAACTTCTGCTCCCCTCTATTCCAAAACGAAAAACGAGCAGCTGTTTTGACCTCTATCGGTTTGTGACAACTTCAGGGCATTCTGATTGGTATTGAGAGTTTGAATAAAACTCGCAGTACGATGCAAGAAATTTGCAATGTTAAAATATAAAGTAACACAATGCAACTAATCGTTTTAATCCGCCCACGCCGATTTTTTTTTAAACTAGTTCCTATAGATGAGGAACGATATGGTTTGGAGGCTGGAGAGTATTGAATAGGGATTTGATCTATTTGAGTTTAGTATAATATGAAATAAGGGGGAAATATGACGCACCCTCCTCAGATTCTGGCGCCCCCTTACATCGTTACTTGTAAGGTTAACTCGTTTAGTTTACTTTGAAAAATATAGTTTATCGTTCCGTCTGTTTAGTAACCATTTCAACCAAGTTCTTACTTGTTAACTTAGTCATTTCGGAGCATTGAAGATTTAGTCGGAAATGTTAAGAATCAAACATATACTTTTCCTCATTACAGATTAAGATTATTTGAGCTCTGGTCGTGGTTAATTGACTAATCATCTGTATTTCTTACTAATTGGCATTACTTTAAATAAGTTGCGACAGTGTATCACAGTATAGTACTATCGAAAAAAACCATGCTTACACCCAACTTGAGTTTTTAGAGTCATTGGTGTTAAACTTAATTGATCCAAACAGTTTTAGAAGATAAGATTCAATATATCATAGAATAAAAAAAATTCAAAATAAGCTTTATAGCTACACACAACCTTAAAGATTAAATACTCGAAGATATAGTCAGTATAACTGAAAAACGTGTTATACATTAAAATCATTAAACAAATATTATATTCAGAAATCATTAGTTTTTTTTTCAAAAACAAAAATAACTCAACAACAAACTTTGCTGTAGCCTATCCATCGCAAACTTCAGCCTCACAGATTCCACGAACCGTCGGAATCGCGGTCGGTTTTGATCAGCGTTTTGAATATTGTTTTGGTTCCCCTGGACCTGGACGAAATCTTTCCCACGCTCAGAACAGATGTACTGTTATCAGTATGTACTTCACCGTTCCTGCTTAGTTTTAAGGGTTTGTTTTCATTATTATTTCTCTTAAAGAAACACATAATTGTTTTATGATACACAGTGTATTGTGATACGTGGATTACAAGTGTGCACATTTGTTGTTTTAAAATTTTAGATTTTTTAGTTGTTTGAGGTTTTTAATTTTTTATGGCAAAAAGTTTAGTGGCGCGGAAGATCGGAAACGGGATACATTTCCAGGACGATAATATATGAAATCAAGATTTTGAACTACACAAGTCTCTTATCTGAATGTGTTCCATTGCTTGTCATTTCAGGTGATTAGCTTAGCACGGAACCAGAAACATCGCAAACGCAACAACAAGCGAGGAAGAGATTAGATCGTTTCGTGAAATTCCAGTGAGCGGGAAAGTCCCTGGCCCACTGTGGCTGTTTAGGGCGCTTGGGCCCACTTCAGCCGAATAAGGGAGAGAGGCGCGCATTTGTCAGTCTATCTCAGAACTATGGGGTAGGGAGGTTTTGGATTATGGTGGGGGGCGTAAAATTTGGTCTTTGCACGGGCGCTGAAAAACTGACGGGCCGCCCCTGAACGAACCTTATTCCATTCGTTGGTCCATACAGTAGATCTAGTGTAAAAAGTAGACGAAATATATTTACCGAAATTTACCCGTCGTGTTTAAGTCTTTAATTAATAATTAAATACATAAATAAGGAGACGTGAAAAAACAGCAAAATAATTATAATTTGGCATTTATATATTACAATTAAAACACATCTGTAAGACCAATTAAATAAATTAATACAACTTATATTGATTTATTTCGTTTGACATTGCTCTTTCATAATCGTCACAGGTTGTGATCCGACATAGGTATATATAACACTGCATGCATCTGACTTAAACAAGTTAATATGATAATTATCCATAGATGAAGATATAGTTACTTAAAGTTAAATTCTTAAAAACGAGTTTTCTCTAAAAAATTAGCTTAAATCATGGACTGAACGGTTGACGGTATGGCTGACATTGGGTTCCCCGAGTGGTCAAAGAAATATATAAGGGTCCATAATCCTACTGCTTAAAAAAGTAGTAAGTTCCCCCAGTGGACCGTCAACGTGTCCACCGAGATCGTCATGTCCGAGTTCGTCACATCTACGAAAATCAATGAGCCGTACTAATTAGGGTCGGCCGCCTACCTGCCCCGCCGGGTATGTCATGCCTCCTCCGCCCGAACGGGAACAACTTATGCTAGTCACAGATCACAAGAGAACGGTCAAATACCGTTCTGAATCTTTACGATCAGAGTTTACTGATGTTGGTTCTTCATGTAGCTGAAAATTACAACTAGCCTGTACATTTCGCCGAGCAATATTAAAAGTGTTAAATATAAGTTCAATTAAACTTTTATCCCAGATAGGATTTGGTTGTTATATTTATTAAATTCTTAAATTGTAAGAATGTATTTAACATATTTTTAATTAAGTAATTGCGAAAATATCATATCAAAACTATTACAACTTTGGTAAATTTAACCTGACAGCTGTACTATTGTATTTATTATATCCGCACGAATACCAAGCCCTTGCTAATGAACAAACATGCACAATTGCATTTTTTTAAACTCTATTTGAAATGTAAACAGCAATATTCTTTAAAAATGTTAACATTCCGCTTTATCAGTTGATAGTTGCTCTAATAATGAAGAGCCCGCATGATTTAATAGTTGACGGAGTAAACATCCTGAAAATGTAAAATAAGCGAGAACATTATTACAATTAACACATATAAAAATGCAATGTTATGCTTTGCAAAAGATGAATGTTTATCTCAGCAAGGCTATATACCCTTATCCAAGGTGGTCCTGAGGCCGGTGACCGCGGTGAGTCATTTCCCACCCTTGCATTCCTCTACTCCAGAGGTCGACCACTCCAGATTCCAAATCACAGTTTAGACACCCCTCCCCTTAAAATATGCGAAAGAAGGTAAGTTTGAGAACCAAATTTACTCATTCAGTTTTGGGACACCACCAAGTGCAATCAGTCACGGAAAATGTCCACTATAATTTCTTAAATAACAAATCTAAAGTAAGTTTACATTTTTAATTAAACACTACTACTGTTTAAAGTGTAGCAATTCAGTTCAGGGTCCTGACCTACGAACTAGTTCCAGTAGGATAGGATCAGTCGGCAGTAACCAGTGCGGTGTTATCAGCCGACCCTAGATGTCCACTTTATATATTTCTATTATTACGTTACTCTTTCTCCACGAGAAGACAGGGCTGCTATCCTTCCACCATTTCTCCCCTCAACTCATTGGCATTGACAGGTTCATAAAAACGTCAATTCTTAGTTGGGAATATTTCCCCCAACTACACTTACAAACAACCGAACGTCCAGCTAGTAAACTCCCACTATCATATCAAAACAAATAGGTGCCTCAAACAATCTTCAAAAAAAGAAAAAAGAAACTTGATCAATTAACAAAGTACCAAAGTAACAAGGTCTTTCAAAATATGTATGTTGAAATTTTCACGTAAGTATTCTCAGTTACTTGAGGGACATCATGCTACTCATGCAGAATGCGGTCTCTAAAATGGTGGATTCCAACGGATTTCCAGGTACGGCGGGTGGTCCCTTTACTCCGTACTTGGTTGGAATTTACCAGGCGTGCCGAGACAATGATTCCTTCGCTAGCCCCCCCCCCATGGGGGGTTATCTGTTTGTGTCCCGCTTAACTAATTCCCTGAAAGACCGGTCGTTTGTCATCCTCCCCTCAGAAAATTTACAAAATGAAGGACTGATCATTAAAAACTATTAATAAGCTTGTACTGTTGAAAAAAAACACTTTTGCTAAATCTACCATATACGTCGGTTTTAATATTCATAAATCTTAGCACCAGTATAAGTGTCCCAATTTTGTAATTCAATAACAATAACACGATAACTTGGAGTCGAAAATTACTAGTATACATTTATAGTGTTTCATTTCCTAATAAAATAACAGGGCAATCAGATCATTATTAAACATTTTACACGTGAATGGATTGTTAGTTAGTTGTTACGTATGCCTCCATGTGTCCTCAGCTAAATTGTCATCTAATAAAATGATAATATTTAAGTTAATAAATAATAATGGCACGCCCAACGTGCTTCCTTATGGGTGTGCCCTACCTGCCTTCCGCACACTAGAGTAGGGTTTTGCATCCCCCACATTGTAGGCTCAATTGTTAACCAATTAAAAATAATTTGTTTTTAATTCATTCCCAAAATAAGCATCTATGATTTATACGGTTTAAAAACCGTGATTTTCATTCAAACTAATTGGTAGGCCATTAGTAAAGTTTTCAAATTAAGTGTTTTTCTAAAGCTTCCTAACGTAAGGAAAATAATTATTTTGGAAAAAAAAGAAACAGCACGAATCCTAGATTGGAATCTGTAAAGTGTGAAACTGCAAATATTTTTGTAGACATCTGTAAAATAACAGTGCGATTGAGGAGAACAAAAAGGTCTGCAAGCGTAAATATGCATGGCCTGGCTTGGTTACAACACCGTACGGATCATTCAGTCTGGGGTAGGGCGCACCTTAGTTTCCAAGACCACGCCATCGCGACCTGTTCGACGTAATATCCACTGATGCGGACGTGATGTCCGCTGCTCGTTAACGTGGTTGTGGTTTCATAGACAGCGTAATTATTTCGAGGGTCAATGCGAAGCTGAGCGTCGGTAATCAGTAAACTAGGCCCACAAGCCTACTTTTTGTAATTTCAATATATTAAAGAGGTTATAATTTAAATTTACAATCCCTCCAAAGCTGAGTGGAAATTTTCTTTCATGCGCTATCCTCACAAAAATATATTTGTAGATTTTTTTAAATAAAAAAATACGGGATTCCAACGAACGAAATCTATTAAAATATAATCTTTTTCTGCTGTGAACACCTTTGACTTCATCTTATGTTAATAGTCAAATTAAATTGTAAGTGAGCTCACAAACTAAGTCGTTTAAACGAAAACGAGGTCACACGCAGCACGCTGACGTGAGGGAAGTGAACTTCTACAAAACAAAATAAACATATACACAAATAATAGCAAATACACAAATAACATATAACTTCAAAAACTGTGTTAAATATAGTCGTATTCCAATTTCTATGGGAATCCGAAAATATTTAATCTTTTAGCTGTTCTAATTCTCCTGGTTCTATTTACCTGCAATGCTGGGAAAAAATATTGCGCATTTTAAAGTTAGAAAAAGGTCCAGTTAGAATTGAAAGTAGGCGTGGATGCTAGGGATGATAAAACTACACCAAAATATGAATAACAGAATACGTTGTCTTATGGGGTTTATACATTGGTAAATACTGTTTCTCATGTGTTGATGTAGTTTTATCACCATGAAAAAGAACGACATGGTTACATTATCTTCCCTGACTGTTTCATTTTTATTATATAAATAAGAGATTCTTTAACATTTGTTTTATTGTAATGGATACCCTTTTTAGGCTCAAACAAGAGGATTGTGTCTTCTGGTGGGACAATAGACAAGAAAATATAGTTTACAAAAATGAAATAGAAAATTTTGAGAAAGGAAAACCTATAGACATTGGAAGTAGGATTGTAATGAATTATAAAAACAAGTTTTATTACGAGAAAGTTATTGAAATGGAAGCCCAAAGTCACGAAGAAGCAGCCAAGTCACCAACAGACGAGACCTCGTCAGAAGAAGATATCACCAGGATTTTTTGTCTCTTAAATTTCAACGATTTCAGATAGTCCTTTGAAGTGGGACGGGATTTTAAAGTTAACATAGGCCTGATTAGAGAAACCGTACAAACGCGACTTGTTGCATGACTGGAGCAACATTATGATATCAAATATGGCTGGAGCAGTTGTGGCGTCAAGAACTGGCTTCAAAACGCTGTGAAATCATACAAGTACCACAAGAGATCGTTATTAAACCAAATTATCCAGTGTTACATTGCACTTAGGTCTCCACCAATTATAAAATTTAAGTTTATTTTTAATTTAATTTAAATAAGGTTGTATATGTTTAAAATACATATATTTTATAAAATTAAAATGTTTTACAAATGTTTATGGAGTTAGAAACAAAACTATTTTTTGTGTAAAAATGGGTAAAGATATCCTAACGAAATTTTTTTGACAACTAGGTAACATTAACACCAACACCCATTACAATTTTGGAATAGATCATATGTATCCTTTTGATGGGAGAATATTTCTGCGCTAAGCGCGAATTTATTCCTGTGCATAGTATATTAACTCTATGGTGATCATTTTTTTATTGAACTTAGGAAACATCTATCTACAGGTCATATACAAATTTCAAAATCTTCTTGTAACTACTTTTAGAATTACAAAATATTTTGTTTCAGTGCATTTTACTTTCTGCAAAGGTATAGCATAAAACGGATCTAACTAATCTAAACATAGTAAAACCTAATCAAAAATGACTTTCTGCACACTTTTTCTCTTCTTACAAAATCTCGTATCTGTAGCCATTCAACCAATAATAAGAAATATACGTAGATTATACTGGTTCATTTTGTCGACGTGAAAACGCTGCAAATGAATGTAAACATCGACTTTACGTGGACACCTTGTGGCGTCAAAAACTGGCTTCAAAACGCTGTGAAATCATACAAGTACCACAAGAGATTGTTATTAAAACATATTTTACAATTGTACATTGCACTTAGGTCCCGAGCAGGTATTATAGTTAAGTTTATATCTAATTTCAATTAAATTAGTTTGTATATGTTTAAAATACATATATTGTACAAATTAAAATGTTTTACGAACATTTATGGAGTTATAAACAAATCTATTTTTTGTGTAAAAATGGGAAAAGATATCCTAACGAAATTTTGTTGACAAATAGGTAACATTAACACCAACACCCAGTAAAATTTTGGAATAGATTCAATGCTACGTTTTGATGGGAGATATTTCTGCGCTAAGCGCGAATTTATTCCTGTTCATAGTGTATTAACTCAATAGTGATCATTTTATTAGTGAACGTAGAAGGCATCTTTCTACAAATCATCTAAAATTTTCAAAATCTTCTTGTATCTACTTCTAGAATTACAAAATATTTGGTTTCAGTGCATTTTACTTTCTGCAAAAGTATGGCATAAAACGGGTCGAACTAATCTAAACATAGTAAAACCTAATCAAAAATGACATTCTGCACACTTTTTCTCCTGTTACAAAATCTCGTATCTGTAGCCATTTAACCATAGTAAGAAATATTCGCAGATTATACTGATTCATTTTGACGACGTCAAAACGCTGCAAATGAATGTAAACATCGACTTTGCGTGGATACCTTGTGGCGTCAAGAACTGGCTTCAAAACGCTCTGAAATCATACAAGTACCACAAGAGATTGTTATTAAACCAAATTATACAGTGTTACATTGTACTTAGGTCTCGACCATTTATAATATTTAAGTTTATTTTTAATTTAATTTAAATAAGGTTGTGTATGTTTAAAATACATATATTGTACAAATTAAAATGTTTTACAAATGTTTATGGAGTTAGAAACAAATCTATTTTTTGTGTAAAAATGGGTAAAGATATCCTAACGAAATTTGTTTGACAACTAGGTAACATTAACACCAACACCCAGTAAAATTTTGGAATAGATTATATGTATCCTTTTGATGGGAGAATATTTCTGCGCTAAGCGCGAATTTATTCCTGTGCATAGTATATTAACTCTATGGTGAGCATTTTTTTATTGAACTTAGGAAACATCTATCTACAGGTCATATACAAATTTCAAAATCTTCTTGTAACTACTTTTATAATTACAAAATATTTTGTTTCAGTGCATTTTACTTTCTGCAAAGGTATAGCATAAAACGGATCTAACTAATCTAAACATAGTAAAACCTAATCAAAAATGACTTTCTGCACACTTTTTCTCTTCTTACAAAATCTCGTATCTGTAGCCATTCAACCAATAATAAGAAATATACGTAGATTATACTGGTTCATTTTGTCGACGTGAAAACGCTGCAAATGAATGTAAACATCGACTTTACGTGGACACCTTGTGGCGTCAAAAACTGGCTTCAAAACGCTGTGAAATCATACAAGTACCACAAGAGATTGTTATTAAAACATATTTTACAATTGTACATTGCACTTAGGTCCCGAGCAGGTATTATAGTTAAGTTTATATCTAATTTCAATTAAATTAGTTTGTATATGTTTAAAATACATATATTGTACAAATTAAAATGTTTTACGAACATTTATGGAGTTATAAACAAATCTATTTTTTGTGTAAAAATGGGTAAAGATATCCTAACGAAATTTTTTTGACAAATAGGTAACATTAACACCAACACCCAGTAAAATTTTGGAATAGATTCAATGCTACGTTTTGATGGGAGAATATTTCTGCGCTAAGCGCGAATTTATTCCTGTGCATAGTGTATTAACTCAATAGTGATCATTTTATTAGTGAACGTAGAAGGCATCTTTCTACAAATCATCTAAAATTTTCAAAATCTTCTTGTATCTACTTCTAGAATTACAAAATATTTGGTTTCAGTGCATTTTACTTTCTGCAAAAGTATGGCATAAAACGGGTCGAACTAATCCAAACATAGTAAAACCTAATCAAAAATGACATTCTGCACACTTTTTCTCCTGTTACAAAATCTCGTATCTGTAGCCATTTAACCATAGTAAGAAATATTCGCAGATTATACTGATTCATTTTGACGACGTCAAAACGCTGCAAATGAATGTAAACATCGACTTTGCGTGGATACCTTGTGGCGTCAAGAACTGGCTTCAAAACGCTCTGAAATCATACAAGTACCACAAGAGATTGTTATTAAACCAAATTATACAGTGTTACATTGTACTTAGGTCTCGACCATTTATAATATTTAAGTTTATTTTTAATTTAATTTAAATAAGGTTGTGTATGTTTAAAATACATATATTGTACAAATTAAAATGTTTTACAAATGTTTATGGAGTTAGAAACAAATCTATTTTTTGTGTAAAAATGGGTAAAGATATCCTAACGAAATTTGTTTGACAACTAGGTAACATTAACACCAACACCCAGTAAAATTTTGGAATAGATTATATGTATCCTTTTGATGGGAGAATATTTCTGCGCTAAGCGCGAATTTATTCCTGTGCATAGTATATTAACTCTATGGTGAGCATTTTTTTATTGAACTTAGGAAACATCTATCTACAGGTCATATACAAATTTCAAAATCTTCTTGTAACTACTTTTATAATTACAAAATATTTTGTTTCAGTGCATTTTACTTTCTGCAAAGGTATAGCATAAAACGGATCTAACTAATCTAAACATAGTAAAACCTAATCAAAAATGACTTTCTGCACACTTTTTCTCTTCTTACAAAATCTCGTATCTGTAGCCATTCAACCAATAATAAGAAATATACGTAGATTATACTGGTTCATTTTGTCGACGTGAAAACGCTGCAAATGAATGTAAACATCGACTTTACGTGGACACCTTGTGGCGTCAAAAACTGGCTTCAAAACGCTGTGAAATCATACAAGTACCACAAGAGATTGTTATTAAAACATATTTTACAATTGTACATTGCACTTAGGTCCCGAGCAGGTATTATAGTTAAGTTTATATCTAATTTCAATTAAATTAGTTTGTATATGTTTAAAATACATATATTGTACAAATTAAAATGTTTTACGAACATTTATGGAGTTATAAACAAATCTATTTTTTGTGTAAAAATGGGAAAAGATATCCTAACGAAATTTTTTTGACAAATAGGTAACATTAACACCAACACCCAGTAAAATTTTGGAATAGATTCAATGCTACGTTTTGATGGGAGAATATTTCTGCGCTAAGCGCGAATTTATTCCTGTGCATAGTGTATTAACTCAATAGTGATCATTTTATTAGTGAACGTAGAAGGCATCTTTCTACAAATCATCTAAAATTTTCAAAATCTTCTTGTATCTACTTCTAGAATTACAAAATATTTGGTTTCAGTGCATTTTACTTTCTGCAAAAGTATGGCATAAAACGGGTCGAACTAATCTAAACATAGTAAAACCTAATCAAAAATGACATTCTGCACACTTTTTCTCCTGTTACAAAATCTCGTATCTGTAGCCATTTAACCATAGTAAGAAATATTCGCAGATTATACTGATTCATTTTGACGACGTCAAAACGCTGCAAATGAATGTAAACATCGACTTTGCGTGGATACCTTGTGGCGTCAAGAACTGGCTTCAAAACGCTCTGAAATCATACAAGTACCACAAGAGATTGTTATTAAACCAAATTATACAGTGTTACATTGTACTTAGGTCTCGACCAGTTATAATATTTAAGTTTATTTTTAATTTAATTTACATAAGGTTGTATATGTTTAAAATACATATATTGTACAAATTAAAATGTTTTACAAATGTTTATGGAGTTAGAAACAAATCTATTTTTTGTGTAAAAATGGGTAAAGATATCCTAACGAAATTTGTTTGACAACTAGGTAACATTAACACCAACACCCAGTAAAATTTTGGAATAGATTATATGTATCCTTTTGATGGGAGAATATTTCTGCGCTAAGCGCGAATTTATTCCTATGCATAGTATATTAACTCTATGGTGATCATTTTTTTATTGAACTTAGGAAACATCTATCTACAGGTCATATACAAATTTCAAAATCTTCTTGTAACTACTTTTAGAATTACAAAATATTTTGTTTCAGTGCATTTTACTTTCTGCAAAGGTATATCATAAAACGGATCTAACTAATCTAAACATAGTAAAACCTAATCAAAAATGACTTTCTGCACACTTTTTCTCTTCTTACAAAATCTCGTATCTGTAGCCATTCAACCAATAATAAGAAATATACGTAGATTATACTGGTTCATTTTGTCGACGTGAAAACGCTGCAAATGAATGTAAACATCGACTTTACGTGGACACTTTGTGGCGTCAAAAACTGGCTTCAAAACGCTGTGAAATCATACAAGTACCACGAGAGATTGTTATTAAAACACATTTTACAATTGTACATTGTACTTAGGTCTCGACCAGGTATAATAGTTAGGTTTTTTTCTAATAACAGTTAAATTAGTTTGTGTGTGTTTAAAATAAATATATTGTACAAATTAAAATGGTTTACGAACATTTATGGATTAAGAAACAAATCTATTTTTTTGTTGTAAAAATGGGTAAAGATATCCTAACGATTTTTTTTGACAACTAGTTAACATTAACACCAACACCCAGTAAAACTTTGGAATAGATTCAATGCTACGTTTTGATGGGAGAATATTTCTGCGCTAAGCGCGAATTTATTTCTGTGCATAGTGTATTAACTCAATAGTGATCATTTTATTAGTGAACGTAGAAGGCATCTTTCTACAAATCATCAAAATTTTCGAAATCTTCTTGTAACTACTTATAGAATTACAAAATATTAGGTTTCAGTGCATTTTACTTTCTGCAAAAGTATAGCATAAAACGGATCGAACTAATCTAAACATAGTAAAACCTAATCAAAAATGACATTCTGCACACTTTTTCTTCTGTTACAAGACCTCGTATCTATAGCCATTTAACCAGAATAAGAAATAGTCGTAGATTATACTGATTCATTTTGACGACATCAAACGCTGCAAATGAATGTAAACATTGACTTTACGTGGATACCTTGTGGCGTCAAGAACTGGCTTCAAAACGCTATGAAATCATACAAGTACCACAAGAGATTGTTATTAAACCAAATTATACAGTGTTACATTGCACTTAGGTCTTGACTAGTTATAATATTTAAGTTTATTTTTAATTTCATTTAAATAAGGTTGTATATGTTTAAAATACATATATTTTATAAAATAAAATGTTTTACAAGTATTTATGGAGTTAGAAACAAATTTAATTTTTGTGTAAAAATGGCAAAAGATATCCTAACGAAATTTTTTGACAAATAAGTAACATTAAACTTTAAATTTGAAATAGATTCAATGTAACTTTTTGACGGGAGAATATGTCTGCGCTAAACGCGAATTTATTCCTGTGTATAATATATTAACCAATAGTGACCATTTCTTTAGTGAAGATATGTGGCATCTTTCTACATATCATTTACAAATTTCACAATCTTCTTGAAACTTCTTCTCGAATGAAAAAAAAAAACATGTCCACTGATATTTTATCTTATAGATTCTGGCATAAAACTGATATAACTAGTATAAGAATAGTACAACCTAATCGAAAATGACATTCTGCACACGTTTTGTCCTCTTACAAAATTCCGTATCTGTAGACATTTAACCAATAATAAGAGATATACGTAGATTTTACTGGTTCGTTTTTTTGACGTCAAAACGCTGCAAATGAATGTAAACATCGCCTTTACTCGGACACCTTGTGGTGTCAAGAACTTTCTTCAAAACTCCGTGAAATCATATAACTACAACAACGATTGTTATTATAACTAATTACGCAATGTTAAATTACACTTAGATATTTTTGCGGTATATGAAATTTGAAAAATTAATTTGATTTTTATTTATGATTTTTTAATTTTAATGAAACTGTTGTACACCTTAATTTATATGTTAAATACACAATTTGTTTGCATAACGTATATTATATTAATATTTGTAGAGACAAAACCGTTTACGCCAGCGTCAAAATGCCGACGAATGTAAACAATTTACAAGTGCCTTTAAAACACATAATATAAATGCATATATATCTCGTGAAAACTTGTTATACATGTAGCATGAGGTTGTCCAACGAAAATCGTACCTGTACATTACTATGATTTATTATTTTGCTATGAATACCATAATATATATATATATTATTTTAACGTTTATACTTTCTGTGTTTAATTAGGACTAATTCCGTATAGGGAGTTTATTTTGTAACGAAAAATAATAGTACGAAATATAGACTTTTCATCGAGAACAAACAAAAAAGTCATTAGAAAATCATAAATCCGAAACCAAATATTAACTTACTTCTGTTACTGTATTCAATTATAATACCAACTTAAAACTTGCCATCATTATTTATAAAAAAACAAAGATTGAATTATTTTGTTAACGTAATTTAATATATTTTATTTTTCATTAATATTATGTTAAAACTATATACAATAATGTAGTATATGTAATTCCACTAATACATGTTGTGGAATTCTTCATTTTAGATTTATGAGGTTGAAAATCAACAAATCCAATTCCATTTTGTCACTATACTAAATTTACATGAAAACTCATACAATTACATCAAAACATAACGTGTAAATCCACGCCAAATGTCGACGAAAGAATACACTTTTTTAAAATAAAATGATGCTAAAACTCAGTCGCTTAAAGTTGTCGGTGTAAAAAAGACAAAACAATGTAAAAGATGTTCTCATGGAACACCTTCACCTTGAGGAGTCAGACTTGTTGACGTCAAAATGCGTCAGCCTGCCTAACTTGACGTCAATAGTCAGTAAAACAATGCAAGTTCCACGATTAAATGAAGTGACGCCGAAATGCAATTGCTTAACGAAGTCGACGTCACAAGGCATTCAAGCGTTCCGGCGTCGACGCCAAAAGGCGGCGAAACAATCTAAAATCCGTCCTTGTGGCGTCACCTTGTGGCGTCAGAAATTGACTTTGAAACGCTGTGAATTCGTGCAAGTTGACTTCAAAAGGCCTTATACATAAACCTATATATATATATATATATATATATATATATATATATATCAAACTTTAAACAAACCAACAAAACGTGTTCAGGGCGTCAAGTTAGGAACTTCTCTGGTGGTCCCGGGCTTAAGTTTCACTGTGCGGGTCATGTTAATAGTTCACTTTCCATAGGAAATTCACTAACAAATTATGATAAATCTCAACCTTGAAAATGTCCTTAGGAGCTGAAACACGTTAGTTAAAGAGTACACATTTCAAAAGTGGGTCCTCAGTGTTTATTGATTTCCTATTATTTCAGTTGTCTTAATATATGTTTCCTTTCTAATGATATCTAGTATAAAAATACGATCTATCTTCAAAACAATAATTGCAGAGTTTTAAATTTCTGTCTGCAGAGTAAGAGTAAGCCTTTGCTCCTTTGAAATACCTGTACTGTCTCTTCTCAGTTTTAACAGATTGAATCATTAATAGCGAATAGTCATTGGATTGTAGGGAATTCGTTGTTACCTTTATCGTTTGTAATCAAACACAAGATATACAGCGTATCAGAAATATTCCACGTCATATAGCTGCAGTATATGATTAAGGGGTGGTTATGTTTTCAACATTAGATGTATATTAAAAGGAAGACATAGAGTCTTTTGTTACTAAAACATAAAATAATAATTTGTAAAATATACAAAACAATTGAATACACTTCTAATTAATTATTTTATTGGAATTTGATGTTTATATTCAACAATTCACAATTAAATGAACTTCCAATAATATTGCTCGTTTACACACTTAGTTTATATATCAATGTGTATTGTGCTTAGTAAAGGTTTAGATATCTGTATCGCTGTTTATACCTTATACATTTTACTAAATATAAATAAATACTTTACTTTAATTGAATCCTTGGATTTGATATAACCATGGTCAAAATAAGCTACCCATATCTTTATAATTACTATTTCAATCTAATATACTGTATAACCATCCTATATACTTTCTTAAGTAAACTTAATTTTTATGAAACGTAATTTTTCAAACAGCAAACTCCACCCCTATTGCTCTAGGCTTCCCTTTAATTGGATTGAGTGAACGAAGTGAGAGAAAATCCTTATACATAACTTTACTGCTTAGACTGGTAAGAGAATCAACTCGAACTGACGTGACTGTGACCAAAATAACTCAAAAACGCCTCTACAGATCCACTTCAAACTTTAGAGATAGATTCTATAGTACGAAATCTCGGTCGAGTTCGTGATTGGGAATATGTGGTTAAGTAATTCCAGGTGTAACCTTAGCTTAACCTAATTAAATTATCTTTAAAACAAATCTATTTTTTTTATCCCATAAGATTAACATTGCGAGCCATTTTAGTGGTACTTGAATCGTTGATATTTAGTCAACATCTATGTTTCAACTATAGAGTATCGTAAGTATTGCCATAGATTCAGAACTGTAATTATTCATGTTCATGTTGACTAGGAAAAAAACTTCTTTCCGTAACTTTAAACACAATAACTAAGGTTTACATATCATTAGCTTTTAAAAGTTGTATGACTATTTTATTTTATACTAATTAAAAGATGCATTATTATTTTAAATCCTATTATAATAAATCACTTTATTGGGACCCTACTCTATGTAAAAAAATGCAGGCTAAGCGCTGGACTATGGGACTTTGACCTCTCCAGACTGCAGACGACAAAATAACTGAAAGGAAAGATGTCAACAAGAAAAGTATTAAAGTGATAAACCTCCTTCTTACGTGATTAAAGTGATTAAAAGCTAATATTCGGATAGGTCGATATTTCTGGTTTTCGAACTTAAAGTCATAAATGCCGCTTTACACGTTTATACCAAATTTTGTCAAAATCGGTTAATGTTTACGAGCGTTATCGTGCTCAGGGACACACACACACACACACACACACACACACACACACACACACACACACACACACACACACACACACACACACACACACACACACACACACACACACACACACACACACACATATATATATATATATATACAGTTTTGAACGAATGGTGTTTTTGGCATCTGGGGACCTCAAAACGAAAAGTTATCATGGTCCCGGGCCTAGGTCTTACCATGCCGACTACGGTAATAGCTTCTTGCCTATAGGGGAAATTCGCTAAAATGAAATAAACAAATAGGCCCTAACATGATAATGTTATTCCTGACAATGCATGTTTAAAGTAATATTGTAACCAAAATGTCTTATCTGGACAAATTTCAAAACACCTAAACTGAAAAATAACATACCGTATCGTAAAACCGGCTAGACCCGGATAGGGGGTCTTGACCCGTACACGTACATATTTGTAAACATAAATATTTCTAAACTAACCGGCAAAGCTGAGCTGTCGGTCGTTATAGGTAGGCCTACATTTGTTTAGAGCAGAACATGCTTTAAACGAGGCATGCTCTAATCGTTTATAACTAACGACTTTTCACAGAAATAAAATATTATGTCTAACTAAGACTTGATATTTTTTCACGTTTGTCCGATTGTTTTGTGAATAAGGCATAATTTTATTCGAAATTTAAGCGCGCATAATGCCATGCTATTTAAAGAGATAAACAACATATATGTAAAAAAAGTTTCACATTAACGACAGGCCTATTCCAATTTTGACCCGGACACTTTAATTATACTCCTTGGATGTGACTCTTGTCAACCATTACGACTCGTTCTTGCCTTAAACACAGTATTCCCGCCATAACTAATAACAACATTGTGGTTTTTAGCTCTGATACGGGATTAATTAAAAAAGCAGGAGAACAAGTATTCTTTTTCTAAATCGACCATAAGTGATCATGTCCGTAGAAAATATAATGGGCCCCTTGTTTCAAACTGTATTTTAAACGTCTTTTCCCCTTCCTGTTCTTTGTTTAGTTTCATTTTAGTTGCAAAGAATAAACAGCTGAAACGTGACGTAAGAATACCCTTTTTTCATCCCCAACCCGTAACAATTTTGTATTTATTTCACTTTTAAGCCTTTGTTTGGTGCAAAGGAATCTGCAGACCTCAAAACACCGTCCAACTACGGACAGAGAGGGTAGTTTATACGTTATAATGTTAGTTAGGTGGATGTCCGGTTGAAGACCGATTGTGAAGGTTAACCCGGACACTTTTATTTATTGTTATCGAATTTCCCCTATAGGGAAGAAGCTATTACCGTAGTCAGAATGGTAAGATCTAGGCCCGGGACCATGATAACTTTTCATTTGAGGTCCCCAGATGCCAAAAAACACCATTCGTTCAAAACTGTATTATTCACACTAATAATATATATATGTGTCCGTGAGCACGATAACTCTCGTAAAAATAGTCCGATTTTGACGAAATTTGGCATAATTGTTTAAAGCAGCATTTATGACTTTAAGTTCGAAAACCAGACAGATCGAACCATCCGAAGGCGTATTTTTTTGGGGGGGGGTTTGTACCCTAGGAATAAGTCTTTTTTCAGTTTTTTACATATAATTTTTGAAAAAGTCAAATTTTTCCATTGGAATCAGCTTAAAAATACAAACAATTTGTTGTTTTGATAATTGCTCTACGTCAAATGGTTACAGAGATATTGAAAGTCCTAAAGACAGTACGTTGTCCAATTTTATTCTCAAGGAAAATAAGACAAATTGTATGTCTCGCTTATTTATGAACTCATATTGATGAAACTTGGCATATTGCTTCATATTGTTGTGATATATTGATATTTGCACTAAGATAAATTTTTTGGCCGATAGTTCCCGTAGCAGCAAACCTACGTACTCAGCTCCCATTTTATTCTTATGGAGAATAAGTAACGTTTTATCTCCCTTAATTATGAACATCAATTAATAAAATTTGGTGTATGGCTTTACTTTCTTGAGTTAAATTAATAATTGTATAAAACTCCATTTTTCTCGTTCCTTGCTTCAGCAACCCTGCATACCTAGCCGCCATGTTATTCTTATTGAGAATAATTAAAATAGTCATAAAAAGTTTATTTATGAATGTTATATTGATGAAATTTGGTATGTGGATTTATATGGTATTAATATACACACACACACACATATATATATTGGAAATTCGCTGAGTATGCAGGTGGCTGCTACGGGGGTATTAATATTTGTTATAATAACATCTAATATAGTAAAATATAAGTTAGGCTAAAGGTAAATGGATACTGTGAATAGTACACACACTTTACAATGGTCTGGGTTTTATTGATGAAATCGTTAATGAGAAGGCACTATAACCTAAAAATACTAAAATAATACCCCCGTAGCAGCAAACCTGCATACTCAGCGAATTTCCAGTGCATATTAATTTATCTTAATACCACATAAAGCCACATACCAAGTTTCATCAATATACATTCATAAATAAACTATTTATGACATTTCAATTATTCTCCATAAGAATAACATGGCGGCTGAGTATGCAGGTTTGCTGAAATAAGGAACACTAAAAATGGGCTTTTATACAAATATCATTATAACTCAACTAGGTAAAGCCACATACCAAGTTCTATTAATTTATGTTCATAATTAAAGGAGATAACACGTTAATTATTCTCCATAAGAATAACATGGGGCTGAGTATGCAGGTTTGCTGCTACGGGAACTATCGGGCAAAAAATGGATTTTTGTGCAAATATCAATAGACCACAACCAAATAAAGCCATATACCAAATTTTGCCAGTTTACGTTCATAAATAAGCGAGATATACAATTTTTCTTTTTCTCCATAAGAATAACATTAGACAACGTACTGTGTTTAGCACTTTCAATATCTCGGTAACCAATTGACGTAGAGCAATGATCAAAATACCAAATTGTTTGTTCTTTTAAGCTGAATTTAATGGTATAAATTAAAATTTGATTTAAATTAAAATTACATGTGAAAACCCCAAAAAACACATTTTTGGGGTACAAAACCCCCCAAAAACCCCCCTTCGGATGGTGCGATTCATCTGGTTTTCGAACTCGTTCAAATAAATGGTACTTTACACATTTGTACCAAATTTCATTAAGATCGGACCTTTTTTACGAGAGTTATCGTGCTTACGGACACACATATATATATATATATATATAAATAAATATATATATATAAATATATATATATATACATATATAAAAATTTGAACGAATGGTGTTTTTGGCATCTGGGGACCTCAAAATGAAAAGTTATCATGGTCTCGGGCTTAAGTCTTACCATGAGACCTACGGTATAGCTTCTTCCCTATAGGGGAAATTCGCTAAAAGTGTCCGGGTCAAGCCTGTTTTACGTTAGGCCTAAGTGAAACCTAAATAACCGAAACCTTAATAGGCCTAACCGAAACCATAACCGAATAACCTAAATAATCGTTATACCCTATCGAACAATTTCATTCGGTTTTTTATATCGTTTCACTTAGGAAAGTCTACCCTGGTTTCGGTTGTTTATATTTCAGTTATATCCGATCTTAAAAGATATTATCTTATAATTTGTCCACCTAACAAATGTTGATTCCGCTAATACTTAAACATGTATTGCCGGGAACAACCATTGTAAGGGATTTATGGAAATCGCACTAAGCACTGAAAAAATATCCAGTCTTTTAGTCGCCCAACAATGTGTTAAGGTCCGGAAGCAAGTTTGAGGAGCCGTTAGAACAAAATATTTTCTCAATAAGAATAACATGGCGGCTTTTGATGCCACTGGAGCAGAGTCCTGAGGTTTGGAGGAAAAACAAAAAAGTACCTATCTACAATTTGTTGGTCCTCTACAACATTATGGTCCAGAGCAGTTTTGAGTAGGCGTTTTCAAAATCCCCTGCAGCACACACGCATATGCACAGCCTTTATCAGTAGAGATTTTTCTCAATACAAAATACTTTGAGCTCCCGAAACAGCCCGATTAACATTTTTTTTAATTCTTTACGTAAATCTATTAGCAAAAACTACTGTTCCAATTTTAATTGTTTCAGTATTAAATTAAAGGTATTGGCCTGCAGTTATGTCATAATTACATTTATTTTCTTTTATGTGTTTTTTAACGCACAATGTTTGCGTTTATTACTCCCATAACAAATATTGTTCAACTTTCAATAAATCACTTACATTACTAGCGAAAACTATTAAATAGTTTTTGTATTAAATTGAAGGTTTTGACATACACTAATGTAATCAATATCTTTGTTTAGTTTAGATGTGTTGTTTCTAATGAGAAATTAATTTTAATTTTAGCGAATTTCCGCTATAGGGAAGAAGCTATTACCGTAGGTCTCATAGTAAGACTTAAGCCCGAGACCATGATAATTTTTTGTTTTGAGGTCCCCAGATGACAAAAACACTATTCGTTCAAATTTATATATATGTATATATATATATATATATATATATATATATATATATATATATATATATATATATATGTGTCCGTGAATGCGATAACTTGAGTAAAAAACGTCCGATTTTGATGAAATTTGGCTCAAATGTGTAAAATGACATTCATGACTTTAAGTTCGAAAACCAGAAAAATCGGACCATGGGAAGGGGGGTTTATGGGGGTTTTAAATTTTTCAAAAATCAGTTTTTTGCATCTTTCACCCTAACATTTTTGAACAACTTAATTTTGGTTTTGACCATGTTGTAGAGCTTAAAAAAACAAATAATATAGTATCTTGAATTATTAACCTAGGTTAAGTGGTTGCGGAGAAAATCCAAAAAAAACCTGCTCATAAAATCGCCCATGTTAATCTTATGGGAAAAAGGTTTTTGGCTTTTCCTCAGTTTATTTTAATGTAAACTTCACATTTGCTTTTACCAATCTGTTCAGCTCCACAAAACGATCATTTTGGTGTTTAAATTGTGATTCTACGCCCAACCGTTGCTGAGATATTCCAAGTGCTAAACACAGTACGTTGTCCAATGTTATCCTTATGGAGAATAAATAAAATTTGATATCTCGATTATTTATGAATGTATGTTGATAAAACTTGGTATGTGGCTTCACGTAGTACTGGTATATTGATATTTGCACAAAAAATTGATTTTTTGTTGATTATTCCCATAGCAGCAAACCTGCGTACTCAGCCCCCATGTTATTCTTATGGAGAATAAGTAAAATGTAATGACTCCCTTAATTATGAACATAAATTAATAAAACTTGGTATGTAGCTTCACTTGGTTGAGTTATATTGATAATTGCATAAAAAACTTTTTTTGTTCCTCGTTGCAGCAAACCTGCTTACTCAGCCCCCATGTTATTCTTATGGAGAATAACTAAAATGTTATATGGCGCTTATTTATGATTGAATATTGATGAAACTTGGTATGTGGCTTCGCCTAGTTAAATTATATTTATATTTGCATAAAAACCAATTGTTTATGTTCCTTGTTTCAGCAAACCTACGTACTCATTACCAATGTTATTCTTATGGATACAAATTAAAATCGCTTATATGTGAATATATTTTTATGAAACTTGGTATGCGGCTTCATGTGGTATTAAGACAAATATTTTGCATTTGAAATTCGCTGAGGACGCAGGTTTGCTGCGACGGGGGTATTTTTCTCTCATAAGAGCCCATGTTCAAATATCAACAACATTCCTTTTGTAAATCCACTTACAAAAACTAAAGGACCGATTTAAATAGTTTTGATTTGAAATTGAAGCTCCTGTCGTAGAGAGATTGGTACATTTATTTTCAGAAAACATGTTTTTCTCAGTGAAAAATTACCTTTACTGTTGAACAAGTAAAAGAGATGCTCCTGTTTAACATTTTGATCAAATTTAGTTGAACTATTTACCAGAAATTGGAATTATATATGTGTTAATGGACTGTGCATGACTTGTCCTACCAGGCCGATTATGAAATTTGTTTACTAAGTTTTCTCTAACTTTTTGCGAATGTGTGAACTAACACAATACATTACAAAATTGGAAGGAAACGTCGTTCCTATCTTGTGTGATAAATTTTGTTTCCCCCAACCTACTTAGTAAAGTCAAATTTTACTCCTTGTAATGAAGGAGTATAGTGCTACTTTGTCTCCCGGACATTTATTAGTTAATTTCCTTTGGAAAGTGAACTATTAGCATGGCCCGCACGGTGACCCTTAAGCCCAGGACCACCATAGAAGTTCCTAACGTGACCCACTGAACACGTTTTGGGGGGTCGTTCAAAATTTTATATATATATATATATATATATATATATATGTGTGTGTGTGTGTGTGTGTTTGCACTCTAGCGGTCCCAATCTTTGACCGATTTACTTCAAATTTGGTAGGGACGTTCCTTTCTGTAATCAGTTGGACAAGTTCGATGGGCAAAACAATCAAAAAACTCTAAAACCCTTTTTTTTGCGATTAAACTTTCGAATTTCGAGTTTTTGGGCCCAAAAAGGGTCATAACAGCCCCAGATATAAAATAAGTGCATGTAAAAAGATGGGAATTAGAGAGGCGAAAGTTTTAAGCCCTCTCTCGTCATTCTAGCATAAATATTTACCCAGTTATTAAAGAAAATATGTATCGAATAAAGATAGTACGCTGTCTTAAGGGGGTTTTACACTAGAAAAACCTGTTATTCCTTTGTTAAAGTACTTTTATTATCCCCAGCAACCTCACGCCTACTTTCAAGCCTGTCTGGACCTTCTTCTAACCTTATAATGGGCAAAATTGTATTCCCAGCTTTGCAAGTAAATGAAACCAGGAGTATCAGAACAGCCAAAAAATCAACGTTTTCAGATTTCAATAAAAATTGTACAAATGTATGTTTTTACACTGATTTTGAGTTTGAAACATTTTTATGTGGAAATTCACTTCCCTCACGTCAGCGAGCTGCGTGCGAACTCGTTTTGTAGTAGTGACATTTCGCTGCAATCATTAATGCTGCAGCTATAAGGGAATCGGATCAGCTGATTGATATTTCGCTTCAGCTGCAATTAACGTTCCGAGTTTAGTTATTACGCATTACGCAACTAAAATGGAAAGCGATTGTGAATGTGAATACTTATCAATGCTTGTGGCTTTTGGGGTGTGGGAAAAATGTTGTGCGTAAATTTATCGCCCTGGCCTACGGTGTCGGGCGCCAACAATTTCCCTTAGGGAGCAAAGTTGCAATTTACTCCCTTAATACACAAATAACTATTGTTTCAAGCAGAAGTCCCCGTATTTTTGTTTACAGCAAAAAAAACTTTGCATAAATTAAATTTGAGATTGTCAATAATATAAAACATAAGTGGGACCATAATACACCGTTACTTAAAAGAATGTGATATAATGTTTTTGAAAACTTAAATGCTAAACAGCGTCTGTAATAATCAATACATATAACTAGCTGGCCCAACAGATGTTGTCCTGTCCTAATGTCGTTGAATTTGTATGACTTCAAATACTCGTTCATTTTCAAAATAAGCTTGTTTGCTTCGTCACTCGCTTCCCGGAGTAGCTCATTCGCTACGCTCACTTGAATATCGAAAAAAGAGTTTGAGTTGCCATTCAAGTACCTTTTTATTTCCAAAATGAGAGTTTCCATTTAAGGAGTTTTTATTTCCATAATCAACATATGTTTATGCCTTTCAAGTATGTTTACAGCTACTTGGTGTTACTAACTGAACTTAGATCAAATCAATGGGAAATTTAAAGGCCTGTATGGCAGAGCTCTTAGGTCGGATTAAAAATTGTCTTTTATAAAATTCTTGTCCTGACATAAACGAATTCAACAAAAAAGAATTATTCAATTTGGTCCTCTAATTCTCAAGTTATGTCGTGACCAAGGGAAATAGGGATCCATTTTTATATATTAAGATGTATACCAAAATGTTGGACCTTGACACAATGACTGGTGGGTTCTAAGAAGTGGGTTAAAGAGTTTTAATTACTATATTATACTTAACATTAGATACTACTTTTCCTTTCTTTTTAAAATAAGGCAATTTATTCTTCTTAAAAACAAATTGACTGATATAAGCCTTATTGTTTTTTAAGTTCTGCATTTATAGGCTATTTATTTGAACAACAGTATCAAGCTACAATAACAATGAGAGGCCTGGGGGGCATAAACCCCCCCCAGTAAGGTTAATGTGTTAAAACCTCTGGATTAGAGTTTACAATATTTAGGCATTCAACACCAATTGACTGATTTTAAAACGTACTGTTCATCAAGTTCTGTATTTATACGTATATATTTTTACAGCAATATTAAGCTACAATAAAATAACAATCCTGATGGGTCCTCCAGTGGGACCAAAGTGTAAATGTACTTTTAAACCACGTGCTCTCACTGATTGGGGACCTTTACTGTCGGCAACATATTATATTTTATCAAAACCTTCAGCTAATATTATTATGATGGCCTAGATGATACAGCCATCAGTGAGACTGAGAGGTGAGTAATTACTTCATATGCACTTTGTCTGACTGACTGACTGACAGATTTCAGTCCTCATTGTTTGTCATGTTCTGGATTTGTATGTCATCGTCAAGCTGCAGTTATAATGGGGGGCCCATGAGGTATATTGTCAATTGAAATATTTTTGTTTGTATTTTTAACTGTGAGCTCAATCCTCATACGCGATATGAGAGCGTACTCCTAGTATACAGAGTTTATTAAAAGAGAAGACAATGTGTTACGCTACACGTCTTACAAGACTTCTTTGTTGCTGCGACAAAGGAGACGGAATTCACTTATCCTAGTTATTCTAAAACCTACAGGCTGACATATGCTGTAATAAATCTGAACCACATCAGATTTACTTATTACATTTTAATTTTATTCATTTAAAATTTAAGAGTTCGACAATACATTTGCTCCTAAATAATTCTATAAAATCTATTTCATTCACAACAGTTATGAAAGTTTACGTTTCTATTAAAAAACATAGTAAATAAAACCATAAGAACCGGTTTAAAATACTTTTTTTCTAAAAATTAATCAATAAGTATGGCATATTAAATGTTGTCATAATGTTTTCTTACTAGTTACTAAATTCATAATCGATGTTGAAAAGTACTTCTCTTCACAATAAAAACCGAGAATAAAAAGGGGGTCAGTAGATAATATTTATATGATATCTTAAATTAATTCTACAGTCAATGTAAAATCAAGCAATTTAATTGATTATCCTTAACATGTGACAGACATTCATATCAACATTTGTTAAGTTTTATCCTTATCGAATAATAGTTTATTAGAAGTAAAGCAGTTTTAAAGTAACCATTTGGATATCAAAAGGTACAAGTAAAAACTATGTTAACAACGATTTATGTAACACAACTTAACAACACCCTACTTAATTGTAACCAATGAAAACAAATAAAGTAAGATGGAAAATATTTACAAATATTGTTTTGGCACTTCCAATAGTTGACTTAAAAAAAAAACAACATAAAGCTAAACATAAGAAGCTTTGCTTTAATACTTTCGAATTCTGAAGTACTGACATATAAATAAAGCACTAACCCTTAACACGCTTTTCTCTCACAGCACCGTGCTATAATAGACAACGTTTATTAACAGGCAACACACTCAATGAGATGCACCGGACGCCGCGTTGACGTCACATTGTCGTTACAACGGGGAGAAAAAACCACAACATCAAAAAAGCAATAAAACCACGTTGTCAGGCTACAGTAAAATCCAGAGTGAGTCTCGTTGGAAAGTTGAGATAAATTAAATGAGAAAATTGTAATTTTGATACTAATCCAAAGCCTTAAACAAACGTTAAACACTGACGAATGGCTTTTTGCTCATCATACCTACACTACTATACCTTTCTTATGAACGATCAATTTATTTAAACTATAATTTACTAAAGTTTTATTTTCATTACACTATGTTTTAATAACTATGCCTTTTAACGGGAACTTTAAAACTATTTATATTAGGTTTACTGTTCATCAATCGTGTTTATTACATTTGCCTACTTTAATAATACCTCAAACCTACAACACAAAAATGTGTTAAATAAGTTGTTTGAAAATATATTGAAGAATATTTAGCACATTTTTAGGGAACTAGGTACTAAAGGATCTTAAGTGATGTGGAACTTCATACCATATCATCAAACATACCTGGACTAATTTGACATGGACCACTGAAGGGGGCCTGGGGGCAAGTACCCAATATGTACTTAGACACAAGTAGTGTAAGTTTTATTTTCTTGTTGTATTACACTTGTATAGTGTATATTGTGTAGTAAAATATACACAAGTTTGAGTTCTTGTATACAAAATGAGTATTCCATTCTTTTTTATTCAAATCATTATAAACAAATTTTGAAAATATCTTGACTGTTATTTTTAAACAGTGGTGCCAGAATTAATAACATTACTCAGACATTATTCTGAATAATTTAATTCCGGTATTAGGTTTCGTAAATTTATATTGAATAAAATGTACACTTTGGAAAATATTCGTATTTTATTTTAATACCTCCCCCAACTTCCAAGTTCAAACCTTAAAATCAAAGGTATTCCACTAAAACTCCTTATTTTTACTAACATGGCTTGATAAAAAAACCTAAACTCAAATTTATATATCCTCATCTTCCGTTTAGTCGGACTTGAGGAGTTTAAGAGAATATAAAGTTAAATATATAAAGTTTAATGCAGTTTAATAATATATTGTGTTATTTCCTTACATGTATGTACTTCGAACATGAAAAACATCATTTACCAAATAGTCAATAGAGGGTTTAGAGTTTAAATCTTTTTATTAAGTTAATCAATGGAAGAATTTTTTATCAGCAGCAAAAAAATTTGTCTAATTAGCAGCTTGTTCATAATTTATGAGAACTTCTCTGCTAAAGAGGTGACACATAATCGTATTGTAGAGACTAAATAAAAAAAACCACAAAAATAAATACATTTATGTTTTCTTTGTTGTTAATGTGTTGCAATATGGTCCGAGAGGTTGAGAGTTTGTAGACTTGTGCAGTTCAGTTTATACTAACTGTAGGGGAAGAAGAAGCATTAGAGTAATTAAAACTGGTGTGAAATAATTCATTATGCGCAGATAAAGGCTTATCAGAATCTAAGGGGCGTGTTTTAGAACATGTTTAGAACATCGTTTAAAGATTCAGGCGAACATTATCTTGACCGGACGTCATTGGCAGTAATTCTGTTGCATTTTTGTTTATTTAACATTGACCGTTATGTTTACTAGGATTAATTCAGATTCTCATTGGATAATAAAATCAATAGGTTAGTAAGTTTTCTAAGCAAATCCAAACTCTAGGGTTAGAATAAATAATGAAATCAAATTGGGATCTAACAAGTCTGCTGTAATCCTACAACAATCCCCCGTATCTTTGTCGACTAAGCATTATTTTGATTATTTCTTTGTTATGTGAAAATCGCTGTAAGATGTATGAAATTTTTCAATTTCTTAACATCAAGTAAAATTAAAATTTGTATATAATTCAATCTATAATTACTGGTAATATATTCCTTTGCATGTTACTTTCCCGCTAAAATGACATAAATAGTAACAATGAGTTTCATATTTCTATTTTAAACATGAATAAGAAAGGCTGTGATCGTAAAATATAATTCTAGGAGCTATTTAGACTTGAAATAAAGTATAACTGCGAGCTTTGACACTTTATTTAAAGTTTTACGAGTTAAAGATAAAATAAACTTGTATAATTCAACTTTACTGTATATCTTACGCCATATAACCTTAAACATTTTAAAATAATATCAACAAATATTATCGGACATTATAGCATATAAAGAACCAATATGTATCGTAATGGTTTTGAACTATTTAACTACAAATTAACAAGGTTTGATCTTTGAATGCACAAAGCCTTTTCTACAGCTATTTTGGAAAATTAGTGTGACAGCAATTGTGGTATGATGGTGTTGTATCATGGGTTTTTGTAGACAACATAGAATAGTAGACGACATTTGAACCGGAAACAATTTTAAGTGTAGTGACAAAGACATATGCCGTTAAATAAAGAGAAAACTAACCAAGGTAAATTAGAGGGTGGTAAACATGAAACAAATGCGCCATGGCGATTAAATAAACAGCTGCGGTGGGGTGTATTTGTATTTGCAAAGCTAACCGGCAAAATAGCGACTAATGGATGAACGGATTATGGAAACAAGTGGCATAAATTTGAAAATGTAATGACGCATTCTAATGTGACCGGAGGGGGTTGGTAAGAAGTCTATGCTCTTTAAAAGGCTTTATAGTATAACATAATAGTTTCATTTGGCTATTTTACTTTACACTATAATTTGAAGCCAAGATAAGTTGTAAATAATACAGACATTTTAAACAATATTAAAATAATAATCTACTATACAATCTGGTATAATAGATATCACACAGTGTGACAGGCGCAGTTTAAATATAAAAGTATACGTACTCGCAAACATCGACAAATTAATACGAAAGTTAATATCATGGTTTATTTAAAGATTAAATTATTATTGTTTATGTTCTCATTTTCTTCAGAGACCAATAGATTATTGTGTTATTGTTAGGTGGACTTACAGCGAGATTGTCGGGGATCAAACCCGAGACCTTCTGAACAAATGTCACATGCCTATCACGTGCCTAATATGAAAATCCAAGTACGACTATGAAAATAAACGGTATCAGGAAACTGACACATACTTTCTCCCTTTTAGCCCAAATTTAATGAATAAATTACTTTTTATTTACTAAATATAGAATGCACGGCACGGTCGAATGTACAGAAAATCTTGTAAACAAGTTGTTTTAAAAAACATCCACCCAAATCCCTGCTTTGGAGGCACTACAGAATCCATTGCTACACTTGTGGTTTTAAGAAAGGAAATGCCCCTATCCCCCCCAGGGTTATTAAGGGGCAACATATTTCGAATTACCTCTGTTGGTCAATGCTAAATTGACAAGCAAATCAAGTTTGAATGAAATTTATCAGTAAATAAGAGAGAAATAGTAATTTTTGTATTCCCATAAGAATAACATTGGACAACGTGCTGCGTTTACCGCTAAACGAAAATTTCAATTTTTTCCGGATCCAGCAATCGTAGAATAGTACAGTAATTAAAAATACTAAATTATTTAGTTGTTTGAGCTCTTTTTAATGGTGAATAGTAATATTTTTTACATTCATGTCTTTTTATGAAAAATTCAAAAAACTGAATTTTGGATGTTTTAAGTCCTGTAATTTCTGAACCTGAATTTTTACAGGAATGTGGGTTGTGTCATTTTGTTGGAAAACTAAAGTTCTACAAACGACTAAAGTTTAATCAAAATCGTTAGAGCCGTTTTTGAGAAATTTTGATCTTTCATGTTTTTTGGCGGTTTTGGGGGGATAATTACCCTAAAAAATCAAAAATTCAAAAAAATGAAAAAAACGCCTGGAGATATCGTGGATTAGTACATACATACCAAATTTCATAAAAATCGGCCCATTGGTTAGGGCTCTAGCTCTGTACACATCCACACAGACACGCACACACACACACACACACACACACACACACACACACACACACACACACACACACACACACACACACAGACAGACAGACATCACGTAAAAACCACTTTTTTGGGTTCAGGGAGCACCAAAACGAATATTTCCACTAACAACTCAAATTCGAAAATTTTGACGAAAAAAATACTTTCTCCATATACTATGTATAAGGGGAGAAAGTAATATAACAAAACCTCGCCTCCAAACGTATTGAAGGATGGTCACTTTTAAATTAAATTAAAATTCCTTTATGCCTTCTTTGGGCTTCTTAGAGCTAGGTTCTAAGCGTAAAGAATTCGAATACTTTTAGGAGCGTGATATATTATCCGCATTGAAATGCATTAACATAATTTTTATGGATAACAATTTATTTGATTTGGTATTTTCATGAAGTTAAACATTGTTTTATTTAAAAGGCAGTAGCAATACTATTAAAGGGATGGTTTCCCCTGGTTTCTAAGAAATTATGCAAATCCACTCATGCGATTGTTAAAACTATAAGCTATATTATAAGAAATGGACAAACCATTACATATTTATAAGAATAACGCTTTTGGCAGTTTCTTTCTTACTTAGACTTTTTATTTCAACCCAAACTTTTCGATGCCACTTTGGACATATTTATCGGTAGGTAGGTTATGAAACAACAAAAATAATTTTAAAAAACTACGAATCATATCATAACTTAAAAACTTCATCTAATTTATGTACATCAGATAATTATATGCAAATATTATTGATAGGTGGTGATCTATAAGGTGTAGTTTAAATTCTTGCCTTTTAAGAATTGGAAGCCAAGACCTAAGGAGTTCATATCCAAAGATACATTTAGGTAAAAATAAAAAGTGTAAGTAAAATAAAACTGCGAAAAGTATTGTTATTAGTTTTTATAACTATGTCTTGAATAATTTTAAGAATTAAAATAATACAAATTTGTTGATTACCTTACCTTGCTTGTAAGAATAATTATTAATCAAATGGAAAATAACGACTAGTAACGCAGAGGGTCAGGTGAGAGATAAGTTTAAGTTAAACTAATTGTTGAAAGGAAAAATACCTGTTGTATTATCGCCACGTGACGTTGGTTTTGTTAACATTTGAAAATTAAAAACATCTGTATAATGTTAAGTAAAATGTTCGTGTATGTTAAAACTAATGTAGTTATTGTTAAGTCAGTATAACCAATCGTAATAGTTATTTAATAGTGTTTTAGAACTCGCTTGAAAAAGAAGGTTAACTGTTACCTACGTACATCAATGTTAAAGCTAAAATCATTGATACAAAAATGCATTAAAACTTTCTATTATTGATATTGGAGGATAATGTATCTAAATACAGAGTCAGAAAGACAGGAACATATGGAGCATGCAACACATGTATGGCATTACTACTGGAGATGACTTGTGGATTTTATAAGAAAACCCTTTTTACATTAAGCTCAATAAATACTTGTTGTCAAGCACACTCGTTCTGCAGCAAGCTAACGCCACGCTGTAGGCTAATGAGAGCAATATTTTGGCGGGAATATTCTTGTTTTATCTAAATTTACGACTTAATTATCTCGGTTTTATTGAATTAGCATCAAAATTATTAATTGTGATACATATATCTCCTTACATTCAAGTGTGTTTACACTTATAATAAATCTTAAATGATACATTTAGGTGGGTACAATTAGTTTCGTAAATAGTTTTACAGTTTTAATCGGGTTAAAAACATAATTAAGCTAAGACCAATATAGACTTATTAGAGTTTTATTTAGTTTACTATTTATTTAGCTTTTTTGTGAAATTATGAAAATTAAGGTAATTAAGGTAATTAATTAAGGTGCAGTAAACGAATACCCTAGTCACCACAAACAAGGAGAAAGTGTTATACTTTAACTAACTATTTGATACAACTTTGGAAATAAAGTATTGGAGTGGGATAATATATCTTGTAAAAATCGAATCACTAAAAACTATTTAACTCTGTGTTGCACTCAATAATGTATTATTACCACCATTATTACCATTACTAGTTTGCCAAACAGAAACACACTCATAGTTTTGATTTTAGTTTAAAAATAAAACTCAATTGCACAGCTTTAACATTACTTATGCCCTCAGGTGGGATTCATTATGAGAATTCCTGTCCTTTAAGCATGTTGTTGAAGGGCGCCTGACTTGCGGTTTTCTCAAAATGCCCTTTTGCATTTTATGTAGATCATAATAGTTGTTATTATTCTCGCATTAACAGGCGTATTAAGAACAGGTTTGCACCCGAAATATTTTTAGAAGGTAAACAATTTTGTTTATTCTTCATATTTTGATGAACCAAGTGTTTATTTCGGATAACACGCACGTTTAAGTAAGCATTGTATCGAAAAGCTCATAATCCCCATTACACAATCAACCCTTGAAGACCTAAGAGGTAAAGCATGGATTGACTTACGAAATATTATCTGACACTTGAAGCATTTATGAATCGTAAAGAACACTTATACATATTGTATGACAGGTTTTTTTACGACAAAACATTCTTACAGTTTCCGCATTTGAAAATATGTGTTCCCTGTAATTAAAATGCAATGCACAACAATATTCAGTTGAAATAAAAAAGACAAATCAAAATGTTTCAAAATATAACAAAGTAGCCCGAGCTATAACTCTGAGGAAGGTTGTTGTGAGACTACCAAATGAACAACCAGAGGACTAGGGAGGGAATGTGACAGTCGGAGGTCGTAACAGTCGTGACTTTATCTCGGTATTCGTCCTGCTGGAGCCGTTACCTGCGACTCGATGATGGCGAGACTCTTCCTGCCATTTCATAATACCATCGTTATGAAGCGGAAGCTACAATTGGTTTTATAATTCTCGTAGAATTCCTTTTTATATGTAATTCGTAAACTTGTAAATTCTGAGTTTGATTTAACTTGGAGGCATTTTCCAATTTCTTATTACCTTTTATATTTTATATTTTATCGTATAGTCTAATGAGAGTAAGGTTTGTTTGGTTGGGGGTTTGCTTGCTACTCGATCTCAAAAGCGGCTTTAACGATTTCCTCCAAATGTTGGAAGATTAAAAACTTTCTTTCAACTGGAACTTACACATGCAGAAAAGAGGCAAATGAGCTAAGCGAATCTGCTCGGCGGCAGTAGGGGGACTTGGTGAAAAATTATTCCAAGTCATCTAAAGAAAACTGACCTTCTCTGAGCTAAGCTCGGTCCTAGGTACTTTAAATGTTACTATTATATTTAGTGTATCGTTACACCCTCTCAGTACACAGACGATGACTTGCCACATTTTTCAAATTTAAAATTGAACACTGATCCCACCACCATTTACAATATTAAGGCATCCCTTCATCTTCAGATAAAAGCTTTTGCTTGCCTTTAAATTGATAAAACTGTGTAAAACTGTGTACTGTTGTAAACTGTGTACAAATTTAACATATTTTTAACTGAAATATGTTCAGCTGAAACCTGCAAAGTGCGTCTGGAACTGGAAAGAGACTTGGCAGTGAAGTTTCTGGCTTTCTTCCATCGTTTGTTTATATGCCTAATGTCGTGTCCTGGTTGTTCTAGACCCATTGATCTTCATGGTTGCCAAATGTTTTACAGTTAATAGCTCGTATTTTCGTAAAGAGCAATAATTGCATAAGCATTTATTTATTTTTAATGTAATATTTCGATGAAGCAAAACTAATCAGTAAAATGTTATCTTACTATTTGAATAGTAAAACAGATATTGGAATGCGTTTCAACATAATTTCCACAACATTAGTTATATAAATGGTTCGTACTTTACATACATAATTAAACGTTTTGGGTAAGGATTATGGAGCTGAAGAATAATCACAATATAGTTGTTAGTGTAAATAGCCTTTTCTCCGCTAAATCAGTTTTCTTTTCCGATCCAAAATTTCCCGAAATAAAATTGTGAAATTAAGGAAAATTCAATACATTATACGGTTTACTTTACTATAATTGTGCTGTACTATTTATTAACAAAATTTGATAATTTTTACAAATACTGAAAAACTGTTTGTGGTTAACGAACATTTTAGAACAAATGTTTCTGAAAACGTGGATAGATTATTAAAGTTTATTACATCGGCTATCTTGTCTTGGTATTTTAAAGTTTAAAATATAAAATTAAATAAAATATTTAACAAATTCATGCGGTAGATGGCATGGAAATACATGATATCACCCAAAATATTTTTCAGTTGTTTAAACGCTCGAATTTAATCGCCCTCTCTCCTAAATGTAAAAGTCTTTTATTAAAAGCCATTTCGTTACTTTTAAAATTATTGTAAACGCACTGACTGATGGATATTTACTACCGTACTAGTTCATCCTTGATTACGATAATAAACTCGGACATCTATCAACATTTCTATGTAAAATATTTTCTATTATTACGAATAAATAAATAGAAAAAAACACAAAACTATTTGAAACATATGTATCATAAGTTGAAACTGTATCATGTGGTTTCTAGTTAATGCAAATCTGTAGCAATTGTTCTAAAATACATGATAAGATTCTACAATGAAGACGTATGTAAGTGTTAAGAAGACATCAAGCGATTGTTCCCAAGAAAGGCCTGACTACGGGAAGATCGTCGGTCAATCCCACTCGGGAGATCGTTTCTCACATCGGTCGGGATCGCTCCCTGAGGACCTTGTTACGGAATATGAGAGTCGGTGAATTGTGTGGCTCAGCCTCCCACCCTGTACAGTAACTTACACAAAAGAAATGGCAAATCTCCCTTTGGAAATCCTTTTTGAGTTGTCATAAACCAAAACAAAAATTTTAAACAAGAAAGTTGTGTGTTACTGTTTATTTCACCCCAAGGGTTTCACAATTACGAGTTGCCATAATTCTATTGTCTTACTTTTGCTTGGAAATAAATACGTGTTTTAAATCCGAAAAGCAAATCTGACTGGATTACATACACGAAAATGTATAGTATTCCAACAGCTTATATTTATTATACTAACAACAAAACAATAGCTTGAATATGTATAATCCTGCTCAGAAATTGATACAATATGCAACTAAACTTAAAGTGTAACTCCACAATGCATAGACATCGTAACAGGGATTAAAAACAAACTTACCTAAAATACTAAATTAAAAATAAAAACAACAGTTATTTTGTTAGGAATATTTTAGGATCTCATACATAGAATATCCAAGCGTTGCAAAGGGCCCAATGATCGAAATTCGACCAAATATTTTTTGAATATATATATATATATATATATATATATATATATATGGAAAAAAGTTTAATATCTAGTGGGTTCTGTTGCGCTCATCTCTCTCTCCCTCTCCCCCCCTCTCTCTCTTGCTCGCCCTCCCCCATCCTCACCACCAGGTATTTTTTATGTGGAGTTAAAGTGGATAGCAGGAGGGCGTTACCATTCTAGTAATCAGCAGCCTTTTTAATAATGCCTGAAACCTCTCCACCTCATCATCTCTCCGGCCCTCTTTCTCCCCCCCTCACAAACAAGTTTAATTTTTGTAATGTGGAGTTAATGGAGAAGGATTTACGAGATTGGTGTTACTATTCCAGTGTTCAGTAATGCTTTTTTATTTATGAATCATCTGTCCTTGCTGTTGTGCTACATATTTATTTGAATAACGCAGCTGTTTATTAACTAGGTGTACGCTCATTCTTCCCGTAAGAGGATGAACGAAGACTGAATTTTTAAAGATATGTAGGCAGGTACTGGATTGGTAACACTCTTCTGTTATCCGTTTTAACTCCACAACAGCAAGAACAGATAATTATTAAACCAAACATTTTACTAATGGAATGGTAACACCATTCCCATATCCGTTTTAACTCCACAACGGCAAGAACAGATAATTTAGGACTAATGTAAATAAAAAATACTACTGACTACTGGAGTGGTAACACCCTTCTAATATCCGTTTTAACACGACAGTACCTGGGGGGGCCAGCTTTGCTCGGGGGAGGGCCAGTCAGTCAGCTTAGATGACTTGGAGTAATATTTCATCACTTCCCCTACTGATAATCAGATTTGTATAACATCTACATTTGCCTCTTTTCTACATTTTTAAGGTCCCTCCAGTTGTTATTTATAGCTCAATGTCCCTTTCATTTATTTTACTACTCTATATATGTAATCTTCACTCAAATCTTTTAAACTCTGTTCTCAGGAAACTACATGTTAATAATCATAAAAAACATGAGTATTATCTTGACAGTTCCCTGGTTGATTATGAACAGCTGATAAAATTCTTTTGTGTTGATTTAAAACTCCATAAGCCCAATGTTAATTTTTTTAACTTATCATTTTAGTTTTTTTACATTATTTGATATTTCCTGGGAATGGGGCCTGTTTAGAACTTATTTTTATTCCAGAAATTAGTTATTTTGAACATTTGAAGGAAATCGTTGGAGCCGTTTTTGAGATCAGTGTCGCAAGCAAGCAAGCAAGCAAACATACAAGCAAACCTTACTCATATTAGAGTATATGATACCTGGGGGACGAGCTTTGCTCGGGGAAGGCCAGTCAGTTTGTTTAGATGACTTGGATCATATTTCACCACTTCCCCCTACTGATAATCAGATTTGTATAACTCATTTGCCTCTTTTCTACTTTTTTAAGGTCACTCCAGTTGTTATTTATAGCTCAATATCCCTTTGATTTATTTTACTACTCTATATATGTAATCTTCTCTCAAATCTTTTAATCTCTGCTCTCAGGAAACCACATGTTAATAATCATAAACAACATGAGTTCCATGTGGTTCCATAAAATCAGATAATAAATCCTTTGAATGAAGATTACATGTAAAGTGGTCATATCCAGAATGACTCAAAGGTGCATTATAATAACAACTGTTGTGACCTCAAACATGCTCGTTAGTAGGGTACATGGTGAAAAACAACTCCAAGTCATAAACAACCTTTCCCTAGCAAAGCTCAGCCCCAGGCTTAAACTATATGAGTATAATTTTGAGAGTTCGCTGAAAGATTTTGAACAGCTGTTATGACTCTTTTGATTTTATTTTAATCTCCAAAAGCCCAATGTGATTTTTTCAATTTTCTATAGCGGCTTTTACATTATTTGATTTTTTTGGGGGATGGGACATGTCTAGAACTTATTTTTAACCCAGATATCAGGTTTTACAACACAAGTAGTTGGAAGGACACATTAGTTATTTTTCAAGAAAATCGTTGGAGCCGTTTTTGAGATAAGAGTTGCAAGCAATCAACCAAGCAAGCGAGCATGCAAACCTTACTCATAGTGTAGGATAGGATTGAGTCAAAATAATTCAGCATTTGTATTGATTGACTATAACATATTTTTACTCTTAGGCACATAGAATGTACACGAGACAGAGACAAAGATTCTGGATTCTAGCAGGTTTGAAGTTCTGCATACAGACGGCCAGGGCTGAATTTAGGGTCTGTACAGGCTCTGGTCTACACCCTAAATGCAAGTGCGGGCCCTTACCAGCCCGGCCAACTTTCCTGTTTGATTTATGTAATATAACCTACGCTTATATCAGGCTCTACTGATGGCGTTGTGCAATTACTTAAATTTCAAATTGCTAAAATTCATATTGCTGCCTAGTGTATATTAACGTTGTCATGACAAGATATTATTAAGTGATTTTCATTATCTAAATACATAAAACAAAGTCGGGATTGTATGTTAATTATTTAGTTTCATCAAACAGCTGTTATAAGGATGATATCTAAATATACTTGAAAAGCATATAAACATATTTTTATTATAGAAATAATAAATTTATTTGAATAGCAACTCATTTTCAATACCGAAGCAAGCTCTATATAAACATAGGCAAGTGAGTGTAGCTAACGAGCTCATCCTGGAGGTGAGTGAGTGAAGCGAACGAGCTCATCTTGGAAAAGAACGAGAATCTTTGACATAAAACAAATTCAGTGACATTAGGACAGAATAATGTCTGTCTGACCAGCTAGTAGTACTCAACCCGAACGCTGACCCGAACTCCCGAACGCTTACCCAAGGATCATCTTTCCTCCATAAATTTAACAAGGCAACTTTTAAAGCCAGCGAGGCGGAGCTCTAAGGTCGGAGTTAAAAAAAAATAACAACAATATTTTGTATGATTGAAAATTTTCTAAAATTACTAAAAAAGGCGTAAATAATAACATAGAAAATTTTCCTGTGCGGTGGAGGTCTATGGTTGAGTAGGGCGGCGTATCAAACGTGGGGACATCTTTCAGGAGATGCTGCTTTAACAAAATAAATCCAACGAATCATACGTTAAAATTAAACGTTGGGAGTGATAGTAAGGGCAGAGCCCTGAGGGAAGGACAAGAGGTATCCATAATATTTTGGTACCCAACAACGTAGTATATAGGTCTGGAGCAGTTTTGAGGAGCCACTTTCGAAATCTTTGGATTTTTTATTTGGTGGTTTATATTAGGTTTCTAATAAAATATACCACCTGATTTTTTAGAACAATTTGCGTTCAGAAATTACAGGGCTTAAGAGATCCCAAACTTCAGTTTTTTTACCTTTCTTAGTACCATAAACTTTAAATATTTTTAGCAGGTTTCAAAAGTTTTATCTCATTGCCATAAAAAGCTCTAAAAGATGAAAAATTAGTACTCCAATCCACACACGGTTAAATTAGTATTTCGTTAGTAGGCTATTCGGCTAATGGTTGTGGAGAATATTTCAATTTCCATTCAGCAGTAAACTAAGTATATTATCCGATGTTATTCTTATAAGAAATAAAAAAGGCAGTGGCTACGTACACGTCCGACGTGAGCCGCTACTGTTCACGTCCGTTCCAAATTATACACGGTACGTTACTTTTCCTGTGATTTTTAAAACAAATTGAGAGCCTGAAAACCTCCTAACCTAACCTAACGTAACCTAACCTATCCTAACCTAACGTAACATAACCAAACGTAACCCTACCCAACCTAACCTAAGCGGTAGCGAAGTGAATTTGCCCTTACATTGGACGTGTACGCAGTCACTTCGAATAAAAAACATATATCTCTTGTATACTGATTAATTTTATTAAAACTTGGTGTGTTAGCATTGACCAATAGAGAATATTCGTCCTAGGACAACCTTAAAACTGGTCTATACCAGTTTGGATGCTGACATTGGGTACAGCAAATGAAATTGTCATTACATATGAAGTTTTTTGGATGTCCATTATGACAAACTTCCCTTTCACCTTTGGTCCCTCCACTTGCAGCGGCTCGGGGCGGAAACTCAGGGGTTGGTCCCCAACCTGAGAATATATGGTCCCTGGCTGTTGTACATGGATACCCCATCCGTTGAGTTGGCCAGTTGGAGGGCAGAGCGGGTCCACATTGAGCCTGATCACAGCTGTCACAAGGCAGGGGAGTTGGTACTCTGAAAGGCCAATTTGGCTGCCTGTCCCATCCCACCCTTTCCTTTCCTGCTATATCCTAACCTTCTGGTAACCTGCGCAAAATTCCCGCTTGTGGAAAACGTGCCTATAGCAGCTATGCTGGGGTTTCCTAATCCAGCAACAATGAATAGAGAATATGCGGAATACGTTTCCATCCAACCCTGGAGGGTGAGGTGGAGCAATTAACCTCTTAAAACCACTGTGTGTACCTAGCAAATTAAATTAAACTGATTGCGTTTATTTGGTCACAGGTCCTAGCTATGGCCATCAGGCCTGTTCACGCTTTTTTATGGCTCGGCCAATGACTAATATATTTTTGGCACCGGATGGGTTTCGACGAGTTTTAAATATATAACCTGAGGGAAAAGTTGCCAATTATTATTATACCTATTAATTTCCAGCTCCAAAATCAGGGGGTTAAACATACATAAATGTACTTGTTTTAAACCCATTTAATATAAAATAAGGTATTCAATGATTTATTTATATAACAGTATCTTATAAAATTCATACCTTAAATTTAAAAATGTTTACATCATTAATATATGTTAGTTTGAATTTAAATACACAAGCTACTGAAATTGCAGCACGAGAGATTTAAAAGCAAAATCCAACATCTACATTAATGACAATTTTTCAGGAGGACAATCTGTCTACATCGTAATTAGTTGAACAAGGTAGACGGTTGGGATTACGGAGTTTTGGACATCTTGATTGTTTATGAAAATCAATATTAACCACAGAAAATGCAAACAAATATAAACTGTAACCAGACTATTTTACTGACCGGTAGATTACAAAACTTTAATCCCATGTCATTAGGTGACAGTGAGGCTTATTTGGTACATTACATGTAATAAAGATAGTTTGCACATATGATCGTTTAGTAAGTCCGCCATCAAGTAATTTGTTCACAATGTAAAGAAACTACTATATGTCTACAACACGATTGATTATCAATCACAGTCAGTCGTGTTACAGAGTTATACTGTCCCAGTAATTCAAAAATTCCAAAACCTATTGTATTAATTTATCATCACTAGTCCAAACACTTAGATTTTACATCGAAGTTTTCCAATAAAAAATAAACTGATAATAAATCTAAATAGATACAAGCATTATTTTAAACACTACAAAACACTATTAATTTACATAACACTCACATTTTAAACTATTTCGAAATAAAAAAAAAATGATGGAACAAAACATAACCAAATCCATAGTTGAAATATGTTTACATTTGAGTGATTTATAAACAAATATGCAGTGTTTCCACTCTACGGTAAAAATATGCCACGCACTGATACAAAAAATCTCACTTTATCCCAGACTCCCCCTTATAGTATTCCTCGTCACATCCCACATTTTCCCACTGATTTGTTAAACATTGCAACACAATTTAATTAATGTTAAATATTATATGATTATTGAATAATGTATTAGTACAATATTTATACCGTTAGATAGAATTTATTTAGATCTACTAATTAATTACCTATAGGTATTTTACATTTTAGTACCTCAAAGGATTTTGAGCAATGCGACATAGGTTAAATGATACGGTGAATTAACTAAATTAAATAATTTATTTACGTGAGAGGTACTAATATTTTTAATGGTAGTACTAAAGAGTACGAAGTAGGTGCTAAATAATGGCAAATAGTTTGCTTGTTAATTCCAACATGGCTCGGCCAGCGAAATTGACATGATTCAGTGTTCGTTCTGTGACGTTTATAAAATCATAATAAGTGCGGACAGCGAGGTTAAAAAATGGGAAACCCCGCAACTGCCAGTACGGCGAGAAAATCCACTAGAAGTGCTACTGCTAAGGTGCTCTGGTCGTAAGTTGTAAGCAAACTAGCGAACGTAATGCCGATTTACAAAAAATCCCACTTTTTCCCACAATCCCATTTTATCCCACAAGCAGTCAAAATATCCCATATAGGGGATAAAAATCCCTCAAGTGAAACACAGATAAATCCCAGCTGACATTTTAAAGGCAACCATAGTCAATAGCTTACTACGAAAACCAATTCAACTACTGAATATCAAACATTAAAATTAGTTTTAATAATTATTAATAATCCAAAATAAGATACAAATGCTGTGTTAAAACATCCCTTTGGTATCCCAAATGACTCCTTCAAAATTTCATTAAGAAATGTTTTACAGTTATTTTGTATTTCGATAACACACCCACACACACACACACACACACACACACACACACACACACACACACACACACACACGGCCACTGAAACTTCTTCATCAATACAGTGATTCACTTCGTTCATCAATTAAAAAGCAAAACGCAAGTTCCCATAAGGATGAAATGTAAACTTTGAGAGCCAAAAATATACCCTACACACCCAAACACAAAATGATTTGCATTTGACACATCCCCTAGTAGTATTAAATACGTGTGCCATGTTTCATAATTCTACGATGTCGCATATCCAAGAAATCAATACCAGGGCAAAATTACTAAGCCCGTTAATATATAGGTTGTCTGAAATATTTGTTCAAGCTACTTTGCTGGAATTTGTTTTATAAATAGCTGTCAAATATACAATTCCATCAATTACTGTTCTTCCATAACATTAACGTTAAAACTTTGAAAGACTGTGGCGCTGAGGGCCGATGTAAATTATAATGGGTTTCTGCTCATCTACAGGGCAATACTTTTCTAACAGTATGCGTGAATTTCTCATACGACGCACAGAAGCTGAGAAAAAAAGAGGGACAGTTTTGTGCTTTCCTTTTAATTTAAATATTTCGTTTGTAACTAGCATTTTATCCTATTCAACTCACATTAAGTGCGATAAATAAGATGTAAGAATAAGAATAAGATATAAATAAGATAACTTTGTGAGCTTACATACCTCATACTGGGATAACATTTACCCGCTACCCTAGAACATCTATTCCGTTTATTATTGTATATCCAATAAATGTAACTCAAATACCGGGGTGGCAAACGCAATAAACAAAGCGGTGACATTTTAGAATTACTTGCATAATTACGCCAATTGCCGAGTTGTTGGTACATTAACGGGCTCATAGTCCTGTGATGAAATCTCGTAGACGAGGTTCTGAACTAAATAAATGTAATCGTAGGTTGGGGATTTAAAGGGCTCGCTTATTACAACGAACTGCCACATATCTGACCTCAACCGGACGACCAAGTCAAAAATGGCACCTTTCCTCAACGTAGGATAGAGAGTACAGGACCGCGAGTCAGGGTCTTCAAAGGCCACCTGACATAACACCGTGTGACTTTTCCCTGTGGGTATATGTAAAAGAACATGTTTATGTTCCTCACTGATCATGCGATGTTGGTGAGCTTAAAACCAGGATAACGGCTTTGGTAGCTGAATTCAGCTCAAGAAGACCTCTTACACACAGTGTGGGATGAGTTCAGCTACCCTCTAGATGTAGTCCAAGCCTCTAATGGAGAATTCATTGAATATTTGTAATATATCATCAACAACTTGATGGTTCTGTGAGTAGTTTGATGTACAATTGTTTATGTGCACATTAAAGAAAATAAATATTGCGGCTTGAAATCGGGTTATCTTTTTAAATATCCTGTACTAAGGAAATACAAGGAATATTTCGATTACTAAAAGGTAGGGTTATGTAATATTATCACTACTATATTTTAAATAAATGCGTTGACAAATAGATTAAAGATTACAAATAATGCAACGGCATCTGCTTGATGACATAAGTTGTTTAATACAATTAATGCTAAATTAATAAAATATAAATAAATAAAATGCAAGAAACGCGCTTTTAATATTTTTTACAGAATGTAATGCCTTCAATGCTCATATAAGTGTTACTTCGGTACTTCTTAATGCTCGATATACAGTATATTGTCATGTACCGTGTTGTAAGTGTAAAAGTCATAAGTTAATATTGCGCCATTAAACATCCCACAGCCCACACTGTGAGCACGTTGAACAATATATGACATTAGAGTCCGAGGGCTGAGTTGAGAGATTTGGTCAAGACTCATGTTGACAGGTCACGTCACGATGGCTGATAAGGCTTATCGGCCTTGGTCCTACTAACTATAACACTTTCCTTGTTTAAAAAAAATCTATCACTGGATTTTAGGTAGCATGGTGCATAGTTTTAATAATTGAAGTTCGATTTGGTTTGTTTTACTTATGTTGATTATAAAATACATTACAAAATCTATTTTATTGATGGTAATTTTGGTAATGATAGTCCATTTCAGATTCGTTCCATGTTCGAGGTTACAGTTTAAGTTTTGTCACACATATTTCCTCATTACAATACCCATTATGGTAACGGTTTGTCTTTTGTATTTGCTGAACAATTTCAACACGAAGGCCCTCCTCAGGCAACCGAAGACGGTCTCGAAAAGCTTATTCGACTCTTTACAAATTGAATTATAACTTGCACTATCATTTAAACTTATTTTTTTATTACTTTATATTATGACTGTAAATTATATGAAAACTGATATTTAAAAGGCACATTTCAAGTTAATATCTAAACACATTTAAACCTAGGTCAAAATAATGAACAAAGTGTATGGTAAGATAAAAGGAAGTTTCATATTTATTATTAAAAACAGAATGTATAAAACTAGATCAATTATAGTGACAATTTGCAAAGAAAAGTTTGTGATTCTTATGACATACCTACAATTCATAAATGTTCGCGATTAATGTTTGTTTGTTTGTTTAGTTTACACTAACTTTACTAGAGGGTCGATTGTGGTACTCGACTGGGAAATTCTCGTTCTATCTACAACCACTCAAACAGCCTCTTGATTTTTGTACAGTTTTGGTTCTTGACAAATTTTGCAGACTCCAGCCCACTTAACATTGTGCTCCCGCGTGAACACATGATCATTTAGAATAATTTGTAGTGTAATTATTTATGCTAATTGTAACATCTTGCAAATATGAACAAATTTGTTCTCTTTATTTACCTTATTTAGTATGTTTACCTAGGCTGAAGCTGTAGCTGGGTTTAGATGTTAACTTGATCACTACTTTTGGACAGCAATTAGTATTACTTAGAGTGATGAGTAAAGTAACGAGTTTAACAACATTAATTCCGTCATATCGAAATTAATTATTTTGAACTGTGAAGGAAAATGGGGTTTCCTTTCTCTTTGAGACGAAAAAAAGGTTGCTAATCAATTGGCACTCTTGATAGAATTTTGCGACACATCTGGAGTATTAGGTGGTCTGTGGTAATGACATAAAATACCCATTTATCTCTGAGCTAGCACATCATACTTTATATATTTTAGCTCATCAAAATGTACAGTCAATAAAAAGCTTACTTTATCGGTTAAAGAGGCCGTGACATATAATCTTCCGATAGGATATTTTAATACATTGAAATGGTGTAATGATTAATGAGTCACAATACATGTATTGTCTTGTAGACCTGTGAAAAAATAGCCACTACCCTTATCTCTATGAATGGAAACATGTAATAACAGATCTATTTTCTTCTATTTTTTTTAAGTAACCAGCGTATTTTTATTTTAAATGTTGACTTCAGAATCAATTTTAATACTTAGTATTAAAAAACGATATTACATATCCACAATCGTTGTCACTGTTACCAAAATATTAATCAAATTCATATTTAATTGCTTTCACCTTTTTATCTTTCACAGCTTTTATAAAGGAACTCAGGTATTAAACGAAGATGTGGTTACAAATTAATGAAAATAACACTTTGTTATCCAATTATAGTCATAAAAGAAGCATAGTACTACTGCTACTATGTCACTACGTTCAAGCTGTTTTCGTGGATTTGATTGATCGTTTTATGACCTTATTGACAAGTTATAGAGTCTTGAATAGAGCGTTGTGTGTTGGCTGCCATGTCAAAGCAGTTTACTCAAGCTCATCACACAATCTCCTTGTCTTGTGGCAATGTCAGGGACGCTCATTATCCCAAGCCATTATAGCTAGTCATATAGCTATGTTTATACAGGTTATGTCAGCGCATATACACACATATCACAACAGTACACGATCTTATCACAGGAGTATAAGGCACAGGAGTATATGTGCTCTGATAAACCTGAAACTGGGCCACTAGATGTAGCTTAATTTAGCTGCGAAGTTAATGCCAATTGTGTATTATATCTTTAAAAAATCTATTTGTTCCAACGTTAAGCGTTGTTTCAATGGTCACAGCCTTATCGTTAGAACTGTGACCCTATGATATGATCTTGGTAGGTTCAAGTAAAATATAACGATCCACGTACAGTGTATTCTATCCTATTAACATAATCTACTCTTCTGTTTACACCAGGGATGCTTATTAAAATTTACTTATGAACTATTTTACGTATACGTTGAAATTCATTGTAAGTTATTTGCGGTTGGAGACTCAGTAAGCCTTGCACGTAGACGTAGAATACCTCTTGAGACCAATTATTAAACCATATAATCAATTTAAAATTTACATATAAATGTAATGAACTCTTAAAATATGTTTTCTGAATTGGATGGAATAGGACACGTGATATGCCTAAAGTTGACTACTGTTGAAACATTTTAGCAACACCTATAAAGTTAGCTGTACCAATAGTAAACAAATGTAATCACCGAGATGAGCGTTTTTCAACATTTAGTTTAAATTGTTTACTCTAAAAGTGGCTGCAGATCCAATAAATAAAAATGAATCCTACTTTAAAGAAAAATAATCCTAAATGGTCAAAAATAAATATCAAGGCTGTCATCATTAAGGATGAACAACAAAGAACCTTTACTACATTCCCAGGATTACCTTAAAACTGGTCTATACCAGTTTTGAGGCTGACATTGGGTACAGAAAATTAAGTTGTCTTTACATATGGTAAGTCTTTTGGCTGTCCATTATGACAAACGTCCCTTTCACCTTTGGTCCCTCCTTTTGCAGTGGCTAGGGACAGAATACCCGGGTTTAGTACCCAACCTGCCAACCTAATAATGGATGGTCCCTGGCTGTTGTATATTATGTTGACCAGTTGGAGGACAGAATGTGGGTCCCCTGTTTGAGAGCCTCGTCCCAGCTGTCACAGGGTTACGGGAGTGTTCCCTTTGAAGGGTCGATTTGGCTGCCGTCCCATCCCATCCTTTCCTTTCCAGCTATATCCTATCCTTCCGGGAACCTGCGCAATATTCCCGCTTGTGGAAGATGTGCCTAACAGCTATACTGGGGTTTCCTGATCCGCAAAAATGATGATGATGATAGTTTAAAAATTATAATTTTTAATAAATAATATATAAATATTTTAAAACACCCTATTTCCGCAACAAACTATATTGTTTTTTGTTGTAAATATTTCTAACACTGTGGAAACTGTGCACAGTTAGCATACATAAATACACAATACGTAATGAAAACATAAATTAAAATACTTCGAATAAGTTTACGAACAATACTTCTTTGGACATCCAAAGGTTAAACTTGTTTCACAAACTCATGATTTGTGGAGAGCTTATGGTTTCTCTTACTAAAGAAAAATGAATCAAAACAAGGTACGTAAATTGTTGCAAAATGTAATTTGGTAAGCCAAGCAATAGTAAGAGTCATAATTTAATATATGCTATACTCACAAACCCTTCAAAACTTGTTTACTTACTTTGTAAAGATATTATGCAAAAAGCCAGTCAAGTAATTAGTTTTTTTTTATGATGAAAGAGGAAGATATAATATTACCGCTTAAATTAATCTTATTGTAATTTATACTGAGCTTTGGGTACGTGTTAAACCCGAATGAATCAAAAGTTAAACCCTTTTGTCTTAAATAATGCTGAAACGGGATATTATTAATCAATATCCATTTTTATACGTCAATACGATATTGTGAAGAGTTGTTATCTTCCGTTTATCTGTTGCCACTTCCTTCAAAAGCGTGATTGTTTACGTGACTGAAATTCCATCCGACTGTTCGAAGCCTCCCTGAGAATCTTAACTAAAACATTTTAGCAATACGTTTACCATGGTTTAAACAGCATTAATAATTTAGTTGGTAAAAAACTGCAATCAATAATTCGTAAAATAAATACATTATTAGTTGAAGGATAAATAATGATAGAAAATAAGGAAGAATAAGACAAAAATTCACTCATAATGGTTTTTAACCCATTTAGTGGAATAATGGTTTATATAATAACAGATTTTTATTTATTATGCTATCAATATTGTTTTATATTAGGTGCGAGGCTTAGTCTACATGAGTCTAGTGGATTGTATCATCCTATCTCAAAATAATTATTTGTGTACTAAGAGCGTAAAGTAGGTCTTTGTCGCTTGGAAGAAAACAATTACCACAAAGATAACAAAACTCTTTTGCATTCATTTTGGCTGAGTTAACGAGTTTGAGGTTATATACCGAGTCAGTTGGCTTTGTCCATATCAACAATCAATCAGATGTTTATTATTACTTAAACTTCGGAAAAGTAAGGTACCAGCGATCGAAAAATAATTCTTCGCTTGCTAAACAGAAAATAGCTCTTTTACTATGTGTTTTGGATAGTCAACAGTCACTTTAGGCGTGGTTGTAGGAAAATATAATTTAATCAGTGAAGTATTTAAGGTAAGAGAAACACCTTTTGGGGAAATAAAAAATGTTATTACATAGAGAAACTTGTATACGCATATTTAATTATCATATAATGTTGTAAGTATGCAAGTCAAAGTACTAAAAGAATTCTAACGAATATCTATAAATTTGTTGAATTAATTTACACGTTACTTAAATTGTTTTCACGGCAGGTAAACTTCAAGTTGGGCTATTTTGTTAAGTGAACGTCAGTGGCATTATTTAACGTTTTGGGAGGAAGTGACCCTAGATTTCTTTAGTCTATAATCTGAGTCATAAAACAGATTTGTGCAAGTGATTTTACCTTGACCAATATTGAAACGGTTTCAAAAGCCCTATAATTTTACCATTGAAGGCTCGTTAACTTTATCAATAATATGTATAATATACCCCCGTAGCAGCAAACCTGCGTACTCAGCGAATTTCCAATGCATATATATATATATATATATATACCAAATACTATATATATATATATATATATATATATATATATATATATATATATATATATATGTATCTTAATACCACATAAAGCCACATTCCAAGTTTCATCAACATACATTCATAAATAAACGATTTGTGACATTTTAATTATTCTCCATAATTAAGAATAACATGGCGGCTGAGTATGCAGGTTTGCTGCAACAAGGAACACAACAAATGGGTTTTTATACTAATATCAATGTAACTCTACTAGGTGAAGGTGTACACCAGTTTTTATTCATTTATGTTCATAATTAAGGGAGACATAGCACTTAATTAACCTCCATAAGAATAACATGGGGGCTGAGTACGCAGGTTTGCTGCTACGGGAGCCTTGGAAAAAAAATTTTTTTGAGCAAATAACAATAGAACACAACCAGATGAAGCCGTACACCAAGTTTCGTCAGTATACGTTCATAAATAAGCGAGATATAACATTTTTCTTTTCCTCCATAAGAATAACATTAGACAACGTCCTGTGTTTAGCACTTTCGATATCTCAGTAGCCAACTGACGTAGAGGAATGATCAAAATACCAAATTGTGTGTTTTTTTGGCTGAATACAATAGTCAAAAATAATATTTGACTATTTTCAAAACTATATATAAATACCCCCGTGACAGTAAACCTGCGTACTCAGCGAATTTACAATGCATAATAAATGTCTTAATACCATATAAAGCCGCATACAAAGTTTCATAAAAATATATTCATATATAAGCGATATATACAATTTTAATTATTCTCCATAAAAATAGCATTGTTGATGAGTACATAGGTTTGCTGAAACAATGAAAACAAACAATTCGTTTTTTATGCAAATATAAATATAATTTAGCTAGGTGAAGCCACATACCAAGTTTAATCAATATTCAATCATAAATAAGCACTATATAACATTTTAATTATTCTCCATAAGAATAACATGGAGCTGAGTAAGCAGGTTTGCTGCAACAAGGAAGAAAAAATGGGTTTTTATGCAAATATCAATATAACTCAACAAGGTGAAGCCACATATCAAGTTTTATTAATTGATGTTCATAATTAAGGGAGTCATTACATTTTAGTTATTCTCCATAAGAATAACATGGGGGCTGAGTATGCAGGTTGGCTGCTACGGGGATAATCAACAAAAAAAACATTTTTTCTGTAAATATTAATATACCAGTACTACGTGACGCCACATGCCAAGTTTCATCAATATACATTCATTAATAATGGAGATATCAAATTTTATTTATTCTCCATAAGGATAACATTGGACAACGTACTGTGTTTAGCACTTTGAATATCTCTGCAACGGTTGGACGTAGAATCACAATTTAAAAACCAAAATGATTGTTTTGTGGAGCTGAATCGATTTATAAAAGCAAATGTGAAGTTTACATTAAAATTAACTTAGGAAAAGCCAAAAACATTCTTCCCATTAGATTAACATGGGAGATTTTATGAGGAGGTTTTTTATTTTTTCTGCAACCACTTGACCTAGGTTAATAATTCAAAAAACTATATTATTTTTTTTTTTTTAAGCTCTATAACATGGTTCAAACCAAAATAAGTGGTTTAAAAAGTTTAGGGAATTGCAAAAAACTAATTTTTGGAAAATTTAAAACCCCCATAAACCCCCCTTTAGTCAGATTTTTCTAGTTTTCGAACTTAGAGTCATACATGTCACTACACATTTGAGCCAAATTTAATCGAAATCGGACTTTTTTACTCAAGTTATCGCATTCACGGACACATATATAAATTTGAATGAATAGTGTTTTAGTCATCTGGGGACCTCAAAAAAGATTTGTCACGGTCTCGGGCTTAAGTCTTACCACAAGACCTACGGTAATAGCTTCTTCCCCATAGGGGAAATTCCCTAAAAATAAAAATAAAACGTTTTTGGGGTACAAAACCCCCAAAATACCCCTTCGGATGGAGCGATCTGGCTGGTTTTCGAAATTAAAGTCAAAAATGTTGCTTTACACGTTTATACCAAATTTCATCAAAATCGGATCATTTTTACGAGAGTTATCGTACTCACGGACTCACAAACACACACACACACACACACACACACACACACACACACACTCACACACACACACACACACACACACACACACACACACACACACACACACACACACACACACACACACACACACACACACACACACACACACACACACACACAAACACACACAAATATATATATATATACAGTTTTGAACGAATGGTATTTTTGCAGTCTGGGGACCCCAAAACGAAAAGTTATCATGGTCTCGGGCCTAGGTCTTACCATGCCGACTACGGTAATAGCATCTTCCCTATAGGGTAAATTCGCTAAAAATGATTAATGATTAATTAAATGATTAATTAAGTACTCACGATCATTGGGTTTCCTTAAACACTGCCCCGAGGTTTGAGTGGAGCACTTTTTTACGTTTGTTCCATTGACCAGCCTGTCATGCGGTCATTGGAGTGCTTATCAGTTAACACTGCTCTACTCCAATAACACGCTTGTGTTGGTTTGGGATCACTCATGGTTACCTTTGACATTGATTAACATAGGTGCACTACACAAATATTGACAACACTAATGTAAGTTATACGTACAGCACCTACCAAACCATATCAGATCCTTTCATATCAGATACTACTGAATTCCATGGATGGTACCATAACAGATTTTAAAACCTATTAACGTCCACTTAAACTTGCAGAGGTTGTGTAGGTAGTTTACCATCTAAAATTAAAAATAATCATCGTAAATTGTGTATACACTAGATATAGCCTATATCTTGATGTTTTTTAGAGTTTTGTTTAAAATCATAACGTTTCTTTCTTACTATGGGTAATGGGGTGGAAATATCTGAAAGTGATAAAATGTAAACAAACACCGAAACACGAGTAAAATAATCTTGTATTTTTAAATATACCAATGTTGCTAGGGCAGACTTAAAATGGAAATCAGAAAAAATAATATCGTGTTATACGGCAAAGCAAAATAAAAAATAAAAAAATCGTAACATCAGGCTAGTTAATTTACCGTTGATTTAACATCTTGGAAAGCCTAAGAATAATCATTTCAAAAGCAAGTTTTTTTCTTTATATAGCAAAGTTCAGGTATAGTATTTTTTCCATGTTTGATGTCTTCTTTGCGTGTTATTGTTGCATGATAAGGACATAGTGTTTTTGTAATTTTAGAACCACCTGGACACATATTGTGGTTGTTTTGAACAATTAAAAGACCGCTCATTACCGTAAAGCATCGGAATCTCAACCAATGAATAAAAACTTATGAGTAAGACTAATTACGAGGGATGGTTATTCTGCATAAATTGAAAAAAATATATAGCAGAAATAACCGTTAACATTATAAAAAAATGCTGTTTTAGTATAAGGAACTATCACCGTCACAGCAAAACTGCGTACTCAGCGAATTTCCAATTTACCGCATAAATACCGTAGCGAATTTCCAATGATTATATTTGTCTTAATCCCGCATAAAGCCGCAAACAAAGTTCCTTTGGTATACATTCATAAATAAGCATTATATAACATTATAATTATTCTCCATAAGAATAAAATGGGAGCTCAGTAAGCAGGTTTGCTGTAACAAGGAAGACAAAAAATGTGTTTTTATGCAAATATCAACAGAACTCAACTAGGGGAAGGCATATACCAAGTTTTAGCGAATTTCCCCTGTAGGGAAGAAGCTATTAGACCTACCGTAGGTCTCATGGTAAGACTTAAGCCCGAGACCATGATAACTTTTTGTTTTGAGGTCCCCAGATGTCAAAAACACTATTCGTTCAAATTTATATATATACATATATGTGTGTCCGTTAACACCATAATTTGAGTAAAAAACGCCCAATTTCGATGAAATTTGGCTCAAATGTGTAAAGTGACATTCATGACTTTAAGTTCGAAAACTATAAAAATCGGACCATGAGAAGGGGAGATTCTGGGTGTTTAAAATTTTCCAAAAATCAGTATTTTACACTTTTTACCCTACAATTTATAAAGCACTCAATTTTGGTTTTGAGCATTATATAGAGCTTAAAAAAATAATATAGTATTTTAAATTGTTAACCTAGGTTAATTGGTTGCGGAGAAAATCCAAAAAACCTGCTCATAAAATCTCCCATGTTTATCTTACGGGAAAAAGGTTTTAGGCCTTTCATCAGTTAATTTTAATGTAAACTTCACATTTGCTTATACCAATCAATTTAGCACTACAAAACCAGCATTTTGGTGTTTAAATTGTGATTCTACGTCCAACCGTTGCAGAGATATTCAAAGTGCTGGACACAGTACGTTGTCCAATGTTATCCTTATGGAGAATAAATAAAATTTGATATCTCGATTATTTATGAATGTATATTGATGAAACTTGGTATGTGGCATCACGTAGAACTCGTATATTGATATTTGCACAAACAATTGATATTGTTTACTATCCCAGGAGCAGCAAACCTGCATACTCAGCCCTAATGTTATTCTTATGGAGAATAAATAAAATGGTAAGGATCATTTATTTATTTATGAATTTTTATGAAACTTGGTAAGTGGCTTTATGTGGTAGTGAGAAACATTTGCATGCATTAGAAATTCGCTGAGTACGCAGGTTTGCTGCGATGGGTGTATTATTAATTTATGTTCATAATTAAGGGAGACATAATATTTTACATTTTATCCTTAAGAATAACATGGGGGCAGAGTACGCTGGTTTGCTGCTACGCGGACCATCAGTAAAAAATGTGTTTTTGTACAAATAATAATATACCACAACCAGATGAAGTTTTGTCGGGATACGTTCATAAATAAGCGAGATATAAAATTTATTTGATTCTCCATTAGAATAACATTGGACAACGTACTGTGTTTAGCACTATCTATATCTCTGTAACCAACTGACTTAGAGAAATTATCAAAACACAAAATTGTGTGTATTTTAAAGCTGAATTTAATGGTGAAAACTAAAATTTGACGTTTTTAAATATTACATGTAAAAACTAAAAAAAAAATTTTTGGGGTGCAACACCACCCCAAAATTCCACTTCAGATTAGTCGATCTGTCTGATTTCCTTACTTAAAGTTATAAATGTTGCTTTACTCTTTTGTATAAAATTTCATCAAAATCGGAATTTTTACGAGTGTTATTGAGCTCACGGAAACGCAAAAACACACACACATATTTATACATTTATATGTAATCAATCTGTATATATATATATATATATATATATATATATATATATATGGTAAAACCTTGGCCTGAGACCTTGATAACTTTTCGTTTTGAGTTCCCCAGACGCAAAAACACCATTTGTTCAAAACTGTGTGTGTATATATATATATACAGTTTTGAACAAATGGTGTTTTTGGGTCTGGGGAACTCAAAACGAAAAGTTATCATGGTCTCAGGCCAAGGTTTTACCATGCCGACTACGATAATAGCAGCTTCCCTACAGGGGAAATTCGCTCAAATATAGCCCTTAAACAAAATATAAAAGAAAATGTACTTAATCTTGAGTATTAGATTAAACTATAACAACCATATGGCAAGGTCTTTTTTTCGCAGTTGCATGAACTGAATATTGCTTGTGCCTCTGTACAGTGTACGTGCTGAATGTAACCAGAGTAGTTTACGTATGCTGATAACACGATCACCTTGTTGTGTGGACATGACAGCGCTGATTATTAGACAGTGCCTCAAAGCTTCATTGAAACGTTAGTTAACAATGTAACTTCTCGAACAAGCATTTAATACCACCTCAGAATAATAGAAATTTACTTTTTATAATAATTCACTTTTAAGAGTAGACTGTGATTACGTGTTTTTATTCCACCTCTTAAGAATGACAAATTTAACATCTTTGGAATAGCACCGAGTGTTAGTCATTGGTTTGTGTATTAAACATGCACATTTAAAAACGTTTTTAAAAATCGTGTTATAATCAAATTTGAAATCTCTAGTGAACAAATTAAAGGTGTTATTATGAAAATTATTTATCATATAGTATTTTTATTATGTGATATACAGCACAAAAACGAATCATATGCGTACTGTTGAACGATTTAATTATATCTCAAAACCAATAGGAATCACCCCGCATTGGTCCTAAACTCTTTAATGTTTTTCCAATGGAAAAATAAGTTAATAGTTTATTTTTGTATTATTAAATTGCTTATCTAACTGGTACGATACAGAAAACAAGTTATATAGTTTGAGAATAATTTAACTATGGATTAGTTAATTGATTGATACATGATCGGTATTTATACAAAACATGCACCTGTCTATGTTTTAAATGTGACACTACAGTAGAGAGGTTCCTAAGCCGGCACGTGACAGTCACACACAAACCTCAAACTGACAAATTAACCGGAGGAGGGGGCCAAACCCAGTGGCGGATTTAGGGGGGGGGCTATAGGGGCTGTAGCCCAGGGCGGCAAGTTTTTAGGGGCGGCAAATTTACAGAAAATTAATAAGTTGTTTACAAAAGAAATGTTTAAACGGGGAACATTTTGACGAGAACGGATGACAATGACGGTGTGCCGCCCTTTTAAAGTTAAAGGTAACAGAGACTAATGTATAACGCTTGCAGTCCCTCACACTGCAGTTCCTCAAAGCAGTCATAATGCATTTGTCATTCATCCGTACTAGCGACAAGACGAGTACGCTACAGAGAAAGGGCGGCAAGCCACGAACTTCATCAGGCACTGCGCCACTATGACTACGTCCAACCATAGATTAAACATACTCCTTGTGGTATTCTTAATCTATGGTCCAACTCACGGACTTATAAGTTTACCCATACATTCTCATAGCATTACAATTATTTGTTACACAATAACAATAATGACCAAGGCACACACGGATGAGAAATGTTGCAACAATCGAATTTGAGATGACAATAACAAAATGTATACTTCAATGATATTTTCGTTTCATTTTCAAACTCAAGGTAACAAAGAAATTTATTCCACCGTCTTATACTTACCATCAAAGGCTACCACACATAATCGTTCATTCTGGAGGATATTTTTTTAAACAAAACATCTGACCAAAGGCAAATAAAGACTAACATAATTTGTGAATAGAGGATTTTATTGATTGTTGCCATGGGAGCATAGTTGACAGAGGGTCAAAATGGTGGTCAGCATGTAGGCTGCAGTGTTTTACTGTAGGCGAGACCTCTATATTTATTTTTTGGGTGGGACGGTGTCAAAATCACCCATTTCATTAAATGAAAATCTGTGATATTTGAAGTCTTTAAATTAATATCTTGTCGCATTTTAGGCGAATCATGATGTTAAACTTAACTTTATAATCTTAAGACATATTTTACATGCAATTTCATTGTTTATCTCGAAGCAAAGTTACGATTTGAGTTAAATGAAAACATCCTTTTAATATAGCTTTGAAAATAGTGTTGAAAACAAGCCGCCTTGTACATCGAATGACACTGTCCCAACAACAAATTGACACTACAACAGGACAAAATACCAAATATGACGGCACGCTTTATGAAGGTTATTTGTCAGAGAGTAGAGACTCCTGTAGGTATTATCATAGATTAAGAATACCACAAGTAAGTAATGCCATTAAGGAATTTGTTTAATCTATGGTATTATATTTTAATTCATTGGATCTCCAACATCATGGAGGTGAAACTAGAAGAAGCGTTTGAAAAAGTGTAGAGTTTTATGAACCTACATCGATTTATATTTTGATCGTCTAAAACATATCAACAATTCTTTGTATAAAAGTATGAATTACAAAATGACTGAAAAACTGTATTGAAAAGCGCTAATTAAGGATTAAAATAATCAGAATTTTTAGGCTAATGGTCCGAATTACGAATTTTAAGGCTACAGTGTCATCATATCTTATTTATAGGTTATTTATTATAATTTTCAGCAGTCAATGTGTTGGTGTAAAAATTAATGTTTTGATGAAGTGTAAGAAGGGATTTTTAGGCCTTTGTTGAAGGATTTTCTTGTTATTAAAAGTAGCACTATCACTGCTTCACTGCTTTTAACACGAACATTTGTCTCTAGTGCTGATTGTCATTGAGTAGGCTATATTGAATATTAAACTGTGTTAATGTGAATCAAGACAATTATACATTATTTTACTTTTTTTTCAACTAGGAAATAACAGAAATTTCTGAAACTTATTCATTCAGTTCATTCATAACTTCTTTAGATACTAACACAAAATAACCAAACAAGATATATATAACATGTGGGCAAACCTGGGCGGCGAAAAGGAAAAAGATTACCGTGGGGGGGGGGAGGGCGGCAAATTTCCTAATAGCCCTTAGGCGGCAATTGCTTAAATCCGCCACTGGGGCCAAACCGGTGGGTTAAGTCTACTCAACTATACCGTTCACCTTATCCCTATAGTCACCGTACGCATCATGGTCGAAATAGGTATTCGTTGTCTCACAACAGTTTCCGTTGTTTGGTAATAATATACCCCAAAGCTATCACCAGTTATGGGTTTATATGTCTCTATAATCAGTTAAACAGACACCGAACCGGATGACTGCGATTTCAAAACTCTTAAACTATTCCTGTCTTCTGGTAGAAATGAAAATATAAACAGCCTTATGTATATTTATTATACTGCAAATATTTTGTTTATTTATACACATAAAACGCAAAAGTACGAATAATATTAGAAAATATAGCCATCGCGTTTAAGGCGGTTTCGGTTCCCCTAAAAACCTAAGGCCCTATTGTGCATTAGGCTTAGCATAAATCTCTAACACTAACCCGCGATTTGTATAGGTGCCTTCTAGTATTATAGTTAATACCTTAGATCTGAATGATGAATGCCTCCAAGCAATTTGGAATGGAATTTTGTTTTACATATTATACAATTCTGCGCTGGTAAAAATACGATATACCTGGGCCAATCAAATGTGTTTAATACAAAAAAAAATATTATTACTTGTGACATATTTAGAACAAAGTTAACTCTTTCGGTTTAACAAAATTATTTAAATTTTTACCCACCTCAGTAAGCACGTTGTGTTACGAGTGGATGAGAGTAGTATAGAATAGGCTGTTGAGCCCACTCAATTTTTGATTGATTGATGTGTTTATATGGCGTCATGTTGTGACGTAAGGAGGTATGACGTGTTTTCGTGACGTCACGATGTGTTTTGGTTATGTTGGGATATATTTTGGTGATATTATTACATATGCTGTGTTTTTGGGATATTAGGATGACTTCCATACAATTTTAATAATAGCGCTAGTGGTTGTGAGCCTATGTTGGATGAGGTCATGGTCTATGACGACATGATTAATGACGCGATACGTATGACGTCATCACCTATGCTTGGGCTCTCAGCCCAGGTTCGAAATGATGTTTGTTCATGACGTAGTGAGATCTATGTCGTCACGATGTACTTGTAACAACCTCCTTCTCTGAACACCAGTGTAGAACTGCAAGTTATAGCGCTCTGTGCCAAGTAATATTTACTTGTAATAATCTCCTTCTCGTCTCAAAGTTTGTCTGTGCATTTAATAAAAATAATCCCTCAAAGCAGAGATCGAAACAAGAACCCATAGTTGTTAAACTAGAACTTTGAATATTGTACAATTTAGCCAAACACAAATAAGCAATATGAAAGTTAGCTAAGTTATTTAAGATGTAGTCTTACAATATCTACTAAGGATTTTATTATTGATACGACCAAACATGTTTAAATATCACGATTTAGGTTCATAGAATGTCTTTGCATTTAATAAGAAACAACCCTACAAAGTAGAGATCGAAACAAAAATTCATTGTTTGTTAAACTAGCGCTATGAATATTGTACAATATAACTAACACAAATAACCTGTATGAAAGTTAGCAAAGTCATTTAAGATAAAATAAAAGTCTTTAAAACGGTTCAAATATTCTTCAAACACTCGTTGTAGGTTTCAAAAATATGAACAGGATGTCTGCAGTCGCGATAAACCTTGAGTCAAGGTCTCCAGACGGTAGTCCGCGACTGCACCAGTTTTATTACGCACCGGTGTAATTGAACAGGTTGGGTGTGACGCGCTCCAAAACGTAAACAATGTTACCGCCCGCATACCCGAGTACAACTAAATAATTGTGGGGCGCGGTGCAGTTTACATCCTTGTCAGTCGTTGTTTATTTGTATTGCTATATAATGCAAGCAAAACATGCATCGATACCAGTCTTCCTTGCATAGCTTGAGAATCTGGTCTGAGCGTACCTCTGTATTTCTTGTGTTTGTGTGTGTTTATATAACTATTATTAATATTTCAAACCTTTAAAAATCTTCCTTAATACAGTTTCCAGCAGTGTTATACTTCATGGCCTGTGTGCAGTTCCATCATTTAAAAACTTGTGTTTCTTTATACCTTCCTTTCAAACATTCATCTTTGTGATTTTACAGTTTGAACACTTGTATTTCGTCACATTAGTGTTATATATCTTTGTATATCTAACTCCGGGTTTTATTTTAACAGACTGCTTTGGGGATACGAGGACTTGTACATCAAAGTGTATCATAATTTAACCCGATTTTCCTTCCATCACATAACCTAAAACTCTGTCTTTGTTGTATTTCTGTTTAACTATATTAACAATGTCTTCGGCACTCGCTTGCGAAAGAAAACAAACAAGACCATCTATCATCGCACCATTACCTCGACCAATAACAAACCAAGTTCCAGCTTTGGGGACCAGAAAATTGCCTACTCCTCTATCGCCACAGCCTGAAATCCGTGTAGACGATATAGTTAAAAGAAACCTACTTCTAGAGCTGGACTTGCAATTGTCAGACGAGGAATGTGGTTCACCACCGAGGCGAGCTATACTGATACAACCACAGCAGCAAGGTTCCGAGGTATGTACACACCGCTTTGTAAAGGGTTCGAACAAAGGGATGATGTGCGGGAAGAAATGTTCAAAAGGACGAAAACTGTGCGGTATCCACTTTGGAGTTAGTGTAAAAAAATCATTGTCTTCCCCATCGGTATCTTCAAAAGACTTGCCGCTAAACAAGGCTCCTTCCCCATCGTTATCTTCAAAAGACCTACAAACAGACGTTCTACTGAATAAGTCCCTTGATGAAACTAAAGCTAAATTAAAAACTTTGGAACAGGTCGTACTAAATCTAATGAAAGACGCATCAAAGGAAAGAAGCGTAGTAAGTAAACCCAAACAAAACCTAAAGAAAAACCGAAGACCCCAAATTCAAAAGATTCGGATTTATAAGTTACAGCCGACTGAAACATATAAGCTTATTCGCTATAAAGGCGGTATGGCGGTTCTCTTAAGCAAAGGAAAGCTCTTCCAAGTCCCTTTGCCGACTTACATGAATCGCCCTATTCCAAACGGGAAATGGTCCCTCGTTTGTGATAGCGAAGCGCCTCAAATGATTTGGAAGGAGATCTAAATCAAATCGTCTAACCAAACTATCAATGTCTAGCCTACTCTTGTTTTAAATATATTCAAAATTCATCCCACCCCTTAATTAATAAAATCAAATGGACCGAGGGGGAGGGGGTATTAAATGGTAAATGTTTACCTGTAATAAGGTTTAAAACGTTTATCATTTAATGCTTAACCCCGACGAATATTATCTCAAAACATGAATAATATTCGAGCTATTCCCAATTCATAGCAAGGTTCTTTAAAAATCATATGATATTCTTAAAGATAAACTTATAAATGTATCTTAATAATTCTTTAATAACAGTACAGAGGTATAGTCACTTACTTGGGTGAAACCGAGAAAAGTATAAACAACAAGTTCAACAATATAGTTTACTTAAAGTATTGTTTAATCATACCTGATGTGTTGTTTAGGAATATAATCTGTTTGAACCTCTTAATATATAAGTTAAGATTGAATCAAACATTAACGCTGTGCCTGTACATTGTAGAATCTTGCGCGCGCTACGCGCGCGCTACAGGATTGTGTTCGGCATTTGCAGGTGCAAAAGCTATACTGAGCAACGTATATTTCGGCCGACTGCAACGTGTTATTAAATTCGCTTTCAAGAATTACTTTAAAACCGCGTGTTAAACATTAGGTTTATCAGTCTCCACATCCAAAAACCGTTCACAGTTTGTAATTCTCCACATCCAAAATACCATCAGATGTTACCCCCAGCCCCAAACCTGCTCTATAAAAGCAGATCAGCATTGTAAGAGATTCACACTTGGTTTTGGTCATTCCTACTGACAGCATGGTAGCATTAGCTCTTAATGTTTGCACGGCATGTTTGCATCATTTTAGTTACTAACCTAACAGTTAATATTTAATATTACTCGTTTGAAACTCTATGGAAGTATATATAACAGAGGTTTGGTAACCGTGAAAGGTTTTGCCACCAACGCTTGAAACTGTAATAAAGTATATATAGCGTATTTACTAAATTGTTCTGTTTAATGTTTAGTAAAACAAAAATCCTTGCTGCTCAACCGAGACAGGCACCAACTGCATCGCAGACCAAAACACAGATGTCATCATACGATTCCATCCTTTCGAGATGTGTGGACACGCTGTGGGGTTCGAGATGCTGGAGTCGAGATGCAGTAAAAGATATTGCCAGAAACTCTTTTGTGAAGTAATCATGGCAAAATTTGTTTATTAACGAGATAACCGTTGAAGGCTTAATCTCTTTAAGAGTTGTGTGAAACCAAAACGAGGTATAACCACAACTCAAACATTTCGTCTGAAACTCCTTGAGAAGTAATTGAGGGCGAAATGTTACATTCTGTAAGGGATAACCGCTAAAGGTTGTAGTCCCTGACTCGCATGAAACCAACATACGAGGTCTATATTGCGAGTCACCTGTTTATTATTGTGATTATTATTATGTTTTTAACTGTCTGTATGTTTTGCCTGCACAGACTACGGCTATTCTACAACCACAACCAATAGAGGGACGGAAAACCTTCCGAGCGCAGACCGAACACAGCTGTCATCATACGATTCCATCCTACCGAGATGTGTGGACACGCTGAGGGAGTCGAGATGCAGAAAAAGATATTGCCAGAAACTCTTTTGTGAAGTAATCATGGCAAAATTTGTTTATTAACGAGATAACCGTTGAAGGTTTAATCTCTTTATTAAGTTGTGTGAAACCAAAACGAGGTATAACCACAACTCAAACATTTCGTCTGAAACTCCTTGAGAAGTAATTGAGGGCGAAATGTTACATTCTGTAAGGGATAACCGCTAAAGGTTGTAGTCCCTGACTCGCATGAAACCAACATACGAGGTCTATATTGCGAGTCACCTGTTTATTATTGTGATTATTATTATGTTTTTAACTGTCTGTATGTTTTGCCTGCACAGACTACGGCCATTCTACAACCCCAACCAATAGAGGGACGGAAAACCTTCCGCGCGCAGACCGAACACAGCTGTCATCATACGATTCCATCCTACCGAGATGTGTGGACACGCTGAGGGAGTCGAGATGCAGAAAAAGATATTGCCAGAAACTCTTTTGTGAAGTAATCATGGCAAAATGTGTTTATTAACGAGATAACCGTTGAAGGTTTAATCTCTTTAAGAGTTGTGTGAAACCAAAACGAGGTATAACCACAACTCAAACATTTCGTCTGAAACTCCTTGAGAAGTAATTGAGGGCGAAATGTTACATTCTGTAAGGGATAACCACTAAAGGTTGTAGTCCCTGACTCGCATGAAACCATCATACCAGGTCTATATTGCGAGTCACCTATTTATTATTGTGATTTGTATTATGTTTATCTGTCTGTATGTTTTGCCCGCACAGACTACGGTCCGACTGCACCCCAACCAATAGAAGGATGGAAAAACTTCCAAGCGCAGACCGAACACAGCTGTCATCATACGATTCCATCCTACCGAGATGTGTGGACACGCTGAGGGAGTCGAGATGCAGTAAAATATATTGCCAGAAACTCTTTTGTGAAGTAATCATGGCAAAATTTGTTTATTAACGAGATAACCGTTGAAGGTTTAATCTCTTTAAGAGTTGTGTGAAACCAAAACGAGGTATAACACAACTTAAACATTTCGTCTGAAACTCCTTGAGAAGTAATTGAGGACGAAATGTAACATTCTGTAAGGGATAACCGCTGAAGGTTTTAGTCCCTGACTGCGTGAAACCATCACACAAGGTCTATACCCCGAGTCTTTTATTATTTTATTGTTTTATTGTTTATCATTTACTATGCACAATACATTTTTAAAAACATAAAATCCGTTTAAACATTATATGATCTTTTAGTATTACATATAGTGGCCATAATATGTAATACTAGAAACATCAATCTTGCTAAATATAAAAATTATTAAAAAAATTAAAAAAATATTGGAAAAATAAAAAATAGTAGGGGGATTTGTGGGAACCTGTAACATTTTACGTTTTATAAATAAAGTAATAACACCTAAGGGGGAGGGGGTGTTATTTGTTTATGTGTTTCTTTCCTTTAACTAGGACTGAAAATCACTTACAGATAACACTTAACCCCGGGAAATATGTTCAAAGAGTGTTTAGTCAAATAACATGCTTTGAAGATATGTTAGCCATTCCCAAGCCATGGCAGGGTGTTTAAGCGATTGTGATTAAATATTTGATTGATACACTAAACATCGCATAATAATGTAATATTAAAAACAAGAAATACATTTACCTGATCTTTAAAAAAAAGCAATACTAAATGGATTTGACTTAATCCTTTTTAAATTACATTTCCTCTAGTTCTCTTCTTATAATTATAAACCATATAACTCCTGAGAGGATCCATTCTTTTTATATTACGAACGGCCTTGACCTAGTTAAATAATAATATCCAATTGATTAGCATTACCCCGTTTCTTATCTTACATCCATTACAACATAGTGGAGGGGGTAGAGTATAAAAGCTCTGTGCTTAGTGTTGTATGCATCACTCGCAGCTCTGTACTTGCAACCAACATGTCGGTCCAAGTAAACGAAATTTCTTCCTCATCTGACACGTCTGTTGTGATTGATCAGCATGCTACAACTAATTGTAACGGACCAATCCAGGAACCTGAAGTTACTACTATTACAAACCCGTTTAAAGATCTCACTCTTCTAGAACTGTTGAATAGATTATGTTCTCCAGTAGAACATGTAGTCGTAGACGAGCTTTGGGATGATTGATATCAGTAAAATCCTTCCCTCTTGTTTAGGAAAATTTTATCCTCTCATTATTGTTAAGAAGATGAGAGGATCAAATTTTCCGCTTTATGAAGTATGTCCTTGACCCCGTTAAATAATTTATCACTCTTACCCCTTCTTCTATTTAGCGGAAGGTTCTTACTAAGTGGAGGGGGGCTTTTATCTAGTGGAGGGGATTAACTATAAAAGCTATACGAATCGCGTTATGTGCATCAGTCGTAGTCCTCTACTGCATCATAGTAACATCGCGCAGCAAACTCTCCCGTTAGCTCTTTTGACATCTTCAACAATGGTGGCAGCTCGTAACAAACTCTCCACAAAGTTTGACAATAGTGTTTTCTACCACGTTCTATTGACGTACTAGCAACAAGTATGGAAAAACTTATTAGTTTTTCTAAAAAAGTTGGTAAAATAAAACTAAGATTCTTGGACCCATTTAGATTCCAGCCTTCTAGCCTTATGAAGCTAACAGAAAATTTAAGAAAAGAAGACTAAGTTGAAACCAGAAAAACTGTGGCTGCCGATAAAATAGATCTGGTGCTTAGGAAGGCTGTGTTCCCATATGATTACATTGATAGTTTACATAGATTTGAAGAGACATCTCTACCACCTCCAAAATGTTTCTACAGCAAGCTGACAGAAGAGGATATCGATCCTGAAGACTATCAACACGCATGTAATGTTTGGGAAGAATTAGAAATTAAAACCTTAGGTGAATACAGTGATTTTTATGTTAAACTTGATGTAACCCTCCTCTGTGATATAATGGAAGAATTCCGCAACACCTGCATGGCAGCTTATGGGTTAGACCCACTACACTCTTACACTTCTCCAGGCTTAGCATGGCAGGCAATGTTAAAGGAAACCGGGTGCGAATTGCAGTTATTAACAGACGTCGATATGGTGTTAATCGTTGAATCTGGTGTAAGAGGAGGTTTAACGCAAAGTGTAACAAGACATGTTAAAGCAAACAACCCATATCTACCAAATTATGTCTCCACTAAAGAATCCGTATTTTTAGGTTACTTCGATGCAAATAACCTTTATGGTTGGGCGATGGGTAACCCTTTACCTTGCAGTGATTTTAAATGGTTAGATCCTAATCAGTTAGATGACATAAGAAATATCCCAAAACATGGAGAATATGGCTACATCCTTGAGTTTGATTTTGAATATCCAGACCATCTGCACGACCATCACTACGATCTACCCTTACTGGCGAAATCAGAGATACCTCCTAATGGGAAACATACAAAGCTAATGATGACCCTTCAAAACAAACAAAGGTATGTTGCTCACTTTTGGATTGTACAACAAGCCCTGCAATTGGGTATTTGTATAACCAAAATACATAAAGTGCTCAAGTTTAAACAGTCATGCTGGTTAAAACCATACATTGATTCAAATACACAGCGTCGAGCAGCAGCAACGTCAGCGTTTCAAAAAGACTTTTTTAAACTAATGAACAACGCAATTTTTGGTAAAACTCTAGAAAACAAAAGAAAACATAAAAACGTGAAGTTAGTATCAAATGGAAATAAATTAGAAAAACTAGTAAGACAACCTAATTTTCATACTTCAATAATCATTAATCAAAATATTGTAGCTGTTTCTAAGAACAAGATTAAAATTGTAATGGATGGGCCTCTTTATGTTGGTATGTCAATCCTGGACATATCAAAAACACATATGTATGACTTCCACTACAACAAGATGGTAAAGTTTTATGGAAGAGCAAACATAGGTATTGCATATATGGATACGGACACGTATATCTATTGGATAAAAACCTTAGATTTGTATAAAGATTTAAGAACATTTCCGCATAGAGACGACTTTGATTTCTCTGACTACCCAAAGAACCATCCAAATTACGATCACGACAAAAACAAGAAGGTCTTAGGCAAATTCAAAGACGAGACTAATGGTATACCCTTACAAGAAATTTTAGCACTCATGTCCAAATTATACGCCTTAAAATTGCTGAAAAGTAATCAAGTTGAAGAAGGGAAAGGTGTCAAAAAGACCAAACGAACCAAGAGTGAAGAAGTAGGAGTTATCAAAAAAGCAAAAGGAATCAAGAATATTTATTTGAAGAAGAACATTAAATTTGAAAACTATAAACAATGTCTCTTTGAAAATTATGTTCACACCGCAACCTTCAACACAATTAGAAGTTTTAACCACAGACTGTACAGCGTGACAGAAATCAAAAAGGCTTTAACCTCTGAAGATAATAAGAGAGTGATACTTGCTGATGGAGTTCACACCCTACCATACGGACATTACTCTACCAAAACAATTGATGAGTAATAACCAGAGTTCACTCCCTTTCTTCAGTTCCCTTTCAACCAAACCTATAACTATCCTTTTCCGTAAAAAAGGGGGAACAGCCATGCTCCCTCTTTTTTACACTTTATTTTCTTTGACCTTGACCTATTAACAACTAGGACATGTATAAAGCCGATTGAAAAAGACCTACAAACCAGTAATCTTCTAAACGTAACCGGGAATACATAATAGGTATGGACTTTAAACATAAAATTGTTCGCGAACTTCATAAACCTGCAAGAATCCATTTTCCTAAAAGAAATACAGTTTTGAAAGGTCTAAATGATCTATATCAAGCTGATCTCATTGAGGTTAAACCTTATAGTAAAATAAACAAAGGATTTAAGTATATATTAACAGTTATTAACTGTTTAAGCAAACTTGCCGATGCAGCTCCTCTAAAAGACAAAAGTGGTGAAAGTGTAACACAAGCTATGGAAAATATTATTAAACGTGGCAAAAATTATATAAATCATTTACAGACTGATGATGGAAAAGAATACTTTAACAAATCCTTTTCAGAGTTAATGAAGAAGTATAACATAAACCATTATTCTACAAAATCAGAGACGAAAGCAGCAATAACTGAAAGATTCAATAGAACTTTAAAAGGAGCAATGTTTAAATTCTTTTCAAACAGAGGTTCTCATGTGTGGTATGATGTTTTACCAAAATTAATTGAAGAATATAACAACAAGTTTCATAGAACTATTGGTATGAAACCGGTCAAGGTTAATAATAAGAATGTTAAACAAGTATTAAAACATATAAAGAAAACCACAAATCAAAGCTGATAAAAGACGTCCGCAAAAGTTTTATGTAGGGGACAAAGTTCGTATAAGTAAATATAAGGGGGTGTTTACTAAAAAGTATCTACCACATTGGACCAATGAAGTCTTTACAGTTCATAGAGTTCAACCTACAGAACCCGAAACATATATTTTAAAAGATAATAAAGGAGAACTCCTTCAAGGAGGGTTTTACGGACATGTAATGTTAAAATCTACGGTTGGAGATGTGTATTTGGTAGAAAAGATACTACGAAAAAAGAAAGACCAAGTTTTAGTGCGATGGCTAGGGTTTAACAAGACTGAAGATTCTTGGATACCAAAAAAGGATTTATTATAGAATTTACATCATTTCAACGATCACCATTGAAGAGTGAGCACGAGTAAATGACTATGAAGATTGTTCATCATAGGACTAGTTTTAATATTCACAACATAGATGAGTTAACTGTTGATAATATTAAAAACGAAGAAGGTAAACATGGAGGTTTAATTCCAAACACCCTGCGATGTTTAGTAAGCGGCCCATCAAACTGTGGTAAAACTAATGTGGTATTTAACTTAATAACGCATCCAAATGGTTTAAGGTTTAATAATATATATTTATTTTCAAAGTCTTTGCTTCAACCAAAATATCAACTATAAGATAAAATCCTGTCTGAAGTACCTGATGTCAGTTTCTTCAAATTTAACGCTAGTGATGAGATTATGCAACCAGATAAAGCTAAACCGTATTCTATTTTTATCTTTGACGATGTATCTACTGAAAATCATGATACTATTAGAAACTATTTTGCTATGGGAAGACATTATAATAATGATTGTATATATATTGGTCAAACGTACAGCAAAATACCTAAACAACTAATTAGGGATAATTCAAACGTGCTTATAATATTCAAACAAGACGATACCAACCTTAAACATATATACAACGATCATGTAGGGGGAGATATGTTATTTGAAAAATTTCAAGGTCTTTGTGGGAAAGCTTGGGAAGATAAGTACGGTTTCTTGGTAGTTGATAAAGAACAAACCCTCCAAAATGGTCGGTATAGAATAGGATTAGATCGTATTGTTTTAATGCAGTGATATTGAGACAAGGCATTTACTATATAAGAGGTATCCGTTCTATGAATAAGGAAAGCAACTTAAACTGTATGATATATATATATATATATATATAATTTGTATGTGGTTGTATGGAGTCATTTACAACATGAGTGTGGACAAATTCGGACGTTACGGTGGGGATTTTGTAAAATATCGGAAACCTACCGACACAGGGTTTCCAGTAACTAAGAGTGGAGACTTTGATGCAGTGAATAAACTGATTCGTAACGTTAAAGACCCAATCCTTCTTACAGACGTTGCTAATAAAGGTTATGTGTTAAGTAAAGTTGTGAAAACATGTGAAAATGGTAATTATGATTTTGAGGGGAAAATACTTCAAAACGTTAGTGACCCACTTACATCATCAGACGTGGTTACTATGCAATACATGAAGAATATGACACCTACTGTAAATGAAGATCACTGGGGTTTTTCCCACAAAAGGTTAAGCAATGTAAGAGATCCAATCTACGATGGTGAAGTGGTTAATTTAATAACGCTGCAATCGTAAACAGTTTGTAAGAAGACTAAAACCGATGAAAATTACGATGCTAACAATTCTAAAATATCTAACATAGCTGACTGTGAACAGGACGGTGATGCTGTAAATAAAAAAACGTTGGATATTGCTGTAAATAAATGGACTATATACAATGAGAAACATTTAGAAAGGTTGGGCGCAGCTCTATTTACATATGTTCATAGGTCTTCAGGCAGAGCTGCGGATCCGAATACAAATAGCAGGAATTTCTTAAATTGGGATGAAATACATAATCCGGTAAGCGAGAATCAAGGACAGGAATTTAAAATACCCCCTAATCTCAACGATTTGAGAAAGCAAGATCAAGTCGAAGTTGATAAGCAAACCGATACAGATGATGAAGACAGTATAAGGAGCAAACGGATTTAATAAATTACGTGTTTAATAAAAGGGTTTTCAGTGGACCGGATCAGCTTCATGAGAGAAGAAGTTATTTTAATGCAACGATACAGTGATATACATGTATTATACAATAGGTCTCCGTAGTGTAAACATGATCAACCAAGAAAAATTTGTAAAAGAGATAAAATTGTTAAGCGATTCTATTAGAAAAAAAACAGAGCATTAAAGCTCGGTATAAGTGAGAGAGATAAATTCCTGGAAACAACGTTTAAACCAGCTATTGAACCCATTAAAGAATTATCGCAGAAGTTTGATAAAATTACTCCACGAACAGAAGGAGAAGTAATTCTACCTATTTCAAATTATGAACAGGATCATCAAGAAACCGAAGAATATGAGGAAACTGGGGAATCAGATCAATCCGACTCATCTGAAACAACAGAAGGAGTAAGAGAAAAGAGTATAAGAGAAGAGGACAAATCAGCCTACCCTGTAAACATGAGTAAGTTAGGTGAAGAAGTTGAGGGGGAGTTACCTAACCCCTCAAACATAAGTAAGCTTGGGACAGAAATTGTTTCGAAAGGCGAACTTGGTCGAAAGTATTTATTAAAGATGTTACATTCGGCCCCTGCTAACAGAAGATATCATGTTTATGGAGCCAGGCTAGAGGGGAATGGGTTAATGATAGGCAATAGTAAACTTGATGTTGATAAAAACGATAACATTATTATAAATGACAGAAAATACAAAGGAACAACCGGATTGTTTGAGTTAATTTTCAAAAACAAACCAGGTAGCTATACTCAGGCAGACATAGCAGTATTTAAAAATATATGTAAAGAGACAAACGCTCACAGAAAAGGATATTCCCCAAAGTCCCCAATACATAGAAATAACTCAATAAAGTATAAAAGCGTTATATCAGAAATATTTCAAACTACAAAAGCGCAGATAAAAAGAAGAGCTGTATCCTCAGCTGAACTTAATGTTTTTCATAAAAAGAGAAAAACAAATGTTTCTAGTTCTTCAGGAGAAGGTTTATTAAAATAACATACAACACAAATGTTATTTATTATAACAATGTAAATAAGTTAGTAGATCGGATGAGGTTAGTACATGAAGCTATAAAAGCTGGTCATACAGGACTCGATAACGAATGGGTTGCTTTGATATCTGAACTAAGAAATTGCGGTATAATCGTTTGAGAAAGGGATTTAATAACTATTACAAATAAGACTAAATCATTGATTAAAACGCACTCGTCAAGAGAGGTTAACAAACCGATTCTACTATAAATATCGATGATGATACGTAAGGATATTAGTCGTAATCGAGAGCTGTATAAGAGAGGAGGTGGAGTTATATCATCTACACTTTCCTTATTGACAAAACCTGTCGGAGCTATACTCAATAAAGCCATTGACGTATTACCTGTAGAACTACATCTTCCTGGAGGTTATCAATATTGTGGTCCAGGAACTAAACTAAAGAAACGTTTAGCGCGAGGAGACCCAGGAATTAACAGATTGGATAAAGCTTGCAAAGAACACGATATAGCATATTCCAAGTTTAGTGATTCAGCTAGGAGATCTATAGCAGATAGAGTTCTAGCGGAAAAAGCTTGGCAAAGAGTTAGGTCTAGTGACACCACTGTTGGTGAAAGAGCAGCAGCGTTAGCAGTCGCAGCAGCAATGAAAGGCAAAACTGCAATTGGAGGTGGGAAAAAGCGAAGAGGAAAGAGAAGATCGACTAAAAAGCGCGGAGGAGGAAATATAAGAAGGAAAAGGAACCGTTCGAATCAAAACAAACAAAAAACTAAACTATGGTCGATGATACGAAAAGGTCAAGTATTATACCTAAGACTGTATCGTGTATTTTAAATGATAAGAAAAAATTAATAGTCCCAAATAAAGCATTAACTAATAAAGACCTTTATAAATATGTAACTTGTTTAAATATACCATTTTTTAGAGGGGTGTTTATGTTAAATGAACTACCAAGTTTAATAGGGAAGACCGAGACTGGAATAGTTAATCTCGACAATGCAAGTGGGCCTGGAACCCATTGGGTGTGTTATAAAAAACTTGATAAATCAGTTTATTACTTCGACAGTTTTGGTAATCTTCCGCCACCAAAAGAACTTCAACATTATTTTCGTTCTGCAAAAAATGTATTTTATAACTATGAAAGACAACAACCAGAAGATACGTCTATTTGCGGACATTTATGTTTAGAATTCCTAGCTACAAGTGTTAGTCAGCTTTGAGATGTCGTCCTATACAGTATCGATTACTGGAACATCATCTAATTTACGAAGTATTATTTTTCCTGCATTGCGTTTGTCAAGAGGTAAATTATGGGAAGTGGCTTTATTAGATATTACTACATATAACTCAATTCCAAATATTACTGAAGATCGAAACAACAAATTACATTATTACAAGAGTAAAGACAGCGATGGAAACTACTCTTCACTTGAAGAACTAAGTTTACCTACAGGATCATACGAAATAGGTGATATAAATAATGCATTTCAAGAACGCATGGGAAAGGAGAATATTGAGATTAAAGGAAATAACAATACATTAAAAACAGAAGTTTCATCTAACTATTATATTGACTTTAGTAAAGAAGGGTCAATAGGAGAATTATTAGGGTTTCCTAAAACATTTAACGTATTAGAAAAAGGTAAAGTCTACACAGGTGATAACACTGTGAGTATTATTAAAGTGAATACAATAGACGTTACATGTAATATTATACAAGGATCTTACAGAAATGGAGAAAACCGTCACATACTACATACATTCTACCCATCAGTACCTCCAGGATTTAAGATAATAGAAAGACCTCATAACCTTGTGTACCTACCATTGAACACCACTTATATATCAGACATCGTTCTGAACATACTAGATCAAGACGGTGATTTAATTGACTTTAGAGGAGAAACTATTACAGTACGGTTACATATCAAATCAGCATTGTAGATTATGGGGTTAACCTTTAAAAACAAAGAACCTATAGAGAAAAAGGTCAGTAGCTCATCAGCATTAGAGGAGTTAACTAGTGAAAACATAGGTTTTCTACAAGAAGTTGGTTTACAAATTACTGATTATGGATATACTGGATATAACGCACGGTCCCACGTTCGACGAAACCTTGTGGGAAAAGGAGTATCACACACACAACCCTTACGCTTCATCAAAATTAAACAATAACAACGAGATCAGGATTCCGATACAACAGCAAGATATATACACACTACCTAGCGAGAGTTATCTATATATAGAAGGAAAAGTTACAAAAAAGGATGGGACAGATGGAACGACGGTCCCATTTATCAATAATCCAATGGCATTCCTTTTTGAGGAGATCAGGTATGAGATCTCAGGTGTTACAGTAGACGCCACGAAAAAGGTAGGAATAGCAAGTACAATGAAAGGTTTGACGTCTTTAACACCAAGTGAAAAAAATGTGTTAGCAGTCGCTGTATGGGTTGCACCTCAACAAGATACAATAACACCAAACGATGCTGGGAACTTTGATTTCTACATCCCTTTAAGGTTATTGTTAGGGTTTGCTAAAGACTACAGAAGGATTATAATCAACGTAAAACAGGAATTAGTTTTATTAAGATCATCGACTAATAACGATATTATCAAAGCAAATACCGGAACAACTGTAGCAAATCTTGATTGGGGCTTGGTTTTAAACAAGATTGTGTGGAGAGTACCACACCTGAGACTGGCTGACGAACATAGGATTACACTGCTTAAGCAATTGAAATCAGATCGCGATATAGTATTACCTTTTAGAAGCTGGGAATTGCATGAATATCCCGAGTTACCTGCTACGCAAAGACACACTTGGACTGTAAAAACTTCAAATCATTTGGAAAACCCAAGATATGTGATATTCGGATTGCAGACTGGAAAAAGAAACACAGTAACAGAGAACGCTGCCTTGTTTGTTCATTGTAAACTAACAAATTGTAAACTGTTCTTAAACTCTCAATTTTTCCCTTATGATAATTTAAATATTTCCTTTAATAAGAAAAGATACAGCGTACTCTACGATATGTATGCACGATTTCAAACATCTTACTACGGTAAGACAAACACTCCTCTTCTATCACCTGAACAGTTTGAATCGAAAGCACCGATTGTAGTTATAGACTGTTCTAAACAAAACGAATCAGTAAAATCATCTAGTGTAGATATTAAGTTGGAACTGGAATTTGAGGATAATATACCTGCTCACACTTCTGCATACTGTTTGATTCTGCATGATAAGATTGTAACATACACACCTCTAACAGGTGTTGTAAAAATTGTGTTATAACAAGAACAACACTAGATATCCGTAGGTATAAATAGCACGCTTCGTGGGAGAACACCTCAGTTAATCAGTCCGTGTCGTTGAAGAAGCTTCATTTTCAAAGATGAGTTTTCTACAGGATAATTCAGAATCAACGAAGTTGTTGCCAGTAGAACAAGAACAAGGTGTGAGAACAAATAATATAAAAGAATCAGTTTCGGAGTTTATAACTTTTCATACAGGAGAGCAAAAGATGGATAAGGAAGAAGACAATACTACTGTGTCAAAGCCTACGACCAAGAGGAAGAGGAAACTTGAAGACGATATTTCACTAAACTTATTAACAGAAGTATTCCTTCGTTTACTTTATCCAATTTCAAGATGTATGACCAAGAATATATCAATTGGCATGTTCAAACCATTGGATTATTCTCCTGCAGTAATTCTAAGCCATGGAGCAAAGATGTTGGTATTTACAGAAAACGCGTGGGAGTCATTTATTAAACATTTACATTTGATTGAATGCTATTTAACAAATAATTTATTTGGAAGAAAAACTGCAATCAGACTTTTAGGTTGTGATATTGAAATAGATATTGTTAAACATCGAGGTGATCAACAAGTTCGTTTTAGAGATCTAACAAAGCATGATGATAAGATTCTACTATCACGTGAAGATTTCTACATGTTAAGCTGTGCAACATCACCGATTACAAGATATATGAGGCAACTGGTATTTTCAAGTTCAGTTGTAAAAGATTATTTAGTAGATACAATGGAGAAACAACCAGATATTCCAATATTGTATGGACCTGTAGATACATCAATTTTCAACCGAATACCTCATGAAGTGGAGATGTGGAGAAAAGTAAATGAATATGAGCAGAAAGAACTTAACGAGGAGATAAAGGAAGAGGAAAATGTAAACGTTGCAATACTTGCAACAGATACAAAAAATGAAATAGTTTCGACTGAAGAAGTCAAGGAGTAGAGTTAAACTCTAAATTCGTGGGGTAGGCCTACCGGGGATGGTGCCCACGTTAAATATACACTAACGCGCTGAGAACTGTACGGCCTGGTCTATAAAAGGATCTACCGTGGTGGGGAAATCAGTCAGTGTTTATATGCAGAGATGGAACGACGGATTTGCTTTTCTGATAAGGTTACAGAGATACAACAGAAACCTTGCGTGATCGAGTTTCAAGCATTTCGTGGAAACAAGGATGAATATATAGTCAAAGAATTAGTCATTTTGGATTTGCTAACCGGTGTTGTGTATCCGTTTTTATTTAAACCTCCCTTCTCTTTCAACAAGTTAAACAGTAAAGTGAAAAGAACTAATAAATGGATGGTGAAAAACTTTCACTGTATTAAATGGTCTGAAGGTTTTACAAGTTATCGAAGTCTTGAAAGTGTTATGTATTATTTCTGTAACGAATTTACAACAATATTTACCAGAGGGTTAGAAAAACGCAACTGGATTCAAATGTATACAACAAGTCAAGTGCTCGATGTGACAGTGGATAAAGGTTTTCAATATTGCAATTGTGAAGATATCTGTATTTTAGTAAAACATAAGCAACACAAACATTCACAGTGTGCATTGAAGAATGCATATCGGTTGGCTGCTTTCTTGAAACCGGTTGAGGAGGGGACTGGTGGGGGTATCGATGGGTATAAATATCGGGACGGGCCACCAACCCTGCATGAGTATTACTCCAAACACCAAGGAGACAACACAAGTGAAAATGACATCGAAACAGTACCTGCAATCTTTAGTTGAACAATTCAACGTACACTCCAAATCTAATGTTTTGTTGACTAAAAGATGCTCTGAACTTAAGGAAAACAAGCATTACATAGTTCACAATATCAGGAAAGCGGAAACAACAATTGGAGATGCAATCCTGGCTTCGTTGAGCGATGCACCTTTTACACCAGGGGATGAAGCAAAATTCCAAGTGTTCCTTCCAAAACGTTTCGTAAACCTACTCCAAAATGAAGATTTAAAAGCAATTGAACCCGGTTCTCTGTACTTGGTATCTCACGGAGTAAGTGGTAACAACTCTACTGAACTCTCTCTTCACATCACGCATCAATCCTAGATATAAGTTATGTTTGTAACTAAATATTGTAAATAAAATAAATAAAATTTAAAAATATAAAATACAAAAACAACATATCAGTGTTTACTTTAACACTGATATGTTTTTTTTTTTAAAACTATTTGGGGTGACCTTGACCTATTTTAAAATGCAATTTGCTTTGTAGATTGATATTGCTAAATGTTTAGGTTAAGGGGGGGGGGAGAAATGAACATGTACAGAGGGTTTAAATAGCTAGGATAGCTAAAGACGAGTCTCAGTTTGTAGAGAAATAGACTTGAGGGAACACGAAATGGCTCAAGCAGTGTTTCAGAAGAAAATCGCATTCCCGCAATACTCTGATTTTCAAACAAGATTGGATTCGTATAAGCGCAAATATTCTTACTCAGTTATATATGATTTTAAAGAGGTATTTGCAGATGCAGGATTCTTTCATACAGGGAAAGATGATGAAACAATTTGTTACTATTGCGGTGGAGGTTTGAAAGATTGGGACGATGCAGATGATCCTTGGGAAGAACACGCTCGATGGTTTGGAAAGTGTCCTTTCGTCATAGTTATTAAAGGGCAATATTTTGTTGATATTCATCGCAACAGAAAAACTTGCAATCCTATAAAAACGGCAACAAACAACATTGATAAGCCTGAAGAAAACAAGATTGAAAAACCTGAAGATGAACAGAAGGTAGGCAGGGAGTGTATAGTATGTCTATCGTCTGAAAGAAATATACTGTTTCTACCTTGTAGCCACTGTTGCACTTGCACTTCATGCGGATTGAGCTTCGACAACTGTGTTTATTGTAGAGCTCCTGTCAAATCAGTGTTGAAGATATTTCTCGTTTAAACTTGTGTTATGTTTTGTTTTGTTTTTTTGTTTTATTTGGATTTAGTATAAAAGGAAGCGTGAAGAAGTTTTGCCATCAGTTTGACGACAGTCAAAGTAGAGGTAACACGGTATGGAGAGTGAACTATATCGTGTATTAACTCATCCTGCATTGGGTTTAAACAATTGGAATTTAGATGCAGTGCTCAAGTTTGCAAAAATTATTAACAATATTATTGAAATTAAAAAGAAAATCGATTCTCATGGTTTGACAACAAAGATTAAATCAAAACATGGTGTTCATTATAGAGAATGTCCATGGTCAAGAGACGATGTGGAGTGTGGACCAGATACCTGCGTTTGTTGTTACATAAACTGGAACCGTTATAATATAACACATTTGATTAATGAAATCTCTTTTATTCTTAAACATTATGAAAGAAGATCGAGATCAACACCTGATTTAATTACATCACTTTAAAGAGGAAAGTTGGTTTTGGTGAGTGGGGGAGGGGCAACATGTATATAAATAACCTCGTCTTATTACGTATAATCATTTGTTAGCTGCTAACAAGGAGTGAACACAGTAGGATAATTTTCTCCAAAAACATCATGGCATTGAAAATCAAGTGTGTTCACTACGATAACGTTAACTTGACAACATACTCGGATGTGGACGTTTTTGCTGAAGAAATGAGAGTTTTAATAGCTAGCGGATATAGCATGTCTTTGAAGGTTTCTGCTGCAAACAATATTTTTGGGGATTGGGATACACCAAAACTACCTGCTGTACATAAACGACAATTTGAACTCGGGAACTACGGATCTTCGACTTCCTGCAACAATTCTACTACTATAAAACATGAAGATGAAAACTGTTAGATTTAAGAACGTTTTTGTAAATATATTTGTAAAATAATTATAATAAAAGATGAACAAATTAAACACATGTCTTGCATTAACACTTTCAAGTGCAAGATATGTTTAAAAAAAAACAATTGTGATGACCTTGACCCAAATATAATGAACTAAAATCCAACTTGTACTGGTGTTGTTCTTACCATGTCCTGATATCCGTAAGTCATGACGTCATACACATCTTACAACCAGGGCTGAGAGCCCAAGCACAAATAGTTACGTCATACTTACCGCGTAATTGATCATGACGTCATAGATCACTACGTCATGAACAAACATCATTTCGAACCTGGGCTGAGAGCCCAAGCATAGGTGATGACGTCATACGTATCGCGTCATTAATCATGTCGTCATAGACCATGACCTCATCCAACATAGGCTCACAACCACTAGCGCTATTATTAAAATTGTATGGAAGTCATCCTAATATCCCAAAACCACAGCATATGTAATAATATCACCAAAATATATCCCAACATAACCAAAACACATCGTGACGTCACGAAAACACGTCATACCTCCTTACGTCACAACATGACGCCATATAAACACATCAATCAATCAAAAATTGAGTGGGCTCAACAGCCTATTCTATACTACTACTATATTTATCTATCCTGACAAATAGTTATTCTTTGTATCCACCTAAATTATATTGTACGTTTTGAAAATCATTACAACATATATAAGGAACTCGATTTTCCAAAGAATGACTAATGTTCTAGTTTAGACAAGAGTGGAGATAAGTATAATTAGTCATAATCAACTCGTAACAGTGAGCTGTTGCGGTAAGGTACGTTTGTGATAGGTTTTATTTATTTTATTAATAACTAAATCAGTTCCACAAAATATTTCATCCCAAAGAAACGCAACGAATAAAATAGCTGTAAACATAGTTAGGTGTAAGTTTTCTCGTTGAAGCCATTATTTTAAGTGTGTTGTTCATAGGGCTGTGATCTACAGAATTCTCGTATGTTCATGGGTTTATTTTCAGTTTCCCAGTAAAAACACAATGAGATGTAATATTTACGACATTGCCGTCGACGTAAACAAATGTTTTCCTTTTGTCGCAACAACAAAGAAGTCTTGTAAGACGATGTAACGCATTGTGTGTACTCGCTCTTAACTAACTCTTTATATTAAAGCCCGAGGCATGTTGGCCAAGGTGATCCTAAACTTATGCAACTTTATTGTAACACCCTTAATATATCTTTTTTCTCATGATATTTATGTGTTGGAGAGGAATCACACTGGACTGGAATATAGAGTTTCCAGATTAAAATAATTATACACATTTGAAATACACACTAATTAAGTTAAACTCCATACTTCTCAAAATAAAGTGTAGGTAAATAAGATTGATACACTAATTTAACTAATGATTTTTGTTATTCAAACCAACTTAATTATTATTGCTATCCAAAGAGGGTGAAACTGTCACGATTATGTTTTATTGTCATAAGAGTCCAAAGTGATTTATTTGTTTTTTTTATCTATGAATACACTAAGATCATTAGCATCGAACAAGAAGTAAACTAAAAAATTAATATTTAACATTAGTTTTTCCAAATTTGGCCAACTTGATTGATGGTGTTGATTAAAGGAAATTTACATTAAAACCTAACTCATATGGTTTTAAGTATACGAGTCTGCTGGTTTTTTGTTGTATACAAATACAAGTACAAAAAAGGATTATACAAACCCCTAAACTCTTTTCCCCTTCGTTCTAATTGCTACCCTGATGATGATTGATTGCCCTTCTATGATTATATGATGCATGTGGCGGTTAACCACTCAGTTAGGGGAGTTTTAAGTAATCAATTATATTACATCGTTAATCCATCAAATATAATGGTTACAATATATAAGGAGGGGGAATTAAACAGACCATAATAAAGTTAGTTTCCAAGCAAAACCAGAAAACGAGCGACAATGTTCAAAGGGATTACAGGGCGGCTGGGATAAATTAGAGGCCTGTGAGCCTTCGAGTTTAAAGGGGCTGGTTAATTTTTTATTTACCCTCATAATCTAAGTAAGGTAAATAAGCTTAAGTTAATTTTATCCTTTTTTAATTGCTTGAGATTATTTTATTTCATACAAAATAAAAGAAAATGAGTTTTTTTTTACAATTTGCACAAAAATTAAATCGCAGTGTCAAAATATAGGCTATACAAAATTTAGAAATATATTTACATTTAAAAGGACTTTTTGATGGCTCGGACCACAACTTATTATGTGGAAAATATTAAACCTATTATAATAATTTTAATGTGACAGAATATCAGTAATAAATTTAATTCGTTTTTATTTGTAAATCAGTTTTGAAGTGCAAGTACCACTATTATGCCACTATTATACCACTTCATAACATTTATAATACGCATAATAGTAGGGTATATTTGCCAGTTATGCGTGTATCGGGAGTGGCGGAGGAAGAAAAAAGCATAATTCCCCTCCGATTTTTTTAATTGCCCTGATTAATATTCATAAATCTAAATACCCTAATAAATATTCATAAATCGAATTATCTTAATTAATATTCATAAATCTAATTACCCTAATTAATATTCATAACTGCAATTTATCTAATTACTATTCATTAATAAATAATTAGATCAATTGCGCATAGTTGAATGTAATTACACATAATTTGCATAATAACTCCCCCTAGCGGCCATATTGGCCATGACAGTGATTGATGATAGCGACCATGTGACAAATGACACTCCATCAGCATTCTCAGTCAGAGGGTGACTTTTATTACCCGGCGGCAGTCACCAATAATGGACCCTTCTCCAAAATTCCATTATAGTTGAGTGGTTTTTGGCCAGTGGATGGTCATTAACAACGGACCTTTCTCCGAATTAATTAGAGTAGGGTGTTTTTTTTTGTGCCAAGACCAGGACTGCCGAGAGTCATGGTGGGCCCCGGGGCAAAACACTGGCAAGGGCCCCCTCCCACACCCACGTAATGTAATCTATTTTTGTACCTACACACACTTCATATTCTATTAAAATGAGTATACTTACTTATTAGGTAAAAAATGTTTGTAAATAATCGTGATTACTTTTTGAAATGCTTGAGTTTTGATTTTGACCAATTATTGGTGTAGCAGCTGAGAAAATTCATCATTCTTAATACTAGAACAAAGGCCACACTAGATATATATCAATCATAAACAAATCGAAAGTAGCCAATCACTACACTACATTAATGCAGAACATTACTACGAAATTTAATTACATTTTCTTTTATAGTATCATTAATTTTAATTTAGTTAGAAATTTAATTTTAGTTCCTTTATATATTTATCGAATCATTCAAATCACGGCGGAACAAATTGCAGTTGTATCATAGAATACAGTATTTAATCTATGTTTTAATAAATATATAAGCGACCGATAACACAGCGGCAGTGGTATCGCCTTCAGTTGTGATGTCACACAAGTAGCAGCACGGCCTGTAGATCTAGTGCGGCCTTGCTATAACAAGGTCCACATATATACTTTGCAAGTACTCTGTGCAGTCTTTATATTTAAGGTTTTATAGCTAACTGGAAGAGACATCATAAAAACAGCTGAAGGTAACGTGATCACCAATCCAATCTGCAGTGTTGCTGGGAACACGATATTCATCGTACGTGTACCATATTTTCCTCTTCATTGTAATTAAAATAAACATTAAATAACTAATTACATAATTTTATCAGCTGATATTTTATGAAACTAATTATTATTTGGATTTATTTGTATTATTAAATTAATGGGTTATGGGTTTTAACAATTTTCTGCATGTCCAGTGACAGTTTAAAAATAGCTGTACCATTATTATCCCCTTTAAGATGGGAACTCTTATACTGTGTTGTTGATTTATGCATCAGCTGGACGACATCACAAGACATCTTTGCTTCGAGTGCAAACATTACTCTTAAGGCGACCCCACACTTCTCGCGAACAACCCCCCAACATTCGGCTAAACTCCGAATGTTCGTAGTATTTGCGAGCAGTGTGTGATCTATACGAACATTTGAATACATGCGGGAACATCCGGGACGGAATGTTCAGTGAACATTCAGGAAAATGTTTGGCCGAATGTTCAGGCCTTTTCGCGAGAAGTGTGGGACTACTATGGAAATGATCAAACCTGTGCTCTACGAAACTTGTTGCTAGAACACATCTACAACCTTTAACACCGTTTAAATATTTGTGGAAGTATGAAACACAAAAAAATTCACCTTAAAAGACTACGTGACAAGAACAACTAAGCTGTCATAAACTGCAGTATGTTTAATATATCAAAAGTGTAACTACTTTTAACATTACGTGGTGGAAGAAAGTAGGAATAGACCAACTTTGAGAACAACACAAAAAGTCAAAAACCATTATCATTTACAACCTATATAATACATTATTTTGTTTGCTCAATTCTTAATTTTGCATCGTCATAATTTTATTTTATTAAACTTATTAAATACAAATTAGAACTATGCAATGATTTTTTTCTAAACAAATTGGCTATAGTCGTGGTGGGTGGATGTAAACTGATGAAAACATGTCATTCGAATAGCAATGCATTGGGTTAAAAAACTCAAAACTGATTTTTTAGCTACTATGTTAATTTGAGGCAAAGTCATAAACACTCTGGTATCAGACTACAGAAATATATCAACACCATTCTGGCCTTTTCCGGCAAATGTTTGAATTATTTGCCTATCAGCTGTAGCAAGAGTAGGCTGGACGCGGGGGCCGCGCGATGTGCTGTGAGCTGTCTCTAGGACTTCCGACTCCACAAAACTTAGCTTTTATTTTTTTACTCATCCACCAATCAAAATAACTTATGGCTCTGTTTCACAATATTAAAATTGTTTGTTACCGTGATCAAATACCAGTGGTATAACTCTTATCTAGGCCTACAACAAAATCTGCAATTTTAATTCTTCGTTCTTTTACTATACGACTAGCAGTGAGTACTATCTATGGCTGCCAGGCCCCCCTGGATATTGCCCACCCTACCCCCACTTGTCGGGACTGGCCAACACCTGCGCTGCAGCTACGCACATCTGTAGGAAACACCCCGCTGAGAGCTTCCCAACCCAAGACCCTCATTATGTTTTATTGGCATTTTTAGACAGAGGGTGAGTTTTGTTCCAACTCCTACGCAAAACAGATGCATCTGTTGGTTTAAACATCAGGGCAAATGAATCCAAAACACCCTACTTCATTTGTATAATTTAAACCCCCCACCCAAAAAATAGGGAGGAGTGAATTTCCGCACCCCTTTGTCGAACACACACGGTCTCATTCCTGTTCTATACTTCACAGTGTGCGGTTGTATCATAATATTGCTGTGCGCTTTTGTGAATTATGTTCGTTTACTTAGATAAGACGTGTATTTGCGTTGCTTTTACACTTGACGTAACATAACCTATAAAATGACTCACTTAACCTCCTATGTCTTTAATAATCAGTCTTTGTCTGTAGTGTTTGACAACGGTAACAACCCCTGGTTCAACTCTTGGGCTACGCTAACAATAAAGAAGCAATCAGAGGTCATGTTAGAGGAAAATATCGCAAAACTGTACTGGAAGTACGGGCGAGTGAAACTATCCCCCTAACACATAACGAGAAACATACAATCTTTCTTAACGAGCCTGGATTGTATTTATTACTTATGAAATCTAAAATGCCCTTTGCTGAGAAGTTTCAAGTTTGGATCCTTGAAGAAGTTTTACCGTCCATTAGAAAACATGGAGAGTAAAAACTTAAACTTAAATTTGTATGAGAAACAGAATACTCATTACAATTACGGAGTGGAAAAGGTATTATGAAACTAACATTACAACCCGTTACTCACGATTGTAAGGTAATACTGATATTTTAAGCTGGCTTATATTAAGTAATTTCACGTGACGATAGCTCAATTGCCTAGCTTTTGTAACAAACAGGTAACCTGTTAACACATCACTCTGGAATTGGTAAAAATAAACCAACCTCAGGTTGTTCAAAATTATCTGCTCTGCTCTTTAATTGGTCAGATGAGGGATTTAGTGTGGGGGAGAAGTATTGAACTAAAAGCTGAGGATTGCGGCGTCATTCTGTCCCCGGCTGCCTTGTTGAATAAACCTCGATCTCCCTGCGCTTCTCGTGTTTGTGAATCATGTCTTGCATTACAGACATGTTTAAAAATCGGGACGTTACAATAATATTTGATAGGGAAGCTAATCCGTGGTTTTGTGCTAAGGAGGTGGTTGCTATTTTGGAATCTGTAGAACCGAAAAAGGCACTAAGGGATCATGTAAGAACAAAACACAAAATACATTACAAAGATTTCAAGCAAGGCGAATCACCAATTATGTCAGTTATACATCCACAAACTAATATTTAAATTAACCCAGATTATATTCATTAGTTATGAAGTCTAAAATGTAATTTACAGAAAATTTCCAGGACAGGATTATAGAAGATGTGCTACCATCCATACGAAAGTATGGAGAGCACAACATTATAAATGAAATAACTTCTTAAGAACGAAAACACTCAACTCTTATAGTTGTTCGTAAACTCAATCGAAAACAATCGACAATTATCCAAGACGATAAATTTTTTTGAGACTGAAAACAAGACCATGAATCAGTTGTTGGGTGACAAAGCACCAAAAGTGGCAGTTTTCCCTAACGGCAATGAACTTAAACATGTTTTCTGTGTGTTACCAAAAGAAACACTACTGAACGATTACGGAGTGTGTGAATACAAGTGTATCTGTATAGATAAAAGAAACTTAAACAAGGCTTTAAGTAAAGCGAAGAAAGAAGGTTTCGAAGTTTTTAATGATAGAGAATGCTCCCAACGGAGTTAACATCTTGAACAAAGCAAAAGAATATAAGAAAATTTGTAGTATGCACTATAACTCTGCATACAACAACATTCTTACCTCTTGCAAATTTGTAAATATTGTAAGCACGTTATAAATGAAAGTTCATCGGACATCATATAATTTTAGTAGTGATGAGTTATCTGCCAAGAAGATCGTCTCAGAACAGTCATTGAGCTGATACGCTTCCGCATCTTACCATCAGTTTGACATGTATTGCCGCAGAGTACACTCAAATATGACAAGTGCAGCCGAAGTGGATAAATCAATCCTTATGTTGTTGGAGGAGTTGGAAGCAATGGAAAACAGTGTCATGTACCTTCCTCCAAAAAACTCTAGAACTACAACAACCAACACCATCAGTAGCATTATCACTACCTCAATCAGTTCCCATAATGGCACCATCATCGGAACCGTCGACCTTTGAGTGTCCGCACTGCAGGAGGTCATTCGTGACGCAGAGTGGACTTCATCACCATAAACGACACCACTGTCCCGATGTTATAAAGGAGCGAAGAAACCATCATTCCTTGCCACCGAGACCACCGCCAACACAAATCTCTGCAGGGAGAGGTCCGCAGATTTTCAGCACCACATGTGTCGATAGCAGTTGCATAAACGACAACATCAGTGGAAGTATCTTGGGAGATCCTCCCGAGCTACCCGGAGACTTCGAGCTTATGATAAAGAATTTGAACGTATCGCCATCAGTCAGTTGGACCGATGCCGGTTATCAATATAGAGTACAAAATCCCACCAATGGGGGTTATGTGTTCTTATACATCCAATTATACCACAGGAGTCGTCACACACATAATTGCGATTTATCATGCTTTAAATGTCGTAACGCGATTCGGAAACTTGTGGGTGGACAAATATTCCGGAGTACTGAGAATCACCGGTTTGACATAGACAGTGATACCAATAGCGGAGAGGTTTAAAACCGATAATAATGAAGGTAGCACAACGAAAATCGAGTGAAACGCAGAAGAGCAGTGACAACAGCGAGCAGCGCCAGTGTTGTCACCAATAACGATTGTATCACACCTGAGAGTGATGTGCAGGTGTGAGACACATCAAAATTATATTTGGAACATTCAAGAAGGATCTAATCAACCAGTTCAAAGTGTACATGTGATATTTTCAATTTTATTACTTATAGCCACATTCACATCGACCGAGCATCATGCTTCCCCGGACCAAAATCTCGTCTAGACCTACTATTAACATCAAGATGTCGAGCAGCAACGCTTTCGTCCCAGAAATTGTGAGCGTGGGCAGCGCTGCGACCAGATCCTGAGAAACCGCAAAATCAAGCGCTACAATAATGGGTTTGGAAATCGACTTCGCTGTGGAAGCACAGTTGGAGTTTATTTAAATATGTAAAGTAAGTCTTGAAGAATGAATTATATGTAAATACCATTGTAAATTTTGATAGCTTTCGAAATCAATAATTATAGCCACGTTGAGAACATGTTTTAAAACGTTACTTGTTCCTTGACGCATCGATCAATCTTCTTGCTTCGGTAACAATATACATTATGGTGTACGAGACGCCTGGTACTAACAACGCTTGAAATAAACTGTGTACATGTGTTGTGATACGTCTAGTCACAACAGATTAGATGTATATTTCTGTCATTCAACATCAATTGTAATTGTATGCGTAATATTATTTCATCTGTTGTGATATGAGTCCACGTAAACTATTGTATATACTCGCGTGGTTCATAAGTGTAATGATCATTTTGTTTGGCACTAAACTTAACGAACTTTTTTTAATTTGGTTTTATTCATGTTGCTGACGTTTCATATGGAATTCGCAATCGAAAAACACACTCTCGCTCCTTCTAGCACTAACTTGACTGTAAACATTCTCGTATTAGTTCGTTTAAAACGCAACATGTTCGTTACGCATCGATGACTCTTCTTAGTTCAGTCACAGTATGCACTATGGTGTACGTGACGACTGGTACTAACAACGCTTGAAATTAATTGCACACATGTGTTGTGATGCGTCTTGCCACGACAGGTTAGATGTATAATTTTCTCATTCATAATCAATCACAATCGTATGCGTAATCTCATATCATCTGTTGTGATTTTAGTCCATGGTAATTGTTGTAAATACTCACACGGTTCATAAGTGTAATGAGTATTTAGTTTTGCATCCAACTTAATGGGATTTGTTTATGTTTTCTTCATGATGCTGACGTTTCAAATGAAATTCGTTATTTATAGCACTAACATGACCACGAGCCTTTCTCGAATGTTAGTTTTTTAAAACGTAACTTTCTCCATGACGCATCGTTCCTTCTTATTGTGTCAACCACAATGTTCACTATGGTGTACATGATGATTGGTACTACTAGGTCTTGAAGCACCTCACAGAATGCAAACATTGTTTGGGTTTGAAATGTCTCTCTTCATCGCGTATGTATATAATAACCAGATATTCGCTGTTCTGTTTGCCAGTAGTAACATCCTTTGGTTCAAAGGTAAAGCGAGTGCTAAAATATTGGGCTACTTTAAAATCCCAGTGGAAAATTCAAGTCAACTCAACCGGAACTAGTTGGGTCCCAAAATGTGGCCCAACTCAATTATCATGATTCTAAAGTAACTTTCATATCCAAATATTGTTCATAACGGTAACAGCACTTATATTGTACTGCGCACATGTGTTTTGTTATGTCTTGTCAAACAGGTTAGATATATAATTTGCTCATTTATCATCATCAATTACAATTTTATGCGTAATCTCATTTCATCTATTTCGATTTGAGTATGCATTAACTTTGATACATCCTCATACGGTTCGTAAGTGTAATAAGTATTTAGATTTGTATTAAACTTAACGTTATTCTTTTCATAATTCCGACATTTCATGTGGAATTCTTTCCTTCTAGCAAAGAACGATGATGATCCTGAGCTCAATGATGATGAAGAAGACCTCAAACTTGATGATAACAAGAAGACCTCGAACTCGATGAAGATGAAGAAGAAGAAGACTCAAAAACTAACTATAGCCAAAACGCGATTAAAGCGTGATTAAGGTGATATAAAGGTGATAAGGTGATTATAAAGTGATTAAGGTTTTGGAAGCTTTGGCTTCTTAACTACCTTGGTGATGGAGAAGATGGAGAAGACTTTGATTGAGAAGATGGCAAAGACTTTGATGGAAGAGATGGTGAAGACTTTGATGTAGAGTCGTGCGGTGAATCAGACATCTTCTCCGGAAGAATTAAAGACATTAATAATGACTGGTGGAGTATAGCTGAAGGGCCAAAGGATGATGTAGAAGCAGGCGATGATAAAACCTGGTGGAGTACAGACGGGAAAGCAGAAGTTGTTCCTGAAGAGGTAGTGGGTGAAACCAGCGGTGTTTTCCTGATGTACGCCATGCTTCTGTGTTTGTGAGCAAGCACAAGCAGCAGAATGATTTTACCAGTGATGGGGACCTTCTTTTATACCCAAATACAAGTGGTGGGGGTGCAAGTGTTTGAACCCGAGACAGCCAAACCAGTTGAGCCCATCCCAAATGATCCTGACCTTGAGTAGGGGGGGAAGTGGGTATTTATTGTTGTAGGAAATAAATACATCTTCCAATATTTTACCTAACGAAAATTTTCAGACCAAAGTCTCGTCAGTGGTCAAGGTCATCTGAAAATTTTGCCAAAACGGGGATCAGAGCAGTAAGTGATTCTTACTTGGACCTCAAACTACTCTATTCCCCGCTCTGTATTAGGGGAAGAGGATTAGCTTAAAGCTTACAATTATAGGTATAAACCTGATAACGGAACACTAACCTCTCTCCCGAAAAATATCCCCCCAAAAAGATAGTTTCCAAATAACATCCAAGGTCGGTTTTACAAAGGTCAACACAATACTAAAACCCAGTTGGGCTTAGATCGAAACGGGCGTCAGGCTACTGCGAACCAAAGTTTTGACCAAGGGCTGTTTACTAAATTATTTACATCAATTAAATCATTCACAAAAGTTTCTAGTGCGTGAGGACTAAGATGGGAAATGTGAATCGGTTTTCATGTCATATTGACAAAGGTCTGTTTTCGTGCCATACCTTTTTGTAAGGGGTTAGGAAAGAGTTATTTGAGAAAAATATTACATTTACTTTGATAAAAACCCCTTTGAAATAAAAACTTTACTCAGTTTTAAAGCGTGTAAGAAAGATAAATACAACACTAAAAGCTAAATAAAAACTAAATATAAAAATGTATAAATAAATAAATAAATAAAAGCTAAATAAAGATAAAAAGAACACAGTAAATAAAACACTTCAAACCAACATCAAAATATAATTACAAACATCAACACTAACTACATTTCTAGCAGCAAACTACAAGCGTTTATCTATCATGCTTAACAATCTAACATGCTAAGGTAGAATCTTTAGTATACACCGGTACCAATTCATACTAAAGATGATATTACGAACAGCTCGGGCAAACAGCTAGCTAGGCTGCCAGCCTGAGACTGTGAGAACTCTGCGAACTGTCCCCGCTTTTATAGCTGACAATTTGTGGTGGGGGTAAGCTGATGAGAAGGGGGGGCTTTGGCAGTATATTTTTTCGTTGCTACAGCGTGCACACTGACATATTCTAAGTTCATTATCTGGGTCAAGGTTAAATCAAATGTTTTGTAAAATAGCAAAAGTTTGACGTTTGCTATTTTACTTTTTGGAAGGAAGCTCTAACTTCAAACGAGGGAGACTAATATCCGTTTTACACGAAATTTCTTGCACGATCTTTTGATGAAATAGAAAAGTTCAATGATAGAGGGTGATTCCCATTCAACCAAATCACAATGCAAATCATTTCTTTTTAACGGTCTAACCTCTACCTTTTCTTTTAATTTTACCCCTCGATATTCATAATTATAAATAGCCAGGAAGTCTTCTGGGACAGCAAGCTCAGAATGAGCAAGCCACGTGTTTACACCTAAAGCTTCCATAGCCATATGATAATTTTTACCCTGCTGTTACAATATATATATATATGTTACATTCCCCCTTCATAAGTTTTAACGTTTACAGCATTTGTGTCTAACTTGTCTACATGGAATATTTTCTAACTGCCGGATGGGGGACATTTTTTCCTCTATAATGTTTACTAAAACGTTTGTGTCTAACTTGTTTGCATGGAATATTTCTAACTCCGAAACTAGGTCAAGGTCACGTTTATAAATAAAATTATTAAGTGTTAAACAAACATTCAATCTACAAAGTTATTATAAGGCATTAAGTGTTAAGCAAACACATTCTATCTACAAGATTATCATAAAACATTAGGTGTTAATCAAACAATCACTCTAAAAATTAATTATTATAAAGCATCAAAAATAAAAAATAATTATATTACACTACACTTGCACAAAGTTAAAGTACATATACAAATGCGTGTGATCTCTCAATTGTTCGTTGGGCCCAACACACACTTAAGAGACCTACGCTACAGCAGATTGAAACCCAGTTGGACTTAGATCCAAAGGGGCGTCAGGCTACTGCGAAGAGAGCAGAGTCTCGGGCTCTATATATACCCGAACCAGCCAAACTGGTTACCATATATGGAAATGTCAAAGGTTGGGAGGGGGTTCCGTCAAAAGGAGGGGTTCCGCCTAGGGGGGGTGTTCCGCCTGGGGGGGGTGTTCCACCTAGGGGGGGGGGGGTTCCGCCGAGGGGGGATTCCGCCGAGGGGGGTCTAGGTCAAACAGAATCTAAACAGTTCCCAGCTTTCTTAACCATATATGGATGGAGCAGGGTTTCACCATGCGACCCGCTTTACTCCGGCTGCCACTTCATTCCAGTTTTGGCCTGAAAACTGTTACCACGTGCTGCACAAAAGTGACATCTCCACTGACCCCCGAGAAACTGCGACGTTTGAAGGAGTCTTTGAAGAAGACGTCAGAAAAAAGGAGTGGATTTAAGAAACCTACTTCTTTAAATCCACAATTTCAAGAAACCTCCGGTACCATTCACTATTTTTCTAACAACGGTCTTCAACTCTACATCGAACTTCTACTTCTGCTTCTACTTCTGCTTCTACTTCTGCATCTGCTTCAACTCGACCTTCAACTCCACCTCTCACCGTTGATGCAGTTATGATGCGGACGAAGGTGATGACTGCAAGTGAACTGGTTACACCACTCGACTGCACAACAACCAAGTTCGGGAAGTTGAAACTCATGACGGAGTATAAACTTGTGGGTAACAACGGTACCAACATCTGCCTGTTTGAGCACCACGGCCAATACATCGAGGTGCACATACCGCGATCTCTTCCGCCACCTCCTGAGATCAGCTACAAGCAAGCTTCATATTTCCTCTGGCAAGAGGGGCTGGTAAATTGGGTTGTTGAAAATAAATGAAATCTTTACGATCTCTTTGCCATCCTTCATCATGTCATCACCTAAACGGTTCTTTTCAGGACCATCTAAACATTTCAAGTCAGGGACCTTGCCTTTAAATAGGCAGGAGACTTTTGTTAGTCTCCGACTTGTTTAGTCACCGTAGGTGTTACATTAAGACCAGTTATGGACGTTACCTTGACCGCTGAAGAAGAGGCGGGCGTAAAAATTGTCTAAAGTATACCATGTGGGTACTCAAATTACGCGGCTTGGCAAGAGAAACAAGAAGATGCAATCTGAACATGTCACAGTTTTACAGGAATATGACGAAGGTGTCCTTCAGTAGTCCGCTTGCCACAACCTTCTACTTCTCCGACAATGAAGGCAGAATGTCTACGATTTTAGTGGACTGTGAGCGGTTCCGTCTTAGAATAATCAAGGTTGAAACACTCTTAGGCAGTTGTCTGCTACGCAAGAAGCATCACATGAATACATGTACTAATTTAGATCACAGTAACTGTTATGACTATACACAAACGGTGTTTAGCACAAATAATTGAAGTTTTCAGTTACGGAGATACGATACTTACAGTGTAAGAGCTAAACCCTAACTAACGCATGCCCCGTAGTTATTGTGCGAAGTCACAACTTGGTGGGGGGAACGTTGTGGTGGGGGGGACTGGTGTGGTGGGGGTAAGAACGGGTATCCATCCTACATGCTTGTGTCACATCTTTATACCTCCGACTCTTATCTAGTACACATGGACTCGGCAATCCAAGTCACTACTGTTTCTTCCACATATTCTTATAATATTGAACAAGCTGACACTAATGTAAATCCAACAGATCAAATACAAGTACATGCATTTTCTACCACAACATCTTCTGATTGATGTGGAAGCAATAATGTTATCCTTGATGGGATTTGACTAATGGATATTAAATTAAACACATGACATAACAAACACCAAGAATTCTGAGCATACATCATTGGAGGAAACTTGCAACAATACGTGCACGGAAAGTATTGTAAATAAAATTTAAAATGCATAGAAGTTAAACCCTTTATCTTGCACTGGTTTCATTCGTTAGGTTTTATTCGATATCTTTATCGAATAAATCTTTCGAAACAAACCTGTTTTTTAAAACATCCTCAGGATGACCTCGAACTAACCTTACTCACATGACGTCACTAATACGCCGTTAAATACGTCACAGCAACGTCACTAAAGTCACGTGACCGGAAGCTGTCAATCAAATGGACCAGAAGTTCCCTTTCCCCAATAATCATGTGCGCAGTTTACTATAAGCGCTGTTAGTGGTATTAACGAGATTTAGAAATGAAAGTTACTTTAGAATCAAGATAATTAATTGAGTTGGACTACATTTTGGGGCCCAACTGATTTTGGTTGAGTTAAATTGTATTTTTCTCTTACATGTACTAGAAGTGTTTTTTCTTTTAGGATTTTAACGTAGCCCAAGATTTTAGCAACCTCTTTACCTTTGAACCATGGGTTGTTACCACTGTCAAACAGAACAGCGTCTATCTGGTTATTAAATACATATGTGATGAAGAGAGACATTTTAAAACCAAACAATGTTCGCATTCTGTGCAGTTTACTACAAGAGCTAGTAGTACCAATCATCATGCACACCATAATGAACATTGTGGATGAAGAGTGATCGATGCGTCACGGAGAAAGTTACGTTTTAAAATAATTAACAATCGAGAAAGGCTCGCAGTCAAGTTAGTGCTAGAAGGAACGAATTCCATATGAAACGTCAGTATCATGAAGAAAACAAAAATAAAAATCCCATTAAGTTGGATGCAAAACTAAATACTCATTACATTTTTTAAACAACAAAATACAAATAAATTAGAAAGGACAACGTTTAAAAAATATAATTAATATCAATTATACTAGTATGAATAATTAAAATGTGTATTGTTCTGTTAGATTAAATTGAAAATCATATGAACATATCAGCATATTGTAATTACAAATTGATCCGCTGGGTTTCACCAAAATTAAGTTCAATCAGTTTGATTTGTTCAAGTCATAAACTTTTGATTTAATCTGACGCAATCATTTACGGCAAAAAAATACCATTTTCTGACTGATATGATTTTATTTATATTTATTATATTTGGGTATCACGATGATAATTGTTATGTGACTCAAGTGGTTTTGAAAACCATGTACATGTTCATGAAAAATGCTCGAAATGAAAGAACATTTAATTAATTTATATATTTATCATTTCCTACCATAACGGATTCAAAAAATTAAACATCTTTATATGCTTTTAAAAGAAACTCCTAACCATACTATTATTAAGCTATACAAATGTTTTACATTGTAATTTAATTAAACCCTGTTTAATTATTTATTAACGTTTGATTACATTTTCCCCTTTAAAATTTAAACAAATTATGATAAATCTCAATCTTGAAAATGGCCTGAGGACCTGAAACACGTTAGTTAAAGAGTACACATTTCAAAAATGGGTCATCAGAATTTATTGATTTCCTCTTATTTCAGTTGTCTTCATATATTTTTCTTTTCTAATGATATCTGGCATAAAAAACAACATGCCTTTAAAACCATATTGCATAGTTATAAATAATCTGTCTGCAGAGTAAGTGCATTGCTCCTTTGAAATACCATTAGTGTCTATTCTCAGTATTTTTAGATAAATCATAAATAGCCAACAAATAAATTGGCCAAATGTTAGCAGGGACTTCGCGTTTACCTTTATCGTTCGTATACTAGCACGGTCTAAGATGCAGTACGTAATAGAGATTTGCCGCGTCATATAAATACAGTATATGACTAGGGGTGGTTATGTTTTCAACATTAGATGTATATTTGACAGCGTAGTGTTAACAATAATCTTAAACTCAAACTCAAAATATCTTCATTTATGAAGTACATTAAAATTACAGAATGAAGTCAAAATTTTATTCATAATACAATCATATTCCTATTATACATATTACAATCATATAATTCTATTATACAGTAGCTAGATTTTTCATTATGTTTATTTTATCACTTATAATATAGACTACCTACATGAGTTTTATTTGTAAGAACCAACTCTGGTTTTTATTTAAAAAAACTTGAATATCATATAAAGGCTTATTTATCATGGAAATCTTAAGTTGTTTCTTAAATAAATTATAGTTAGTATCACCTCCAATTTCAATGGACAAAAAATTCTAAAATTAAATACCTGCATATCTTTCAAAAGGATTTAAATTGAGCCGAGTACAAGATTTTATGTTTATTTATTTTCCTTGACTCATAAGAATGATTGGCCCCAAGTGTACCAAAGCTTTCTATGTCTTTTTAACCAAAAGGACCAGTTCAAAAATATACTGACTAAAAATAGTCACAATACCTAGATAAGAAAAAAATGTGTTGGCAGAATCCAACTATTTTAAATTCATCATAATTCTTACAGCCTTCTTTTAAAGAATCAAAATTATTTTAAAACGATCAATTGAGCCACTACAGTATAAAACCAGACCGTATGAAAGTTGTGTATGGATAAGAGAAAAATAATCTGATTTTACAGTATCCATATTACAGATCTTAGATAGCCTCTTCAAAGCAAAGCGCCTTTGGTAATTTTACTACAGACACGATCTGTGTGAGAGTTCCAATTAAGATTTTTATCTACAGACATGCCCAAAGATTTTGTTTTAACAACTTTATCTAATGGATTCACATTTAACAAAATGCTTGGGAAATATTTCCCCCCTTTCTGGTAGAAAATTGTACATAGTTTGTTTTTGTTTGAATTATTAACAGATTTTTATCAGCTACGTGTTGCTATATAAAACTACTAAATAGCGTCGAGATTGTAATAGGTTGTAGTAGATCGATAGGCAGTTTCGGAAATAATATTATAAACAAATGCCTGTTTCTGCGACAAATACATTAACATTATAAGAATGTTCCGCTGTCACTTTCAGTTGGCTCTGTTATTGACAGCCGAGCATGACGTAAGTCTGATTGCTAACGCCTTCGATATTTTTATTCATCTTCGCCTGATCCTATTCTGCATTTTAATACAGAAATAAACCAGAAGACGAGAATAAAATAAAATAATTTAAAAACAGTTTTGCAGGTAAGCTTCTTCTGCTTAATAAACTGCAAATTGTTATTGAATGTGTGGATTTTGAACACATACTGGAATGAATTACTAAAAAATAATAAACCTAAATATTTTTGTAGCTAAATAAATACTGTTTACATTAAAGTAGCATATGTTACAGTGTAGGCCTAAATCTCATATTTTGTAATGACCTCTTAAAAGAATAAAGACCTTCAAGTGAGTTTAAGAAGATACATTTAAAAGTGTTAATTTTCAGAGAAAGATTAACACTTATACTAATACACATTTTATTGTGTTAGGTCAGTTTTAAACAGAAAGAAGTTATTTATAACGGGGATCTCTCTTTGTTAGACTGATCAGGATTTTTCAAAACTGAAAGTTAAATAAAGAGTATATGTCAAATAATAATAATGATAACCTATCGTAACATATTAAGCCCTTGATAGAAACAATCTTCTTTTTGCCCGTAATAAAATTGTGGAAACGTAATTTAAAGACAAGCTCGTTAGCTATGGTAATATAAAAATTAAATATATTTGTTTTATTAAAAGGAAACATACTTCCGATAATGTTTATATATTATACAACTACTGGCTGTTACCCGCGGCTTCGCTCGTGACAGGTAACACATTAAACATATTAACCTGACCAACACCATCAAATCTTTGTTTATGTTTTACCTTATGACTTCCGTTGCCCTAACTGACAAAAAACTACATCGAGTAATTTTGTAAATGATATCCTCCAATAAGATTTGCATTTTAACTTACAGGACCCTTGGGGTGGAGCCCTAAATTTCGATGTGGACATTATCAGGTATATATATATATATATATATATATATATATATATATATATATATATATATATATATGACATTATCAGGTATATATATATATATATTATCAGGTATATATATATACCTGATAATGTCCACATCGAAATTTAGGGCTCCACCCCAAGGGTCCTGTAAGTTAAAATGCAAATCTTATGGGAGGATATCATTTACAAAATTACTCGATGTAGTTTTTTGTCAGTTAGGGCAACGGAAGTCATAAGGTAAAACATAAACAAAGATTTGATGGTGTTGGTCAGGTTAATATGTTATATATAACATATATGTCAGGTTAATATCTTCATTTATGAAGTACATTAAAATTACAGAATGAAGTCAAAGTTTTATTCATAATACAATCATATTCCTATTATACATATTACAATCATATAATTCTATTATACAGTAGCTAGATTTTTCATTATGTTTATTTTATCACTTATAATATAGACTACCTACATGAGTTTTATTTGTAAGAACCAACTCTGGTTTTTATTTAAAAAAACTTGAATATCATATAAAGGCTTATTTATCATGGAAATCTTAAGTTGTTTCTTAAATAAATTATAGTTAGTATCACCTCCAATTTCAATGGACAAAAAATTCTAAAATTAAATACCTGCATATCTTTCAAAAGGATTTAAATTGAGCCGAGTACAAGATTTTATGTTTATTTATTTTCCTTGACTCATAAGAATGATTGGCCCCAAGTGTACCAAAGCTTTCTATGTCTTTTTAACCAAAAGGATATATGTTATATATGTTATATATATATATATATATATATATATATATATATATAAACGTGATATGCAAGCTATGTTCATGTTACATTTTAGCTTAATCGATCTAATAGTTTATGCATGATGAAACTAAAAATATGCATACATCCAAACATACATCCAAACTTTCACATTTATAATATTAGTAGGATAGTGTTTTTTATGTTTTATCCATACAAACGACATGGTTATTTTTACAGACTCTACATTCTTACTTTCTAGGTTCTACTGCACCTATATCAAGTGCAAAGTTAGGCCCGGCACAATTAAGAGTTACTAGTTTTGATACGATTAATGAGTACGAGATATAGATCTTCGCTAAAGAATACAATTTTAATGTCGTGTTATGTGCCTAGACACGTCTCATTCATTTTCGAAATAATCGTAAAACGACACTGCGACTCGCACACCAGAAACTAAATTAAATTAAATTTTACACTTCCGTTAACAAGATAAACTATTACAACTGGAAAGATTGAATAGGTATTTACGTATTTTGGAACATATGAATATAATGAACGGAATCACGCAGTATTTTTGGTTGGGTTATAACAAAAATATTGTTTTTGCTTCACATATTTAACAAATAATAACGTATAAATAGTTTCTGGGTTGTAAAAATAAATTAGTAAGAATAAGGGCAATACATTTAGGAACAATTCGGCGATGGGGATACTAATCTCATTTTGTTTTAGACAAATAATTTAACTTTCAAAACATTTATCAACCTGTCGTGGTTATAATACAACAGTTATTAGTCATCGCAATACAATCACGTATCCCCAGCTGTATATTTGCGATATCCAAATATGCAAATCCAGAGTAAGCAGTTGGAGCTGTCATGGTGTTATTAATTATTATAGGAACATTTTACACTCACCAAATTATGCCAGAATTTTGCTTTACTGACATTTTGTCGAAAACAAATATGTTACTCGTCGTATGTACAGTTACGAAAAATTATTTCAAATTATTTTAAGTTTCACAACGAAGAGTCGACTGTGCTGATGTTCATTTCGTTCTAGTAGACGTATATTGTGAAATGCAACGTCTCACCTTACGTCTTAAAGGACAAGAAGTGCTTCAAAGTTATTTGATTTATAAGAATCTATATAGGCGTTATACAGTAGCTTACTACATATATGAGCTTTTTTCTTAAAGAGTTACTCGATAAGTAAAAACTAATCAAAATAGTACGAAGTGTTTTCGGTAAATAAGAAGGTTTATCCCAATTGTAAGTATGTATTAGTTTTTGTGAATTTTTTGACTTACCCTACAATAAAATCAAAACAAATTATAATTTTCAACCAATGAGAGTGAAAATAATTTAAATTAAGACATTAACAGCGGAAACGTTGAATTAAATACATACTGTAAAGAGTATTAATGGTAAAATGATTACGCAAACAACAGTTCAATAAGAACCATAACCTAAACCTCTAGTACATTTATTTTGGAAAGGTAAACAATTAGAATCGAAGAATAAATAATTGACTGTACTGTACTCAAAAGAATTTATAAAAAGATGCAAAATTTGTATTCATTGTTTTACGAATTGTTGTCTCAAGTTAGATGTAATTAAAGGAAGAGAGAGTCTTTTGTTACTAAAACTAAATATAAAATATTGAATTGTGAAATATACAAAACAATTTAACACACTCCTAATTAATTGTTTTATCGGAAATTGATGTTTATATTCAACAATTTACAATTAAATGACTTCCAATAATATAGCTCATTTACACACTTAGTTTATATATCAATGTGTTATTGTGCTTAATGAACATTAAAATATATATATACGTATCGCTGTTTATAAATTATAACTTGTACTAAATATAAATAAATACTTTAATTGAATCCTTGGGTTTGATATATCCATGTTCAAAAGAAGCTATCTATTTTTTTTAAATTACTGTTTCAATCTAATATATAACCATCTTATATACTTTCTTAGTAAACTTAATTTTTATGAAACGTAATTTTTCAAACAGCAAACTCCACCCCTATTGCTCGAGGCTTCCCTTTAATATACAGAGTTTATTAAAAGAGAACACAATGTGTTACGCTGCACATCGTCTTACAAGACTTCTTTGTTGTTGCGACAAAGGAGACGGAATTCACAAAGTCCTAGTTATTCTAAAACCTACAGGCTGATATATCATTACTGTTTTAATAAATCTGTACCACATCCGTTTTACGTATTAGATTTTAATTTTATTCAGTGAGAATTTAAGAGTTTGATAATACATTTGCTCCTAAATTATTCTACAAAATTTAGTTCATTGAAAACAGAAATGAAAGTTTACGTTTCAAATAAAAACCAAAACAAATAAAACCATAAGAACAGGTTTAAAATACATTTTTCAAAAAATTAATCAGTAAGTACGGTCATAATGTTTTGTAATAAATAGCATAATTATTTTATTAATTTATTGTTAACTATTTTACCTAGAGTTATCGAGATATTTTCAAACTGAAGTTGCTAAATATAAAATCACTGTTGAAAAGTAATTCTCTTTGCTATGTAAAACAAGAATAAAAGTTGGGTAACAGATAATACCTATCTATCTGGGGAGAAGAAAACTACAATGTCAAAAAAAGCAATAATATTGCATTGTCAGGCTACTTTAAAATCCAATTTGAGTCTCGTTAGAAAGTTGTAATAAATTAAATGAGAAAATTGGAATTTATATACTAATCCAAAAAAAAAAGTTTTGTACACTAACGAATTGATTTTTGCCCATCATACCTACACTACTATACCTTTCTTATGAACAATTACTTTAATTAAACTATAATTTACTACAATATTATTTTCATTACAATAGGTTTTAATAACTATGCCTTTTTACTGGAACTTTAAAACTATTTGAATTAGTTTTACTGTTCATCAATCGTGTTTCTTACATGTTTCTACTTTAATTATACCTCAAACCTAGAACACACAAATTTGTTTAATAAGTCGTTTGAATATATATTTAAGAATATTTAAACATTTATAGGGGATTAGGTACTCAAGGATTTTAAGTGATGTGGACCTATCATAGCATCTCATCAAACATACCTGTATTAATTTTACATGGACCACTGGGCAAAGTGTCGAATATATATTTAGCCACGAGTAGTTTAAGTTTTATTTCTATGTTTTATTATACTTGAGTGGTGTAATTGGGTCGTATAATATACACAGGTTTAAGTTCTTGAATTTAAAATGTGTATTCTATTGTTTTTTGAACAAATCATTATAACATATTTTTGAAAATGTTAGTTTTTTGTTGTTTTTTTTCAAGCGGAGCCAGAATTGGTAACATTACTCAGAAATTATTACGAATAATTTAATTCCGGTATTAGGTTTCGTAAATGTATATCGAATAAAATGTATAAGTGTATCTCAGAGTTAGGAAAATCCTCGTGTTTTTATTTCAATCCCTCTCCCCTACTTCCAAATTCAAACCTTAAAATCAAAGGTATTCCACTAAAATTTCTTACATTTAATTTAAGATGGTTTAGTAAAAAAAACCTATACTGATAGTTATATATCCTTGATCTTCCGTTTGGTAAGACTAAAGGAGTGTAAGGGAATATAAATAGTTTCATGCAGTTTAATAATACATTGTGTTATTTTCCTTTCATGTATGTATTGCGAACATGACAAACGTCATTTACCAAATAGTCAGTAGAGGATTTAGAGTTTAAATCTTTTTAATGAGTTAAACAATGAAAGTATTTTGTTGTTATACAGCAAGGTTTATCAGCAGTACAAAAATATTTCTAATTAGCAACTTGTTCATAACTTATGAAAACTTATTTGCTAAAGAGGTGACACATAATCGCATTGTAGAGACTAAATAAAAAAATCACAAAAATAAATACATAAATGTTTACTTTGTTTTTAATGTGTTGCAATATGGTCCGAGTGTTTGAGAGTTTGTAGACTTGTGCAGTTCAGATAATACTAACTGATAGGGGAAGAAGAAGCATTAGAGTAATTAAAACTGGTGTGAAATAATTCATCATGCGCAGCTAAAGGCTTATCAGAATCTAAGGGGCGTGGCGTTCAGAGATTCGGACCAACATTATCTTGACGGGGTGACAATGAAAGTCATTCTGTTGTGATTTTGTTTATTTAACATTAACCGTTATAATTGCTAATATCAATTCAGATTACACATTGGATAATAAAATCAATATGTTAAAAAGTTTTCTAAGCAAATCCAAACTCTAGGGTTAGAATAAACAATGGAATCTAATCGGGATAAAACAAGTCTGCTACAACAATACTCTGCATCTTTGTCGACCAAGCATTATTTTTATTATTTATTGTTATGTGGAAATAGCAATAAGATGTATGAAATATTGAAATTCCTTAATATTAAAAAATTAAAATTGCTATATAATTCAATCTATAATTAGTGACAATATATTCATTCCATTTTCCCTCTAAAATGACATAAATAGTAACAATGAGTTTTATATTTCTATTTTAAAAGAGGAATAAGAAAAGCTGTGATCGTAAAATATATCTCTAGGAGCCATTACGACTTGAAATAAATTACAATTGCAAGCTTTGATACTTTATTTAAAGTTTTAGCAGTTAAAGCTAAAATAAACTTGTATAATTCAACTTTACTGCATATCTTACACAATACAATCTATCAAAATGTTAAATAATATCAATAAATATTATCGGGCGTTATAGCATATAAAGAACCAAAATTAATCGTAATGGTTAATCTATTTAATCGCAAACTAACACGGTTTGATCTTTGAATGTACAAAGCCTTAAATGACAAAGATAAAAGCCGTTAAATTAAGAGAATACTAACCAAGGTAAATTAGAGGGTGGTAAACATGAAACAAATGTGCCATGGCGATTAAATAAACTGCTGCGGTGGGGTGTATTTGTATTTGCAAAGCTAACCGGCAAAATAGCGACTAATGGATGAGGGGATTACGTAAACAAGTGGCATAAATTTGAAAATGTAATGACGCATTCTAATGTGACCGGAGTGGAGGTTGGTAAGAAGTTGATGCTCTTTAAAAGACTTTATAGTATAAAATAATGATTTTATTTGGCTATTATACTTTACATTATCATTTGAAGGTAATATTATTTGGAAGTAATAGAGAATAATATTAATTACGCAATATTAAGAAATAATTGATTATATAATTTGATGTAACAGATATCACCCAATATAATTTTATAGCTGATTTTAGTGTTAGAATTATATATTTGTATCTTCTCATTTGATTCAGAGACCTACAGGTTATTGTTATATTGATAGGTAACCTACAGCGAACCAACAACGTAATTGACGGGAATCAAACCCGGTGAAAATAAAAAGTGTAAGTAAGAATAAAACTGCGAAAAGCGTTATTATTAGTAATTATAACAATGTCTTAATTACGTTTAAGATAAATCATTGATACAAAAAATGCATTAAATATTATAGAATTGCTGATTACCTCACTTCGCTTTTAAAAATCATTATTAATTTAAGAAAAATAACAGCTAGTAACGCAGAGGGTCAGGTTAGAGATAAGTTTAAGCTAAAGTAATTGTTGATAAGAAAAATACTTGTTGGATTATCATCACGTGACGCTGGTTTTGGTAAAGATTGAAAATTTAAAAAACCTGCATGTAGTTAAGCAAAGTTTTCTTGTATGTTAAAATTAACTTAGTTATTGTTAAGTCAGTATGACCAACCACCAGTGTGTGTCCGTGAGCACGATAACTCTCGTAAAAATAATCCGATTTTGACGAAATTTGGCATAAACGTGTAAAGCAGCATTTCTGACTTTAAGTTCGAAAACCGGACAGATCGATCTATCCGAGTGGGTATTTTGGGGGGGTTTTGTACCCCAAAAATTCTTTTTTTGAGTATTTTACATATCATTTTTTTAGTCAAATTTTAGTTTTTTTCATTGGAATCAGCTAAAAAAGACGGAAAATTTGGTGTTTTGATCATTGCTCTACGTCCAATGGTTACAGAGATATTGAAAGTGCTACACACAGTACACGTTGTCCAACGTTATTCTTATGGAGAATAAGAAAATTGTATATCTATTATGAACATAAATTAATACAATTTGGTATGTAGCTTTACGTACTTGAGTTATATTGAGATTTTTATAAAACCCCATTTTTTGTGTTCCTTGCTTCAGCAAACCTTCAAACTCATCCGCCATGTTATTGTTATGGAGAATAATTAAAATGTCGTTTATTTATGAATGCATATTGATGAAACTTGGTATATGGCTTTATGTAGTATTAAGATACATATATATGCATTTTAAATTCACTGAGTACGGAGGTTTGCTGTTTTGGGGGTATTTTAGAACTCGCTTGAAAATGTAGGTTAACTATTACCTACGTACATCAATGTTAAAGCTAAAATCATTGATACAAAAAATGCATTAAAACTTTCAATTGTTGATATACATCAGGAAGGTAATGTATCTGAATATAGAGTCAAAAAGACAGGAACATATGGAGCATGCAATACATGTATGACATTACTACTGGAGATGAGCTTGTGGATTTTAGAAGAAACCCCTTTTTACATTAAGCTCAATAAATATGTGTTGTCAGGCACACTCGTTCTGCAGCGAGCTAACGCCACGCTGTAGGCTAATGAGAGCAATATTTTGGCGGGGAATATTTTTCTTTTATCTAAATTTACGACTTAATTATCTCAGTTTTGTTGATTTAGCATCTAAATTATTAATTGTGATACATTTATCTCCTTACACTCAAGAGTGTTTACACTTATAGTAAATTTTAAATGATAAATTTAAGTGGGTACGATTCCTTTAGTAAATTGTTTTACAGTTTTGGATCGGGTCAAAAAATAATTAAGCTAAGAGAATATAGACCTATTAGAGTGTTATTTAGAGTGGTAAGTAGTTTAGTGTTTATTTTAATACCCTAGTCACTACAGACAAAGTAAGTGTTATATTTTAACTAACTATTTGATACGGACTTTCAAAATATTATCTGACACTTGAAGCATTTATAAATTGTAAATAACACTTTTATATATCATATCGCAGGTTTGCCACGAAAAAAACATGTTATTGTATTTATAGTTGTTAAACCCAGATGTTGTATTCAATTGAATATGCTAAAGGCTACTGTTGAACAGATATATTCCATATAATGAAAATTAAATGCACAACAAGAACCAATTGATGTTTAAGAAATTTTTTAAAAATATAACAAAGTAACCTGAGTTATAAAGCTGACAAGGGTTGGAGTGGAATTACCAAATGAACAGACAGAAAACCAGGAAGGGAATGTGAGTCCGCTCGGAGGTCGTAACAGTCGTGACATTATCTCGGTATTCGTCCTGCTAGAGCCGTTACCTGCGACTCGATGACGGCGAGAATCCAACCTGGCATTTCATAATACCATCGTTGCCAAGGGGAATCTACAATTGGGTTTATATTTTTCGTAGACTTTTTTTTAAATATTCGTAAACTTGTACATTCTGTATTTTTTTAACTTGACATTTTACATTTCTTATTATCTTTTATCTTATACTCTAATAAGAGTAAGGTTTGCGTGGTTGGGTGTTTCATTAAAACTCTGATCCAAAAGCGGCTCCAACGATTTCCTCCATCTGTTGAAAGTAAAAAAAACGTTCCTTCAACCGGAGCTTACACATGCGGAAAAAAGAGCCAAGCAAATCTGTTCGGCAGTAGAGGGCCTTGGAAGATAATTACTCCAAGTCATCATAAACAAAATATACCCCCGTCGCAGCAAACCTGCATACTCAGCGAATTTTCAATGAATATATAACATAACACATTAAAACACTTAACAGGATTCATAAGAAATATATTCACAAACAAGCGATATGTGAAGTATTAATTATTCTCCATAAGAATAACATTGGGGATGAGTACTCAGGTTTGCTGCAACAAGGCACAAAAAATAATGGGTTTTTAAACAAATAGCAATAGAACATAGCTTAGTGAGGTCACATACTAAGTTTCATCCATATACATTCATAAATAAGCGATATACAGGGTGTCACAAAAATCCGGAACTGGCTATACATAACCATATTCTACATACAAAAATAAATCGAAAATGTTCAGTACAATTTTTTCGATTTCAACTTCGTTTAGCCGCTATCCGCCATTTTGTTTTTTTCACTTAAACATAACTTAAAATTTTCAAAGTCAAATTCCCTAGTACATTTGACCAAGTCCTTTAAATTTTATGTCTTGTAAAATTTTGTTTTAGTTGCTAGTTTTCCAGGAATTTGACTTTGAAATTTGTATATGGCCGCCATTTTGAAATGTATTATAAAAAAATTACCGTAACTTTTTTATTTATTAACCGATTTTTACATTAAAAACGTCATTAGATTTGGCTTACAAAGTGCTTTAAATTGTATATCTTGTAAAATTTTTTTTCAGTTGCTAGTTTTCATGGAATTTGACTTTAAAAATTTAAAGTGGCCGCCATTTTGAAAATAAACGTCGGAAAAAATATTTTTTTTGTGGATGTAGACATTTATCCTGTAAAGCAACCAAATTTTTACTTGATACATTAATCCATTACGGAAATAAAAATTTTTAAGTGAAAAAAACAAAATGGCGGATAGCGGCTAAACGAAGTTGAAATCGAAAAAATTGTACTGAAGATTTTCGATTTATTTTTGTATGTAGAATATGGTTATGTATAGCCAGTTCCGGATTTTTGTGACACCCTGTATATCAAGTATTTTCCATAAGAATAACATGGGGACCAAGGACCTAGGTTTGCTGCTACAGAAACCATAGGTGAAAATTTTGTTTGTGCAAACAACAATAAACCATAACCAGATCAAGCCATATACCAAAGTTCACCAGTTTATGTTCATAAATAAGCGAGATATACAATTTTTTTTTCTCCATAAGAATAACATTAGACAACGTACTGTGTTTAGCACTTTCAATATCTCGGTAACCATTTTACGTAGAGCAATTATCAAAATACCAAATTGTTTATTTTTGTAAGCTGAATTCAATGGTATCAGTTAAAATTTGAATTAAATTAAAATTACATGTGAAAACCCCAAAAACACATTTTTGGGGTACAAAACCCCCCAAAAACCCCCCTTCGGATGGTGCGATTCATCTGGTTTTCGAAGTCGTTCAAATAAATGGTACTTTACACATTTGTACCAAATTTCATTAAGATCGGACCTTTTTTACGAGAGTTATCGTGCTTACGGACACATATATATAAGTTATTTTCATGTTTTCATACTTATATATATATGTATATATATATATATATACATGTATAACAATTTGAACGAATGGTGTTTTTGGCATCTGGGGACCTCAAAATGAAAAGTTATCATGGTCTCGGGCTTAAGTCTTACCATGAGACCTACGGCAATAGCTTCTTCCCTATAGGGGAAATTCGCTAAAACTAAAAAAAAACTTACCTTATCTGAGCTAAGCTCGGCCCCCAGATACTTTAAATATACATTTACAGATACTTTATTACATTTACTGGATTGTTAAAACCTCTCAGTAACGGGTGATTCACAGATGCCGATTTGCCACGTGATTCAAATTTACAATTTTCCAACTATTTATAACAATTAAGCATCGCCTAATCTCCGGACAAAAGCTTTTGATTGCCTTTAACTTTATAAAACCGGGTACAATATGGGTTTCTTAAACATTAGTATATACATTACATAATGGATGCAATGTATACAAAACCACCACATACAAAAACTTAGACAGGTTGTTTTGGTTTTGGTCACTGTATATTGGTTTTATTGTTTTTTATGGTTTAAGTTAAAATAATGTTTAACTTACAGATAAAAATATTCAGCTGAAAACTGCTAAGTGCGTCTGGATTTGGAAAGAGACTTGGCAGTGAAGTTTCTGGCTTTCTTCCATCGTTTGTTTATATGCCTAATGTCGTGTCCTGGTTGTTCTAGACCCATTGATCTTCATGGTTGCCAAATGTTTTACAGTTAATAGCTCGTATTTTTGTATATGAGCAATTGTTGCATACGCATTTACTAATGTTTAATTTAATATTTCAATGAAGCAAAACTAATCGGTAAAATGTTGTCTTACTATTTGAGTAGTAAAACAGATATTGGAATGCATTTCAATATAATTTCCACAACATTAGTGAAAATTTAACAAAAAATAAATGGTTATAAATGGTATGGTGTATAAATGGTTCGTACTTTACATACATAAGTAAACGTTTTGGGTAAGGATTATGGAGCTGAAGAATAATCACAATATGGTTAGTTGTTAATATAAATAGCCTTTTCTCCGCTAAACCAGTTTTATCTTAAGATCCAAAATTTCCCGAAATAAAATCGTGAATTTAAGGAAAATGCAATAGCGTATACGGTTTACTACAATTGTGTAGTACTATTTCTAAGCAAAATGTTATCATTTTTACGAATACTGAAAAACTGTTAGTGGTTGACGAACATTTCAGGATAAATTTTCATAAAAATGTTGATAGCTTATTAAAGTTTGTTATATCAGTTATCTTGACTTGGTTTTTAAAAGTATAAAATATAAAATAAAATAAAGTATTCAATAAATGTTATCGGTAGATGGCATGGAAATAAATTATATCATTCAAAATAGTTTACAGTTGTGTAAACGCTCGTATTTAATCGCCCTCGCTCTTAAATTATGGAGCCCTTTATTAAAAGCCATTTCGTTACAATTAAAATTATAACTAATGGATGTTTACTACCGTACTAGTTCATCCTTGATTACGATAAAGCACTCAGACATCTATCAGCCTTTCGATGTAAAATATTTTCTATCACCACGAATAAATAAAAAAACACACACAAAACGATTCGAAACATATGGAAAATTCGATACCATAAGTTGAAAATGTATCAAGTGATTTCTAGTTCATGCAAATCTACAGCGATATTTCTAAAATACGTGATAAGATTATACAATGAAGATATATGTAATTGTTAAAACAACCTAAAGCGATTGTTTCCAAGAAGGGCCTGACCACGGGAAGATCGTCGGTCAATCCTACTCGGGAGATCGTTTCTCACAACTGTCGGGATCGCTCCCTGAGGACCTTGTAACGGGATCTGAGAGTCGGTGAATTGTGCGGCTCAGCCTCCCACCCTGTACAGTAACTTACACAAAATAAATGTCGAATCTCCCTTTGAAAATCCTTTTTGAGTTGTCATAAACCAAAACCAAAACTGTAAATAAGAAAGTTTGGTGTTACTATGTCTTTCTCCCAATGGTTCATAATTACAGCTTGCCGTAATTCTACTGTCTTACGGGTACAGGGCTTATATTTTGAAATGAATACGTGTTTATTTGAGAAAAGTAAATATAATTGGATTACATACAAGCAAATTTATAGTATACCAACAGCTTTTTTATTATACTAACAAACCAATAGCTTGTATATGTATAATCCTGCCCAGAAATCGACACAATATGCAACTAAATTTAAATTATAACTCCTCAATGCATGAACATCGTAACAAGTATTAAAAATAAACTTACATAAATTGCTCAGTTAAACAAAATAGTTATTTTGTTAGGCCTCTTTTAGGTTCTCATACATAGAATATCCAAGCGTTGCAAAGGGCATTTTATTAAAGGTCAATGATGTACTTTTTGTGACGGTTTATTAGTGAGTGGTTTGGTACAGATGTTAAATATTTGTAGGGACACATTATTCTTTATATTTAATCGGTGCTTTCTAACAATTATTTATTTAATTTGTAACTAGCATTTTATCCTATTCATCTCAAGATGTAGGAATAATATATATATAAATAAGATAACTATGTGAGCTTAAATAGCTCCTCCTGGGATAAGCGTTTCCCGCTACCCTAAAAACTCGATTCCGTTTATTATTTTATACCCGTTAAATATAACTCAAATTCCGGAGCAGCAAACACAATAAACAAAGCGGAGAAATATGAGAATTACATGCATAATTACGCCAGTTTCCGGCTTGTTGGTACATTTTCGGGCCCATATTCCTATGTTCCTAAATTCTCGTGGAGAAGGTTCTGAACAAATTAAATGTAATCGAAGGTCGTGCATGCAAAGGGCTTGCTTATCAGAATGAACTGTCGCAGATCTGATCACAACTGGACGACCGAGTCAGAAATGGCAGCCGATCAAAGTTAAACAAAATAATGCGATTATTTCCTATACGAATGTCCTAACACAAATAGATAGGAAATCCAAATTTTTGCAGTTGTCAAAAATTAAATATTAACAACTGTACTCAGTAGTTAAAAACTAATCCGTAAAAAAACGTTGAACAATTATAAAAATCAATTGCATATAAGTAATACAAATTGGTGAACATGTTAAAAGAAATTGAAAGCCTTTGTTTGTCTGTGCGTAGTATTTAGTTAGTTATGCCTTATAAACCACGTTTTGTAATGAAATGAAACATTGCATTTGAGTAATGCAAGATTATTTTTATTTTTAAAACTATTTCACATTACCTAGTTAAAGATGCCTTGCAGCATTTGAAATATATTTACAACTATACTGTATTTTCATATTAGATTGTAGTTATAAATGCTTTTTTATCTTTAGAACACATCAAAACAAACATGTTAAAAACCAATTTAAATGGTTGATTAATTTTACTAAACAGCTATTAAATGTTTACTCCTAATGTATTGAATGAATTGGATGTATTATATTTGTAATATATAATGTTGGTACCTAATTCGTTTTAAGAATAATAACTGGTATTAGTTAAATAAATATCATAGAAAATATAATAACGAGTTCGCACGCAGCACGCTGACGTGAGGGAAGTGAATTTCCAAATAAAAACTTTTAAAACTCAAAATAAGTGTAAAAACATACATTTGTCCATTTTTATTGAAATCTGAAAACATTGATTTTTTGGCTGTTCTGATACTCCTGGTTTCATTTACTTGCAAAGCTGGGAATACAATTTTGCCCAATATAAGGTTAGGAGAAGGTCCAGACAGGCTTTAAAGTAGGTGTGAGGTTGCTGGGGATGATAAAAGTACTCTAACAAAGGAATAACAGGCTTTTCTTGTGTAAAAACCCCATAAGACAACGTACTGTGTTTAGTCAATTCACATTTTCTTTAATAACTCGGTAAATCTTTATGCTAGAATGACGAGAGAGGGCTTAAAACTTTCGCCTCTCTAATTCCCATATTTTTACATGCATTTATTTTACATCTGGGGCTTTTATGACCATTTTTGGGCCCAAAAACTCGAAATTTGAAGGTTAATCCCCCAAAAAAGGGGTTTAGAGTTTTCTGATTGTTTTGCCCAACGAACTTGTCCAACTGATTACAGAAACGAACGTCCCTACCAAATTTTAAGTAAATCGGACAAAAATTGCGACCGCTAGAGTGCAAACACACATATATATATATATATATATATATATATATATATATATATATATATATATATATATATATATATATATATATATATATATATATATATATATATAACATTTTGAACGACCCCCCCAAACGTGTTCAGGGGGTCACGTTAGGAACTTCTATGGTGGTCGCGGGCTTAAGTTTCACCGTGCGGGTCATGCTAATAGTTCACTTTCCATAGGAAATTCACTAATAATCAAGAATGTTGCATTAATATACGATTAAAAATCCAGTAGAAAGTAGTTTGCATGATTTTATTTCAAGATAAATATTACTGTAATAGCATGATAATATAAATAAATTGAAAACACTTGAAAGATTTAAACCATGTGTTAAAATACATTGTTTCGAATTTATTAAAACATAAATAATCCCTGATGGCAAGTTCGTTTAAGAAAACTCTTCTCTTTAATGCACTGAAGCAGGCTAAAGGTTTACTCCACTGTTAAGGATCGTATTTTTTATCCTCTTAGTAACAAGAGTCCTTAATTACATTGAATCACATTGTTGGAGAGAATTTTCTCTGTAATTAACGTCCAAAGAGTTCCTCCTTGTAGGCGTTTTGGTACTTTAAGTTTAACGAGTAAAATACTATTTCTAAAATAAAATGTTTTTTAACCACGAGCATAGCTGATTTTAGCATAGTTTTATATTTTATTTTATGGATGAAATACTATTTCGTGTTGTCTTTGCTTTGATTTATTTAAACATTCCACCAACATAAACACAGTGCTCCTCTGGTGGCAGCCACATAAAATTAATTATTCGCTCGCATTATCTACTTTGTTAGGTGAATTATACGGGTGGCACAAAAATTGTAGCGTGCTATGCAGACCCGGATTTTACATAAAAAAAGAAGTCGAAAATGTTTTGTATTATTTTTTATTTCGGCCTAGTTTAGCCATAATCCTTATGGAGAATAAATACAATTTGATATCCCCATTATTTATGCATGTAGATTGATGAAACTTGTAATGTGGCTTCACGTAGTATTGGTATATTGATATTTTCACAAAAAATTATTTTTTGTTGATTGCCCCCCTAGCAGCAAACCTGCATACTCAGCCCTACTATTATTCTTATGGAGAATAAGTAAAGTTTTATATCTCCCTCAATTATTAATATAAATTAATAAAACTTAGTATCCAACCTGGTTGAGTTATATTGATAATTGAACAAAAAAAATTTCTTCTTTGTTTTCCAGGAAACCTGCGTACTAAGCCCTAATTGGACAATCGAACGAAGTGAAGTTTATCCTTATACATAACTTTTACTGCTTAGACCGGTAAGAGAATCAACTCAACTGGCGTGTCTGTGACCAAAATAACTCGAGAACGTCTTCACAGTTAAACTTCAAGTTTTCTAGACAAACTTAACAGTACAAAATCTCGGTCGAGTTCGTTATTCAGATTATTTATTTCAGTATTAATAAAATTATCTTAAAACCAAATTAATTTTGTCTCCATAAGAATAACATTGGAAGCCATTTTAATGGTACTTTAGTGGTGAATCGTTAAAGCTGACGTCTATGTTTCAACAACAGAGTAATAATAGTTAGTTTACTAGAGTATACTTTGTTATACTAAATAACAAAAGGGTTTTCACCAAAAACAAAAACACACTAGAGAGATAAATCGAAGTATATTTTTAAGATGTGAGCATATTTCTTATTTTATTAAATTATTAAGTGTACGTTATTAAAAATATATCCATACAGTTAATATTCCCTTGGGATGCCTACTCTGTGTAAATATCGTCAGTCGTCGGAGGCGACAAGTAACAGTGGCAGACGACGCGTGTGGCGGATCGAAAAACCCAAAATAACTTTTCACAATAGATGACTGTAGATAGGCCTACTGAGATATTAACTTAACTTATGAAATAGTTTTTTTAGCGAATTTCCCCTATAGGGAAGAAGCTATTACCGTAGGTCTCATGGTAAGACTTAAGCCCGAGACCATGACAAATTTTTTTTTTAAGGTCCCAAGATGACTAAAACACTATTCGTTCAAATTTATATATATGTATATATATATATCTATATATATATATCTATCTATATATATATATCTATATATATATATATATCTATATATGTGTCCGTGAATGCGATAACTTGAGTAAAAAACGTCCGATTTTGATGAAATTTGGCTCAAATGTGTAAAGTGACATTTATGACTCTAAGTTCGAAAACCAGAAAAATCGAACTATGGGAAGGGGGGTTTATGGGGGTTTTAAATTTTCCAAAAATCAGTTTTTTGCATTTTTCACCCTAACATTTTTGAAACAGTTAATTTTGGTTTTAACCATGTTATAGAGCTTAAAAAAACAAATAATATGGTATTTTGAATTATTAACCTAGGTTAAGTGGTTGCGGAAAAAATCCAAAAAAACATGCTCATAAAATCTCCCATGTTAATCTTATGGGAAAAAGGTTTTTGGCTTTTCCTCAGTTAGTTTTACTTTAAACTTCACATTTGCTTTTACCAATCACTTCAGCTCCACAAAACAATCATTTTGGTGTTTAAATTGTGATTCTACGTCCAACCGTTGCAGAGATATTCAAAGTACTAAACACAGTACGTTGTCCAATGTTATCCTTATGGAGAATAAATAAAATTTGATATCTCGATTATTTATGAATGTATAAACCAAACACACATAGTTTCATTTTTTCTTAAACTTGGTATGTGGCTTCATGTTGTACTGGTATATTGATATTTGAACAAAAAACAAATATTTTGTTGGTTGTCCCCGTAGCAGCTAACCTGCATACTCAGCCCTAATGTTATTCTTATGGAGAATAAGTAAAGTTTTATATCTCCCTTAATTATTAACATAAATTAATAAAACTTAGTATGTAGCTTCACCTGGTTGAGTTAAATTGATAATTGCATAAAAACACATATTTTGTGCTCCTTGTTGCAGCAAACCTGCATACTCAGTCCTATGTTATTCTTATGGAGAATAAATAAAATGATATAGATCATTTAGTTATTAATTTATTTTTATAAAACTTGGTAAGTGCCTTTATGTGGTAGTGAGAAACATATATATTCATTGGAAATTCTCTGAGTACGCAGGTTTGCTGCGACGGGGGTATTTATATTAAATTTTCTTAGACTATTGGTAATATTGTGATTGTCATGTATAAAAAGTGCAAAGCCTCAATTTGTCTAGAAAGCTTTGATCAAGTTAGTCACAGTAAGCAACCAACCTTAAATTTATTTTGTAGCACAATTAATTATTTGCTAGGTTATATTTTCACTAAATTAATAATACAAATTTTTACATTACCTAAAATACATTTCCAGTAATGTTGTAGCTAACCACATTAAAAGGTATAGACTATTCTAACCAAACAGCCTTTTCCGGAAGGTTATCTTGAAATGATTTGACAGCCTAGGGTTGAATTACAGTAAGAGTAAGCTGACATTAAACTGGTAATACAACTGTTGTAAAATACTTTAAACACATTACCAGAAAAGTTGTAGTGAACCAAAACAAAAGCTTTAAACTATTCTAACCAAACTAAGCCTTTTTTACAGGTTATCTGAAATGATTTGACATATCCTAGGTTTGGATTACAGTGAGCTGTTTTCATCATAAACTTGGACCTATGGCTATGAAATGTAGGCCTATACACTTAGGCTACTTGCCATTTTAGAAGTTTCATGTACGGTCTTGAACCAAACCATGTTTATAGTATTTAATTTCATGATAGCCTAAGCTTTTGAAACGATAATTGAAATCTCATTTTGTCATCTAAATAACTAGACCTGACGACTTATTGTTAATCCTTAACAATAAGAATTTTGACTAGGCCTATAGAAATCGTAACATTAGTTCATTTAGGAAACTGCTGTTCTCTTAAAAGTTAAATTAATCACACTGATAAAGTTACTGCCTAACCCAAAATTCTCTGTTTGTACTACGATAACGCACCCATGCCAATCTAACAACAAACCATGCCTGAAACCTACAATTTATTTTTAAAATAAATATATTCACGGATTTATACAACAGTTCCTTTAATAAAACAAAGTGATAAATCTATGAATATTTTTCTACAGATAAAAGGTTAGATCTGTGACGGGACCCGAACCTGCGACCTTTCGCTCTGAGAGCCAGTGCGATACCCACTGAACTACCGCAATCAGTGGTTATTTGGGGGAGAAGTAGCTATGACTAAAGCTACAAAGACATAAAACCCGGATTCTGTCTTCAGCTAAATGATACCGGAATGTATTTTGATGTTACTCAAATCAGATCTTGAATTTTTTATGAGACTCGATTTAAGTTTGATAATGTGTTTCGATTATCCTTATACGCGAGGAATGAGCGTACACCTAGTTAGTAATTTAAAAACCCTTGGAGATTTTTTTAAACTTGAGATCAACTTTCAAAATGGCGGTCATTTAAAACATTCTAAGTCAAATTCCATGAAAACTAGCAACTAAAACAACTTTTGCGATACATCAAATTTAAAGCACTTGTAATTAGATGGTCAAATACACTACGGAATTTGACTTTGACATTTTAATGGCCATAATTTTGAAATTAATTATTACAAACTACCAAAACCTTTTTGATTATCAACCGATTTTGACAATCAAAGTCACTGGATTTGGATTAAAAAGTTATTTAGTTTTGATGTCTCTTATAATTTTGTTTTAGTTGCCAGTTTTCATGTAATTTGACTTTGAAATCGTTTTAACGTTACATATTCTACCCTATTCAGTAATAAAAGTTGGGTAATCTTATAGGAAAAATTGAAATTGGTTGCCATATTGGAAAAATGGCTGGAAAATGTTTGAAATCAGGTTTCCCTTAATTCTCTTAATTCATGGAGTAGAACATGTAATTTTAAAAAGTTTTACCAAAAATCCCCTATAGGGAAGAAGCTATTACCTTAAGTTGCATTGTAAGACTTAAGCCCGAGACAATGATAATTTGTGTTGCTGTCCCAAGATTCCAAAACACTATTCGTTTAAATTTCATATATATGTATATATATATATATATATATATATATATATATATATATATATATATATATATATATATATATAATGGTCAAAACCAAAATTTAGTTTTTTTTAATTTTAGGGAAAAAATACAAAAGAATGATTTTTGGAAAATTTAAAACCCCTATAAACCTCCCTTCCGATGGTCCGATTTTTCTGGTTTTCGAACTTAAAGTCATGAATGTCACTTTACACGTTTGAGCCAAATTTAATCGAAATCGGAAATTTTTTACTCAAGCATTCACAGACACACACAACACACACACACACACACACACACACACACACACACACACACACACACACACACACACACATATATATATATACATATATATATATATATATATATATATATATATATATATATATATATATATATATATATATGTATATAGATGGTTATATATATATATGTGTATGTGTGTGTGTGTGTGTTGTAAAAATCATTTTTTTGTATTTTTTCCCTAAAATAAAAAAAAACTAAATTTAGGTTTTGACCATTTTATAGAGCTTAAAAAAAATAATTTAGTGTTTTGATTTATTAACCTAGGTTAAGTGGTTGCGGAAAAAATAAAAAACCTGCTCATGAAATCTCCCATGTTAATAAAAGTACCTGAAGCGATTGTGTTGTGTTGTGTTGGGGCTTGGTTGTGTGATTTGTCATGTCTTATGGGAAAAATGCTTTTGGCTTTTCCTCATTCATTTTAATGTAAACTTCACATTTGCTTTTACCAATCAGTTCAGCTCTATAAAACAATCATTTTGGTGTTTTAATTGTGATTCTTCGTCCAACCGTTGCAGAGATATTCAAAGTGCTAAACGCAGTACGTTGTCCAATGTTAATGTGGTTTCACGTACTACTGGTATATTGATATTTGCACAAAACATTGATTTATGTTTACCGTCCCCATAGCAGAAAACCTGCATTCTCAGTCCTAATGTTGTTCTTATGGAGAATAAGTAAAGATTTATATCTCCCATGATTAATAAAACTTGGCATGTAGCTTCGAATGGTTAAGTAATATGGATAATTGCGTAATAACACATTTCTTATTTTGCTTTTCACAGCAAACTTACTTACTCAGCCATAACCTTATTCTTTTGGGGAATGAATAAAATGCTATAGATCACCTATTTATTTATGTATTCTTATGAAACTTGGTAAGTGGCTTTAGATGGTAATAAGAAACACATGAATTCATTGTAAATATGATGAGTAAGCAGTTTTTCTATGACGGGGTATTTATTCTTGGTGTTTCCTTCCTAAACCTAACGGTTTAGACTCCAGAGATACACATAGGGTGAGCTAATCATTGATAAAACAATAAAAATCACTTGAATTAGTAGCTCTGGAAGGTGAACGGTTAGGATTACTGAAAAAAATATAAATTGAATTCATTTTTTCTGCTACATGATATTGATGTACCGATTAAAAATGTAGGTATTACCTTGTTCAATATCCTTGGTGAGGTGTGGTCACTGCATGTTTCGTGGCAACTACCACGACTTCAGGTGATCCTCTATTGTATATTCGTCATTAGAATTTAACATTTGAACACAAAACACAAACGAATATACTCAAAACAGTCACAATACACTTACACATTCTCGGTAACGGAACACGAACAAACATTGAATTGTATGAGGTGGTTTTATATGAGGTCGCCGCCTCGCCGGCCCGACCTCATGCGTGCACACACCGCGACCGATTCAATGTTTGTTCGTGTTCCAGTACCAAGAATGTGTAAGTGTATTGTGACTGTTTTGAGTATATTCGTTTGTGTTTTGTGTTTTAATTTTATATTCTAATGACGAATCTACAATAGAGGATCACCTAAAGTCGTGGCAATTGCCTCGAAACATGCAGTGACCACACCTCACCAAGGATATTGAACAAGGTAATACCTACATTTAAAAAAATATAAAGTATAATAACTTTAAAAAATTACTATTCATAAAAAAACAAGATGACAGCTATATTGGAAAAGTTGCAGATCAATTACAATTTTCTAAATTATACAGAAACAAAAATTCAGAAAAGTTCCTTTTTAACTTTTTTTAATAGCACTTATACTTTTTAGAAATAAAACAGCTGATACACTTTTATTAATCACCCTGTATAGAAACCATCTAGTATTGTTATAATTTTTCATAAATATTCAAACCCTTTTTTAGGAATCACAGAATAATACACACAACAGTTTGAAGAGGGGAGATCCCTCTCAGTTCCTCATCCTCTCAGGGTGAAAAGGTAATCATCGTAGTAACATATTCAAAATATCCTTTATTGGTCAATTTTAGTTACACATTTTACAAGTCTTAACTATAGTAATCTGTATGGTGAACAAATAAATGTGTTTCTAAAACATAAATAAAACTAATTTTGAATCCTTATAAACCCTATAATTTCCGACTTAAAATTTTTCCAGAAATGAGGGTGGTGTCACATTGTTAGGACCCTAAAACACTATCAACCATACAGTTTAAACAGTTTAATCAAATTCGTTAGTGTTGTTTTGGAGAAATTTGAATTTGTCATGTCTTTTAGTATTTTAAATGATAATTGCCCTTTAATCCAAATTAATATACGTATATTAACAATTTATAAACTGTAAATTAATATCTAAAATAAGTCAGATTTCTGAAAAAAACATCTTTCCAAAGGTTTATAAAAATCAAATGTTCAACAGCAAATAAATTTATTTTTCCTTTTTCAGCGAATTTCCCCTAAAGGGAAGAAACTATTACCGTAGGCGGAATGGTAAGATTTAAGCCTTACCATTCCATGATACCATGATAACATTTTGTTTTGAGGTCCCCAGATGCCAAAAACACTATTCGTTCAAATTTATATTATTTTTTGTGTCCGTTACCGTGATAACTTTTGAAAGAAACGCCCGATTTTGATAAAATTTGGCACACATGTGTAGAGTAACATTTGTGACTTTAATTTTGAAAAGCATATTGATCGGACTATTTGAAGGGGATTTTAAATTTTCCTAAAATCAATTTTTAGAATTTTTTCCCCTACAATTTTATAAACACTTAATATTGGTTATAGCAATTTTATAGAGTTTAAAATCAAATAATTTTGAATTTTGAATCATTAACCCAGGTTAAATGGTTGTAGAGGAAAGTCAAAAAAACGCGTCCATAAAATTTCCCATGTAATCTTATGGGAAAAATGTTTTTGGATTTTCCTCAAATAATTTTACCAAAAACTTCACATTTCGTTTTACCAATCAGTGTAGCTTTACAAAACAGTCATTTTGGTGTTTTAATTGTAGTTCTACGTCCAACCGTTACAGAGATATTCTAAGTGCTAAACACAGTTCGTTGACCAATGTTATCCTTTTGGATGATAAATAAAATTTGATATCTTGATTATTTAAGAATGTATATTGATGAAACTTGGTATGTGGCTTCAACTAGGGTTGGTATATTGATAGTTGCACAAAAAAGGTTTTTTGTTCATTTTCCCCGTAGCAGCAAACCTGCATACTCGGCGCTGACGTTATTCATATGGAGAATAAGTAAAGTTGTATATCTCCCTTAGTTATGACCCTAAATTAATACAACTTGGTACACCTGGTTGAGTTATATTGATAATTGCAAAAATACACATTTTTTATGTTCCTCGTTGCAGGAAACCTGCGTAATCAGCCCTAATGTTATTTTTGTGGAGAATAAATAAAATTCAATATATATCACTTACTTATGAATGTATTTTTGTGAAACTTGGTAAGTGGCTCTAGGTAGTAGTGAGACACATATATATGCATAATAAATTTGCTGAGTACGCAGGTTTGCTGTGTGTATTTACTTTAATTTAGGAGCATGTGGGGGTAGTAAGAGGTAAATTTAAAAGATAATATTGCCATATACTATCCAATTTGCCATTTACTGGCAATATTTACCATTATACTATGTGAAAAAGTCTGAAATATGGATCATTTGCTAGAAATGTTTTTGCTTATTTCCTTGACCAAATAGTAAGATTTTAAAATTATTCCAGGGTTTAGAAAAATTGTCATAAGTTGAATGTGTACAATATTGGTCTTAATACGCGAGAGAGAAACACACGGAAAATATCTCGAAGGCCAAACATCATGCCTTCTACTTGGTCGCCTATCACGGCATTTCAGACGTGTGCAACTGTAACACTACGGACGGTATCAATAACAGCCTGCAGTTTGTTACAACTCCCTTCTAAATATTACATGCTAGATGTACGAGTGTGATAAAAACAAACGTCAAGGATCCCACACGCTACACAGCCTCTTATCGCAAAACCTTTAGCACAGGTACAGTATCAATAGCAGTAAACAGTTGCTTCAATTTCATTACTAAATGTGGCATGTTTTATGTACAGATGTGATAAAATGTCCGGATTACAATGAGTAATGTGAGTGTGATAAAACAAACACCAAATATCCCACACGCTACACAGTAACGGCCTCTTATCGCAAGACCTTTGGCGCAGGTACAGTATCAATAGCAGTCCACAGTTGCTTCAATTGCATTACTAAATGTGGCATGTTAGATGTACAGATGTGATAAAATGTCCGGATTACAATGAGTAATGTGAGTGTGATAAAACAAACACCAAATATCCCACACGCTACACAGTAACGGCCTCTTATCGCAAGACCTTTGGCGCAGGTACAGTATCAATAGCAGTCCACAGTTGCTTCCATTGCATTACATGTGACATGCTAGATGTACAGATGTGATAAAATATCCGCATTACAATGAGTAATAGGAGACCAGATGTTGTGTATTGTTAGTGATACATGTTCCACGCACATATTTATACATCTCGAGTATATTTCTCATAAATGCATCTTACTTTGTAATATCCTTTACTGTGTTTAGTGATAGTAAACATCTTAATTAATAATTTATTGATTTAATACTGCTAATGATGATTATATTTGTACTAAGTTCAGTTGTGGGTAACGGTAACATTTTCAAGTATTTTCTATGAGTAAAATATGCATGACCCAATTCAAATAAAGAGTAAGAATTTATTCCAGAACTGCCTTTAAATAACATTTTATCAGTAAAAACGCGTATATATATTTAGTGGTTACACGCTTAATCTTAATTGCAATTATTTCTTCTTGAGAACAGTAAACCACATCATCGAGAAATAAACATAACTAAGTGTTTTGGGGAACTTAAAACAAAGAAAACTCTGTCCCTGGCACACAACTGAAAATACTAAACAACATTTTAAGAAATTAGCATCACTATTTATCATTTATCATATGTACAGTCCGCATATTTATGCAAAGTTTATGCCAGCACAATACTAAATAAAGATGAAATGGATAAGAACAGTCAAATTACCTTTTTTAAACTATAACCATTAAACTGTAAATCATTAAGGCATTTTTCACTTTTTTAATATATAACTATGTAATTTAAGAAAATATACACTAAAATTAAGCGCTTAAAATTACATACAAATTTACACAATTTGTGTATAAGATAAATTGACATACAAATATTGGAAAAAGGAACCTAAGGACCTAAGTCACGTGAGTGGATCACAATATTGAAAATGGTAATTATTAATATTATATTACTGATCACAAAAATAACGATCAAACATTTGGTATTTAGACGTATTATACAAAATAATAATATTTCTCATTTGTGCTCAGAGCTGGAAGAGAACAAGATGCTTTTTCTAATGGAAGAAACTTATCAATCGGCGATGTTTTCAGCGCAGCTTCATTGTTGATTCCCATCAACTTCAGGAAGTTAATCTCCGCGATTGAATGTCCATCCCGGTCAATATCACTGTATCTCCCCACCCAACAAGGCATCTAACTTACTTTAATTTAACAAAAAATATAATTTCACTGAATCCTCCTCTAGCTTTTACCTTTGGTAATCAAGTTATTGAACTTTTAGGGATATTTGTATAAAGAGTGGGCAAAAACACCCCATCGATAATATAGATTATTTTATATTATCGATATTTGGAATATTTTTTTGGATTCCTTCACAAGAGTGAGGGCCTACATTAAAAAATTCCAAGTTTAAATTTTTAATACCAAGGCAAAGTGGGTTGCAACGTAGAAAATAATGTTAAAATGGAACAGTGGGCGTGTTATACTATATCATAGTATCATAGTTGGGGCTGAACCTTCATTTAGCGGTATTTTGGAAGTCACTTACAGGACTTGGTAGGACAAGAATATTTAATAGATACAATGGAAATAGGTAAATCTAAAAAATAGCTGCCTTTAATATATATTATATTTGAACCCCTTCAGTTATTTAATAATAAAATATTGGAAACCAAATAAATTGCAGAAATATGTTTTAATAACGTACGCGTAAAAATATATTTAGATAGTAAGGACAGCATCAACAAATCAGGATTATGCTTTTGAAATTGTTGGGTGGAGCTAGACCTTCATTTAGCTATACATGAGAAGTCAAATTCGTTTCTTTTTTTAGAAGTATGGAATTATTTGCTCCGCTCCCACTGAATTGAAGTGTTTTTTCCACTAGTGGGATTTTTACCAAATGAAAGCACACGGTCTCAATCTCTCAGAGTACTGGTGGCTTTGGTATTTGGCCCACCCTGAGAGTCGAACACATGACCCTTTGCATGAAATCCATTTAAACTAGTTTTTAAATGTTTTTGTTTTAATATATCACCTAGGTGGAATAAATTGATTTAGTAATGCAGTATCACCAACATCGTTCCATGCTCCACATTTGCTGTACAATTTAACATGTTGAAATAACGAAACTCATAGTATAAACCGTTCAGTTCTGTTTAAAATGTTAAAAGCTTAAATAAAGAATTCGTTAATTAAACAAAATATACATATATATCAAACTGTTACCTATCTTGGAGCAACATGGCCTACAAAAATAGTACTATTTTTGTAAATAGTACTTTATTTACAAAAAATAAAAGCTGTAGGCCTAACTCCTTAGTCAGTGTAAATAGTATATTGGAATAGTTAAATTATTAATTCATTTATAGTTAACTTAATTATTGAACTTACTGAACAACCTTTCATCAATATATAAATAAGGTTTAATAGTTTCATGATTACGGCATTATTTGACAAATTAATGAAGTTGGCAGTGTTCAACCCTCGAGCAGTACTAATTATCAAAATAAAAAACCATCACAGAAACTCATTATAACTTAATGGATTTTGGTAATTAATTTAACTTTACTAATTAATGTTTCCACTCCAAATAAATTCCTAAAATAGTGCGTCAAAATTTGTTTATGAAATATAGCTTATGCACAAGTTATTGTTGGCTTTTCTAAGGGTTTGTAAGGGAATGGTAATGTAAACTTACATTATGAGACTAAATGATAGCTTGTTCAAGATGTTTTTACAATTTAGATGAAAAAAATTTGAAGGATCTGCAGGTGGTTTAAATATTCATAATATTATTCTTCTGGCCATTGGGATCCAAGAGGGGTTTTTGTCTCATCAACACGTTTCCAAGCACTTATATTCTCTGCCATCTTTGGTTCCGCTCCGTTTTTCATATATTATTCTTTTCTTGGCCTTTTCATTGCACTTGTGGCTTCCCTAGTGGAACGATACTCCCCTAATCATAGAACTTTAATTTATTCTCAGGAGATGGCCCAGCCACCATAATGTATGGATGCACTCCAGTTATATTTTGTTTGATGTACACATAAAGCTCTGACAACGCTTTATATATATATGTGTGTGTGTGTGTGTGTGTGTGTGTGTGTGTGTGTGTGTGTGTGTGTGTGTGTGTGTGTGTGTGTGTGAACTCACAATAACAGTATATATTCAGGGACACCCTTCAATCTAGGGCCAAATAATCTTATTCTTATTTTGTTAAAAAAGTAATCAATTTATTTTGCCACGGCTTTGTAAGTGACCAAACCTTGAGCTACATAACAAATTTGGCTGTACCATTATTTTATATACTTTACTATCCATAGACAACGGTTTTTATTATTAAAAGCTTTAACAAACTACAGTATGTTCTGTCTGATGCTGTGCTAACTTGTTCATAACTAATTTTAGCCAGCAGATCTCAGTAAAATTTGTCTAATCGTCATTAACTCGACGTCCATTGTCATGAGTGTATTATTTAGTCTTAACAACTCTTCTTTAGGCTCAGTTATAGCAACTACATCATCCGCAAAGATTAAAATGTTGATTTGTTCCCGAACTTCCAAGGATTCAACTTCTAGGTTTATTTAGCGATTTTTCTAATAACATGTTTAATACTAAAGACGGCCACACACTACCGGACTTTTCCCCGAACAAGACATCGAACCGAGCAGGATTTGGCTTCGAAGGGAGAAAATCCGGTAGTTTGTGGGGCCTCCGCACCAGACACCGAACAAGACATCGAACCGAGCATCGAGCGCTCTTGAGGCGGTTTTTTGACGAAGGATCAAAGAAAGATCGGTCCGATGACTTGTTCGGGGTCTGGTTCGGGGTTCGATAGTGTGTGGTACCTCCACGCTGCTCCGAGCGCCGTCCCGAGCGCCGTCTCGAGCGCCGTCACGAGCCCAGCCGTACTTACTTGACATAAACATTAACCCTACTACACTGTTGGTGTTTTTTTTAATAAATTAAAGGTAGTAAGACTTAATTGTTGAAATGAAAGGAGATTTATACAAACCTCGAAATGTAAAATTACAACATGTATCTCTTGTGTATTTTAATTTCTCATAAAACCAAGCAGTTCAAATTGGCAGCAAAAAACTTATAGGGCAACTTTGAGACACTCTAGAGTGTAACCATAATTCTTTTTTTATGTGAATAAGTTTTGTTGTAACAGTATAAACGTTAGCAAAGTTATGGTATTTGTTATGTGTTATTTTATTGCATTAATTTATATATACTTTTTACTATATTCCATTTGTAATAAATTACATGTTGCATTACTTTTTGATTTACTAAATTATTACAACCACCTTATTGTTGTTACAACCCTCCTACATAATTAATAATATCCAGGCCTATTTCTTTTGCAAGAAACAGTAATAGATATTTGATTTGTTAACAGATAAATCTGCTAAACTAATTTAACCTAAATAAAATTAATAATGTTAGTAAAATCAATTCATATGTAACTATAAATTAATCTCTACTAAATAACCCCAGCCCCCTACCAGCCTACCTGCATCTCCTAAACCCCTTATAATGCCACTACCCCCTCACCTAAATATGTACCTGACAACAAATTACTATTTAAAACTAATTGTATTATGTAATATTCGAAACAAACTTGCCTTAATGTTTTTAAGAACATCGCAAAGTGCTTGGCAAACCTCCGGTATAATTTTACCGATAGCTTGTTCAGATATTCTGAATAGGAATCGCAAGCTTCTGTAGTTGTCACCAGTCGCCAGAAAACGCAAAGTTACCGCTAACCTGTCTTGAGCGGATATTGCTTTCCGCAAGTGCGTATCTTGTTTAGACATCTTCCCTCCAATCAGCATTAGAAGGTATTCAAAATCTACAGGGGACATTCTTGTAAAATTTTTGTACTGTCCACTAACTTGCTAAAATTTTAAGTCCGATATCAATGTACCTCCGCCACAGTCTTGCCTCTTTTCAAACAGCAGAGTTTCCCACCAACGGCATCTCCTTTTCTTTCTTCTGTTTTTGAGAGTGGCCAGATGGATGTAAATGTAAGCAGCTGCAGCAGCCGCCTCCCCTTCCATCACTAACTACACCAAAATCACAAACAAATACACAAGAACACGGAATACAACAGTGCACACAAGTACATGAGTAGAGGAGAAACACCGTTTTAGGGCCGTAATCGGCGCTTTTTTCCCATGTTATTCTTATGGGGAGCCGTTTTTGCACCGACACCAGCTCCCGCCTTACACAAGTTTCCTGTACTAGTACCCTTGCCACATTTTCCCCATCCTCTATATTTAAAATCTAACTTTGGATTTGTCAATTTATCTAATGCATTAATAAATCCCAAATTAACTATTATGGTCGAATTAAAACTGCCAACTTGCTGATTTTTTGCACTCGCCATAATTTCCTTTTGACTCTTGCCATATTTTTCCCAATTTTAAAATTTGAATTCATTTTAATACATCCTTTGCAGAAATCCACGAGTTCTGGCTACTTGGGAACCTGAGCCATTTGACATATAATAAATCACCTTTCCTCCTAATTACCTTCTCTACCAAATACATGTCTTTATATTTAGTCTTTAACAATTCTTCTGTATAAAATCCTCCTTTGATTATATTGCCATTTTCATCTTTCAAAATATAAGTCACAGGCTTTGTTTTCTTAACTTCTGCTATTGTAAAAAGCTCTCCCGTCCAGTTAGGAGTATATCCTTTACTAAATACATGTTTATATTTAGATATCCTTACACTATCCCCCACCTTATATCTTGGCTTTGTAACTTGTACTTTAGATGCTAACCTTTCATGTACATCTTTAGAGTTCTTAGCACTTACTTGGTTAGGCTTCATCCCTATGGATCTATGTACTTTATTATTATATATCCTTATTAACTTTGGAAGTAAATCCAACCACTTGTAACTCCCTTGTGCACTAAACTCTCTATACAACCAATTCTTTAAAGTTCTCTGGAACCTTTCCACAATAGCCGCCTTAGTTGTAGAGTAAGTGTGGTAGTGATTAATATTTAGAATTTTCATTAGTTTGGTAAAATGTTCATTAAAAAATTCTTTTCCGTTATCAGATTGAATATTTTTAACTCCCTTTGGGAGAATAGTTTTTATAGCTTCTGTGACTACTAATCCAGTTTTATTCTTTAGTGGAGCAGCATAAGCTTTTTTAGAAAATGTGTCTATTAAAGTTAAAATATATTTATTCCCAGAATTCTCTCTAGCATAATTCCGCATATCTATTAAATCTATTTGAACAGTTTCGTTTATACCCAACACCTTAAAAGACCTTCTAACAAAGTTCTTTCTCGTTGGCTTATGCAATTCGTAAGCAATTTGTTTCCATTTTTTATTCTTTATTTTTAATGTTAACGTATCTGCCAGTCTCTGTCGTTTCAAAAACACCTCCATTGCTACCAATTAACATACCATCACTCATTCTTTGATATACATAGTTTTTTGGCAAATATGCCTCTCCATCTAAAGTCTTAAATCCGCTTAAAGATGTAGGGTCTGCAACCAACAATTTAGGATTGTACATCATCAAATCGATTTGATTATTGTCTTGTATAAATTTATTAGTTTTATTGTTAAACCTTAATGCGTGTGATTTTAAACAAATATCAAATTTAATATTGTCTTGTCTAAAAGTTTTAATATTATCGTCATACCTCAAAACTTGCGACATTAAACAAATATCACTCCTATCTTTGCCTTCAGGTACATTCTTTATTAATTTGTCCTCTGCATCCCACATATCGCTATCTAATGTTAATACATTATAATTTTTATCCCCCTGTTTTATTATGCTTTTCTCACCTTTTGTTAATATTTGCTTAACAACAGCCACATCATTTGGCAATGTTCCAGGTAAAATGTTTGTTAATTGCTTATTTTTACCATCAAATTTAAGACCGTCTAAAGTCACAGTCTGATGTTTTGTAACACAATCGTTCTCATCAACAGCGGGTTTAACACGAACTAGCCTTTTATTATTAAAATCCCAAAAGTTTAGATCCATTTTTGGTACTTGAGAGACGTTTACAACATCATCGCTTTCTTTACCAGCCAACAAATTACTTATTTTTCGCTTTTTGGCATTCCAAATACCATTCTCCGATTCCAAAAATTCATAATTATTTTTGTCTTGTACAAAGACACCATCTTTTCTTATTAAAGTTTGCTCTAATGTGGGTACATCGGTTGAGCTTTCACCTCGTTTAACATTAGTAATTTTGCGTTTATTAGCGTTCCAATTATTACTCTTGGATTCTAAAAACTTATATTTAGTATTACCTTGTACAAAAGCATCACCTTTTCTAGTTAACGTCTGCCCCAAAGTCGATACATCGTCAGTAAACTCTCCACCTTTAACACTACTAATTTTATAATTTAAAGCATTCCAACCATCATCTTTTAGATTTAAAGTAGTTTCTTTAAAACTTCTAGCTTCTGGTTTACTATATGGGTTATATACGCGATAAAATTTATCTATCATCTTTTTATTTAATAAACAATTCCACTTTCCCTCAATTCTTCTATGATAGAATCTATCTCATTATCCACTCCAGAATTTCCCGCCAATCGGCTTAACCAAAGCAGTCTTAACCTATCTACAAGCTCATTAGGATCGTCCCAATAAACATAGTCTATTTTATTACCAGTTACCTGCCTTAAACCTTCACCAACAGTCTTAAACAGGGGTTTAATTATATTAAGATATTTAGTGTGTTTATTACTTGACATCACCGCACCTGGTTTATAACCCTTTAAATGTGCATTTGTAGCTTCCAAAATCTCTTTATAATTTTGCAAATCAACCTGACTATAGTTTACGGGTTCTTTTAAAGTTAACAATTCCCACAATCCCTTTGTCCCTTTATAAATTGTTTCTCCAACTGTAACATCATCATTGGCAATTTGAACTTCCTGATTCCCAATAAAAAATTTATTTCCTTCTCGCCTAATACCATATGTGGTGTCTGTCATACTACTTCTACTAAGGTAATTTCCTAAATAGTCTGATGCTAAAAGACCAAAATCTAATTTGTGCGGTGTTATCTGTGTTATTCTTGGTATTCTAGACGGGGTCTTTTCTAAAGTCATTGGGAGAACTGGCCTCTCTGTTTTTGTGGCTAAATTTTTTAATTCTTGCAAAGGCTCTATTAACGGTTGGAATGTTTGGAACCTCTCTTCAGCCTCTAGAAATTTACCACGTTTTAACGCCCTATATTTTTCTCTTATTTGTTTTGCAGACTCTACCAATTCTTGTTGAATATTTGTTTTCATTTTATTTACATTTTATTTATCTCATTTGTCAAAGGATTATACTCAAACACTTTATCGTGTATTATTAGGCAATATGCAGATGTGTTTGAAGGGACATTTTCTGCAGTTTCAATTTCTAATTTAATATCTACAACCCCCTCTTTGACTGATTCATTCTGCCTAGAACAATCTATTACAATTAGAGGATATTTCTTTATAAAGTCAGCTCTGTTAAACATAGGATCGGGGACGGTGTTGTAGTAACTCTCCCTAAACCTCACAAACATCTCATAAGCTTTAGAGGCATCTCCATTTTCAAAGTCGAGATTTAAATCACTATAAGGATAATATTCAGAGTTTAAAAACACTTTGAGATTTTTCAATTTACAGTGATCAAATTCATCAGTTCTTTTTCGTGCACTGTTGTCCCTACCAGTTTGGAAACCAAATATAATAAACCTAGGCTTCTCCAAACTCGAAGACGTCTTAACTGACCATGTATGTCTCTTGGTTTCGGGGTATGATGGGAGTTCGTGTAGCTCCAAACTTCTAAATGCAATTTGCAAATTTTTATTTTGCAATAACATCTTTTGTAATTGAAGCTTCTCCCCATCAGATGGTACCACATGCGGCATCACCCACTGAATCGATTTAAGTGTAATTTTAGGAATAGGATCGACACCAGTTGGAGCATTAGATGTTGTTAATATACAATTCAAGTCGTTTTTGGATCTTTTCCACACCAATTCTTGTTTAACATTTACTAAAACCTTATTAAAATCCTCAAACACACCCATTAACAGCTCTAACGGGGCACAAGTACTAAACTTGCCGCTTTTATGGAACTCCTTTAAATTTTCATCAGAATCAAATGCTACATTTGACAATTTAGTTGTTTTATTGTAAGAGCACAATATTTTCATAAGACTGGAAATTCCCGGATTTCTTACAATATCTATTTCTTTACCAGCAACTTCGTATCTAATTTCGTCAAATAAGAATGCAAATGCATTATTTATAAAATGTCCTTTATCATGATTCTCTATTTCTCCTTTAATATACAGATAACTCCTACATGGGAGTGTTAGTAAATCTTGATTATTTATGCATATTCGAATTTCATCGGAATTATTTATTGCTAAAGTGTTGTGTGGAACATAGGAGTGATTTGTAATTTTAACCACGCTATCGTCGTATTGGAATTTTCCTGTAACGTCTAGAAAATCTTCCATTTTTATTAATAGAAAATTTTAACTTCAACCCAATTGATCGCAGAAACCTGGCATTTTGCACACTCAGTCCGTTCTTGTAAATTCTCATATCTTTTTTATATGACAAGTAATTGTAGTTTCTTCTTTATTAAAGTCAATTGGCTTGTCGTGTTGATCTGAAAATGTAATGCTAACAACATCTAAACTTCTCTTATTTACAGGGAAGTATATAATATTTCTGGGGACCTCAATAATTTTGTAGCCGGGAGGAGCTTCTGGGTAAAAACTGTGTATGGTGTGTGATTTGTCACCATTCAAATAAGACCCATTCGCAATATTACATTTTACTCTAATCACATTTACATTATTTATGTTGATTTTATTTACGGATTTAAACGCAATATCTGGAGTAGAAAATCCTTTAAATCCCAATAATTCAGACCCTAAACACGGTTTTGTAAAATCAAACACATGGCCAGAATGTAATGTGGCTTTCATAGTTTTATTATCGGCTATAAGTACAAAATCTGGGAGTTGCTTTTGAATTTCCTTCGCAAGCTCAAACACTTCGTATGTACCTTCAGCAATTTCAATTACATTTAGAGCTTTGTGATCGTAATAATACACATCCTCACCCTCGTCTATAGTTAATTTTGTGTCTTTAAGTTTATTTAATTTTGGAACTAGCCCTTTGTAAAATATAAGTTTGACTTTTGTATTAATTAATGCTACTTTATTTTGTATAATAACTTCAACTTTACCATCTAATGCCCGGTTTAATTCGTCAATTGTGACCTCCCCTTTTGGGGTTGTAATTTTGTGCATTTTGTAATATGTCAAAGTATTTAGAGGTTTTTTAACATTAAATATAGAATTATAACTTTGAAAATCTACCAGTCCAATTACATAATCACCATTTAATTCTATAGGAGGAAAGAACACCGACTTCAACTCTGGCTCTGTACCCGTAAATGTTATAGTAAATGAATCCATTTTTATAAACCAAAAATTTTTCAGAAATGATAAACATAAAATTCCACAAATGGAACTGTTTAAATCTTGTATTTGATCAGTTGTATAGTAAATTTTAGATGGTACAAAATATTCAATTACCTCTTTTGGAGGCTGTATTCCGAATGGGTCAAAATATATTACAATATCTTTATTTTTACGATATGCTGTCCAATGTGTGCCCCTGTCACTGTCTAAATTAATAATTCCACATTCTCTTACTTTTGGTCTCTGTTTTCTTAGCTCGTTTTTTAGGTACACTCCTCGAAAGTGAGGCACGTCTCTTGCGGCCTCTAACAGCTGAAAGTTGTCCATCTTTTTTATTAAATTTTAATCCCATTCCCATTTTTGCCTTGGCCTTCATCAAATTTGTCACTGCATAAGCTGCTGCTTTTTCAGCCAGATTGGCGTCCTTTGCCGAAACCCTAGTCCAAGCCTGGTCCGCTAATCTCATATCTGCCTTGTTCCGGGCGGCTGTATCAGGATTATTCATGTAGAATATGTCGTGCTCTTTACAATAAGAGTCTAGCTTATTTTTTGAAGGTACATTTCTGGCTAAATTTTCACGCACGTTTGTGCCAGGTCCACACCAACTATAATTTCCAGGTATGTGGAGGGGGAAAGGAAGGTTGTTTATAAGGGTATTTAACAAGCCACGGCCTCTATATGGCTTTAAGAATAATCCCTTACCTTGGACATTTTTACACTTTCTCTTTGCCATTTTTATTATATAAAAAATGTCATTTATTCAACAAAAGAACAAATTTAAAATAGCACATAAAGAAAATACACCAAAGAAGTTGGGTCTATTTCCTAATAATATTCGCTGTCTTATAATAGGGCCTAGCGGTTCGGGGAAGACCGTTGTAATTTATAACTTAATTGTAAAAAAGCAAGGATTAAAGTTTACAAATTTATATATAATATCCAAATCTTTAGAACAAGAAAAATATAAAAAAATAATTGAAATATTCCGTCTGTGTGATGAAGTTAAATTACACACATATTCAAACTGTGAAATCACACCAAATGATGTAGAATCACACTCAATAGTTGTATTTGACGACATAAATAGTCCAAATATCACACAATTTTTCTCAATGGGCAGACACAAAAATATTAACAGTTTTTACTTGTGTCAATCTTACAGTAAAGTAAACAAACATTTACGTGACAATGTTAATTTTCTAATATTATTTAAACAAGACGATTTAAATTTAAAACATGTGTATAACAATCATGTAGGGAATGATTTTTCATTTAACCAATTTAGAAATCTCTGCCATCAATGCTGGGACAGGTCTAAATATGGCTTTTTTGTAATAGACAAGGAAAGGCCAAAGAATAATGGGAAATATAGATTTAAGTTTGACCAATTTTATAATGACCGAGGGCAAGAGTGTTAATGCCATCCAGAATAAACCTCTTGTCGTCATCAAAAGAGAGTACCTTTTTGTTCATCGTTAATGTTTGAAGATGGTGGTTTGTGGATTTAATTCTTGTAACATTCTCATAGTAATCTTCCCCGGTTGCAAGACAGTTTAAGTAATGTTGGTGTCTTAAGAGATGTTTAACTGTAGCATTGTCAGCCCCCTTTGCCTTTTTAACCTCTAGCTCATTTTGCTTTTCTTTTTCGTATAACCATTGTAAAGGAATGAAAGAGTATAATTTTGGCCTTAAACCACAATATTCATACATAATTTGACCATTTAATTCGTCTTTAAACTTGCCCTAACTTTTTAATTTTTATCAGAGTATAAGAAATGGTCTTTACTATATGCAGAGGTGTCGAAACAGTCCAAGTCACATTGTATTTCCTTGTAAAAGTCCTCTGTTACTATAGAATAAAGAAGGCTGTCTGTGTCTGTCATTAAGAACTTTTTATTCTTAAATTTTGACATATAATTATAGTGGAAATCATACATTATTACTTTACTGATATCCAAAATGGTCATTCCTAAATATATTGGTTTATCAAAATTTACAATTAATTTATTTAAATGTACAGCATGCAACTTGTTATCGAACATTTTGCTACAGTCAAACCTTGGCTTTGTAACGTACTTTGTTAACTTAGACTCGTCTACAAGATGTATATCACGAAACTTACGTTGGTTCATAATTGTTCGACCAAAGAGACTGTTATTTAACAGTTTGTAAAAGTCTTTTTCAAAATCATGTTTAGCTTTTTGTCGCTTTTCAATATTAAAATTAATATAGGGTGCAAGCCATTTCGACTGTCTAAATTTTAGAATTCTGTGGTATTTTGTAACTACCAAACCCAGTTCTTCGTATTTTTTTAGTGCTTTATAATGCAAAATATATTTAGTTTTGTCATTTAAATTTGGTATTAATTTTCCATTCATTTTTTCTGGTGCGAGTGGGTAGTCATTATGCAAATCGTGTAAACTTTTATCGTATTTTAAATCAACTTCCAAAATAAATCCAAAGTTTTCATTTTGATTGTATTTATAATCTTTCTCATTTGTCCATCTAAAGCCATCGATGGGCAACGACTCGCACATTGCTGTAGAGTATAGCGAGTTACAGTCTAAGTATACAAGATATGTGCTTTCTTGATTTGGGTTATAATATTCGCCCATGTACTTATTATTGGCTTTAGCATAGCGCGTGGAAATCATACTTACACCACCTCTAATGGCATGTTCTATAAACAAATGCATGTCAATGTCACGAAATAATTGTAATTTTATGCCGGTCATTCTAAGACACGCCTCCCATGTTAGTCCAGGCAATGAGTACATATGAACAGGGTCGAGTTTATAATCCTTTAAACATAAGTCCCTAAATGTCTCAAACACATCAGCCAATAACAAAACATCTGTTTTAAGGTATAAATCGTGATATTCTTTTAAATTCTTTATATTAAAATGATTCCATACGTTTTTAGCGTGTTCATATTGTGCAGGAGATATACATTCTTTAGTTAGACTACTGTAAAATGCATCTATGGGTGGGAGAGGCTCTAAAAACTTTTCTGGTCCTGTCATGTATTCGTACGGAAATTCGCCCTTACGTTGTAGTAGTGGATTGTCTATAAATCTAAATGTATTTAAATTGGAAGCTAATTTGCTTAAGGGAAGGGACAGAAAGTTGTAGGAATCCAAAAATACTAAATCATCAACAGAGAATGAAATATACGTTTCCATATCTTTGGCTATGCAATTCAGTTTGCGATTAAATTTTCCTAAGTTTTGCATTATTAAATGTCCATCATAGTTTTTAAGATTGTGGAAGAATACTGGAATTTTCTTGGTTACTTTATAGTTTAAATTACAAGAGTTATGGGAGGGCCCTCTGAACTCACCTGTTAAGTGACAATGGTCGCGCACTTTATCACACAGTAACGGCTGGCGGCATATGTGGCAGCGTGTAGAGTTTTGAAATAACGTCTCTTGCTCTGGAGTCATTACAAGGGGAACATATACTCCCATCTGACTTTTAATAAAGTCATAAGTTTTAAATAATTTTTCGAAAAACACATCCATTACATTTTCACCACTGTACAACTCTTCGTAAATAATTTTAGAATCTCTCACTACAACATAAGCAAATCCAGAAGCAGTGTGTTTGTTAGAGTTTATAAAGCATTCGAAATCTGCATAAATCACAAAGGGAGCTTTAAGTTGATATTTGTAATTCGTAAATTGTAATGTATCTTTTTTAGACATTTGTACTCTTTGGGCAACAAAGGTTTTACAATATGTTATGTGACGTTCCAATATTTCTTTAGTGTAAAAATGTTGCAAACAGAACTTGCAAAAATATTTCTTATGGTTATCTTTTGTATAATTAAACATTAACTTATCAAAATCACGAATTAAACAGTAATGTGATTTGCGGCTTTGTTTTAAAAGCAGCAGGTTTGCGTGCGTATTACTATTTAGTTTAGTTATTCTCAATGGATATATTAATTGTCCTTCAATTCCATATACATTAACACTTATATTATTTTGTTTTTCAAATTTATCAATGTCGGATATTTTTACGGGATATTTTATATTTGACATATTCAACTGACCTATGTGGGGTTCGTAGTAAAATACTTGATTTGCATGTTCTCAATGATTCCTTGGATTTAATTTTGCTAAAATACTCCACACAAAACATTTTTTATCACTATTTTTAATATTTAAAACAGCGTGTTTTGATTTTATATTTTCTGGTGTGGGGATGTATGACTTGGGAGTTAGGGGTTTATACTTGTAAACATGCAGCTGCCAGTATTTAGTATGGTCATATATCCATCCACTACCTTCTGATTGAAATTTGTGTAAAGATGTGTCGATTTTTAAAAGTGAATTTTCAATTTGTGTCTTTAATTGTGCTTTCTCAATTGATAAATTAGTTAAACTTCGAAAGTTAGCGATAGTTTCTTTATCAATTAATAATTCACCATTCTTACTAACTGTGTGTTTGATAAATTTCACTCTCCTAATAAGAATCCATTTTATTGGTAAAGGACATGATTGAAGGGTGTTTAATATATCCACGGACTCACCTTGAAACTTAAACACATTATAGGGTCGCTTGTCACATCGTAGGTGGTGGCGGGGTTTGTTCCGAGTGATGACTCTCTTACACACATTACAAGTATTGTGGTTCTCTAGCATATGCATTTTAAAATTGCTATTGTCAAATATTTTATGGCATTTTTTACAAATTTTAGGAATAACTTTGTGAATGTTACGATAGTGTCTGATTAAATTACTTCTTTTGGAGCAGGGCACGGAGCAGATTGCACAGGACAACATGTTTGATGTAATTAAATTTTGAGATGACATTACTCTGTTTTTTATAAACAAAAATTACCATTTTTAATGTTAGATTAGACAAATCATTTAACAATGGTTTTAAATTATATACTTTAACAAATTTACGAATATGAGAGTTTAAAAATTACCATTTTTAATGTTAAATTATACAAATCATTTAACAGTGGTTTTAAATTATATACTTTAACAAATTTACGAATATGAAAGTTCAAAAATTACCATTTTAATTTTAAATTATACAAATCATTTAACAATGGTTTTAAATTATATACTTTAACAAATTTACGAATATGAGAGTTCAAAAATTACCATTTTTAATGTTAAATTATACAAATCATTTAACAGTGGTTTTAAATTATATACTTTAACAAATTTACGAATATGAGAGTTCAAAAATTACCATTTTAATTTTAAATTAGACAAAATCATTTAACATTGGTTTTAAATTATATACTTTAACAAGTTTAATTTAAAACACGAAGTTAAAGATGTGTGAAACCAGCGTCAGTGCGACTGAACTGTATGGACTGGATACGTATTCACACTGTACAATATCATTTTATAAATAAAACTGCCATTTTGAAACTATCAATCTACATATTCAATTAGAACAGATAATTTAATATTTAAAGTCTAAAATTCAAAACATATTTTACTTTAATATTTAGTTTGATCAAAGTACAAATAATTTTCAAAACACATTTAACTTTGAAGTGTAAGATAATTGTTGCGCCCTAATATCCTTAAAGCATCCTAAGAGGATCATTTGGTGATGGGAGTGACTATTAGATCACTAGTAATTTTGTATCTCCCAATTCAATATTTATGTTTTACAGTTTTGAAATGGAGAATTAAATTAGTAAATGGTGAATTGGAAGTATGATTTACAAATGAGAATTTAAATATGGAAATCTATTTTAAAATTTAATTTGGAAATGCAGTCACATTCGAAATATGATTTACAAATGGATATTTAAATATGGAAACCTATTTTAAAATTTAATTTGGAAATGGTGAATTGGAAGTATGATTTACAAATATTAGGAAAGCTATTTCACAATTTTCGGAGCGATTATAGTGATGGATTAACAATCAGTTGTGATTGACCTCCGCTGAAGACACCATATACACTTTAGCTACAACTAACTACCGTCGCTAACACTCCCTCATTATCAGCTAACATAGTCGGAGTCCTAGGTGCGAGACGTCCGGTGATGTTGGAGCCGTGACGCCAGAGTCCAGTGCTACTGCGTGGTGACGTCATCTAGTGCCGGTGGCCGCCTGGAGGTGGTGTCACTGGTGAGAGGTCTTGTAGAACAATAGAGCTGTGTGTTGTTGGTGGCTCCTTATATACACATTGAGACGCTGGATTTTCAATTTAACCAGGAAATTACCTCACATTGAGAGGCTGGATTTTCAATTTAACCAGGAAATTACCTCATAGCTAATTCTGGTCAATGTGACGCATGCTTGCACACGACCGACTTTGGCGTTAGTGTGTTCGTATGTCAGTGTGTCAGTGGGCAGCGGTGTGGATCGTTGCGTGTGCAAGCAGCGGTGCGGATCGTTGCGTGTGTGTTTTAATTAATCAGTAAGTTGGCAGTTTTAATTCGACCGTAATAGTTAATTTGGGATTTATTAATGCATTAGATAAATTGACAAATCCAAAGTTAGATTTTAAATATAGAGGATGGGGAAAATGTGGCAAGGGTACTAGTACAGGAAACTTGTGTAAGGCGGGAGCTGGTGTCGGTGCAAAAACGGCTCCCCATAAGAATAACATGGTTAAAAAGCGCCGATTACGGCCCTAAAACGGTGTTTCTCCTCTACTTACATGGCCGACCTGCACAACGGCAACTAAAATGGTCCCCACCGTTTTTACCCTGCTCGGTGTTTTCGCGCTCAATCTGTCCGATCCGATGTCTTGTTCGGGGTCTTGATCGGGATGAAGTTCAGAGTGAATTTGTGCCCTACTCCCTGCTCCCTGCTCGGTCCGATGTCTTGTTCGATGTCTGGCTCGGGCAAAAGTCCGATAGTGTGTGACCGCCTTAATGGAGACAGTCAATCCCCTTGCCTAACTCGGGTATTTACTTGTAATGCGCTGGTTTATTTTATGTAGCAGATCCTTAGTAAGTTTATTTTTTAAGTATACCGCTTTATTTTTCAATTAACATCGGGTCAGGATATATGAGCTGCCGATTCTCATATATCCTGCCATTAGCTTTCATTATGAAAAATGTTCAAATCTTTAGTTACACTGTTACAGTTACGAAATGAAACGGAGCAATTTGGTTATTCCAGAAAATCTATGACGCGATTTCACTCAACATCTTTTGATAAAAGTTATCAACACAACCCCTCTATCCTATCAATAATCTAAGTTAACTTTGATTCCCTAAAAAGTCAATCATGTCCATCATTGAGTAAAGCTCTATCGTATTTCAAAATACCTTTCTCTGACAAAAGCGAACAACGAAGCTGTTTAATATAAGTAGAACTCGCATTTGTCACTGTATTTTTATTTTCAACTAATTTAAGACATTATGTAGGATTCGGGATCTCGTAAAACTTGTTTTCTCTAATTTACGATTTTAAATGTCCGCCTTATGTTTATCAATAGGTGCACTTCACATCACAAATAATGAATTTAAATGTATTGCTGAGTTGTTTAAACATTTTATTCAAACTATATAGTAGTAAGAAACAGTTCGCGTACAAACACCAAAGTCGCAAATTAATCTTAGTCATTCAGTAATGCCTTTGCACATTAGCCGCTGTTTCTCTGGTTTGTTTTGCAAATAGAATTTAATGTTAGCACAAAGCTCATTTATCGTTTGACTAAGTCTATTTTGAGACAATATGTTTGGCAGTGCTGGTAATTGGTATATATTTAAATATTAAGATACAATATAATTATCAAATATTGCTTTTTGAATTTGTTAAGTACCGAAAGAAAAGTTTAAGTACCATTTCACAAAATTCCTTATGTTTTTTAACTGGTAGAGCCATTTACTTGAAGCTTTAGAGAATTTATAGTTTTTAGTAAAATATTCATAGTAAAAGAAGTAAAACATTTGGAATTTATAATGAATTTAATTATTGAACTATCGTAAGGCAGTTTAACAACTTACTAGTAACGTCATCAGTTATATTTATCTCTATTAAATAAAATGGCTAACGATAAACTTCACCGTTGATATCACTGAGCCATCGTCACTACGGAGATGTCAAATTATAGTTATAAACCAAATTAACTTTTTACACTAAACAATTGAATTCCTTGATCCTCTTCTTTGATTTAAGTGCCACTAGAATGAGCTGCTCGGGTTTATTTCTTTTGACTAGTAGCTAAGAAACAATCGTATTTATTTACTATTATGCTGAATAGTCGGGCGTTCCTGGGTTCAATAGTTGGTTCATACTACTTTTTTAAATTCCAAAACTATTTGTGAACTTTTCAACTTTAAAATTGATATTACAAATATAAGTTATGTTTGTAGCTTATATCATAAATGTAATAATATTATATATTTATATTTATTTGTAGTTTATGCTCGTGGTCATGGTTAGTTGGTGGGACAGTATTATTGCTTACTATGTTAAGTAGCTTGGGTTAGACAACGTTTTTCAATATTTTTTTTAGGCTTTACGTACTTGAGTAAGCCTGATATTCGATCCCAGTTTTAATAATTCACAGAATAACAATCATTAGAAGAGTTTAAAGATACATTACATAGAGATTGTATTTGTAACTTTCGGGTCATGCTGTTTAATAAACCAAAGTCAACAACGCATTATTCAAACACAAATGCATAGTCAATAGCATCAATTAATTAATGTCGACACAAAACGACTGCAAGAAAGTGAATTGACCTTTGCTTGAACAAGAATATTAATTATTGAAGCACATATTATTGAATTTGCATCTATTGTTGGTTTTAATTTTGTTTACGTTTGTATGTTGAATGTTTCAGTGGTACTTTAATAGATTTTGTTATAATAAATACATTACAGTACCTTGTGAAATGTGTAGCTTGAATATAACATTACAATTTAAAGAAAAGGTATTGTAAGTTTGAATTCAAATATTATTGTTTTGAAAGATAATTTGACAGACTTTTAACTCTGATTGCATAGCGCTCCAACTACCAGATAAGCATGTGAATTATTATTTATATTTCAGTATCAGCCATAATAACGGAGACACATGTTTGTGTGGATTCTTTATTATTTAAATCCCGTGTGATATTTTGCAATAATGTAAAAGCAATGGCTGATTCATACAAACAAGAAAATGATTTATACAAACGACAGTTTCCCTACTTAGGCAAGAAAGATTCCAATAGGAATAACTAATAATTGTATTGCCTCATAACAAGTTGTAGTTGTACATGTTTATATCCAAACAAATTAATGTATATATGTATATCTTAACCGATCATATTAAAGGTATATTTAACGGCTACCTTTTTTGAATTTCAGCTACAGATACGAATTTTGAAAAAAACAACTAAATACAATATTCCGTCACTTATTTGCACTGGTAATAACTCACAATACTACTGTCTAATTCACCAGCACGCACTCGTGCGCTCGTAAGGATGCGCAAAATTACAAGTGCAATCAAGATAAGTGTAAGTAAGATGCCTTACTAACCAAAAACTTAATGATAAACACCAATTCTTTTTATTTTAGTATTTCATTAATTATTATAATCTTCAGAACTCTGAATAGCAAAAGTTTTACTACGATGGTGCTGCAGCTTTTACGTTATTTAGTGTGATACAATGTTTGACATGCCTGTCTAGAGAATAACAACGTGCTATTCTTCGTTAACGTGCAACGTGCAAAGTGTTCTCTCTACATGCTATGTTGAGAGAATAAATCAATTTCTACAATGACTACAACTAGACACAATACTAAAGCAAGAGCGGCTAATGTGCGGGGAGATTACATAAACTGTTTGATCAATTTGAGACCGCGTCTTGGCGAGGCTTAATATAGATTAATTCTTACAATCCTCAGAATGGGAGAGGCAAAAAGAAGTATTAGACGCTGCAAACTGAATTACTGTATAATTTGTATATATATTTTAACTGCTTGTGTTAGATAAGTTGATTCATAAAGCAGCTATTTACGAATATTCATTTATAATTTTCCCATAGTTTCCCACATTTTAAGTATGATAATATTCTTCAAGAAAGTAATGAAGTCTCCAAAGATATTTACCTTATTTGATACTTATCAATCTCCATACTAGTGTTAATTATAAAATGAATGCGTGGAATTGTTTAAAAAGAGAAACGAAAAATACATCTGTTGCCTCACGTTGCATCAAAGAATCAAACCTACGTACTCAAAAAAATAGTTTTTTAAATTCAAAATTTGTTTTTTATTTCACTAAAGTTAAAATCATATATCTTTCTAAGTAATCTCATGGATTAAAGTAAACAATCATGACATTTTGTATGTTGGTGGTATCCAAAATTGCAGTTGTATGACAAATTGTGTATGTACTTCGAAGTCAAACTGTCTTTGTAGCTTTCGGAAAATTACCGCGGTCTACCACGCGTCACGGCAACAGTTTAATCTCAAGCAACAACAACTTTACGTTTTTAATGCATAACTAACTATTCCTAATTTCTAGCTGATATGCAATAAAAACAAAACTACTATTTTAAGGAGCCCCTTGAGCTAATCTCTTTCATTTAGGCCATCTTCAACTACCCTGCGATTTACGAAGCTTCTTCTTAGAGAGTAGGATACACAGGTTGTTGTAGCACAACATTGATTGTATTGAAGGTGATTGTAGCACTGCATCTGAAGGTGTTCGATTGTATTTCTCCTGTTATTAGTATTTTAAAAAGCTAAACAAGTGCCCTAACATAATTGTCACTACTATGAGACAAATTCGCCTAAAAATAAGAAAAGTTAAAGCTGTTCCTAATACCTGAAAAATGTAATAAACTATCAACATTCAAGTACAGTAGCTACTAAAGATTAACAAGTGGCCGACAAATACACGGTCAAAATGAGAAAATATAAACACCAAGGTGACTTCAGTCCTTCACGAAACAAGAGCAAGAGGAGATAATGAGCGAAAAGATTAGTTAAACGATGTGATAAATTTGAGACCGCGTCTTAGCGAGGCTTAATTTAGGCTAATTCTTGCCGCCCAAGACGATGCGGGAGGGTAAACAGACACAGCAAATCCGTGGGATTCTATGTATCTGTTTATTTTGATAGCTTACCTTAAAACAACCTTAAATTTAAAATTAATTATTCTCTAACTTTTAATTGCGATGCCTTATTTGTAAAAAATATATGTTTACAACTGTTTATACATGTATGAAGACTGGTTGTTTTATTTTGAGACATACCATTTTCCACCTTAAATTACTGTCTTAAGTAATTTTACTTACACAGAATAACCGGATATATAATATGGTGATTATTTTAGTACTTAACAATAGGTCTCTCTGTAATTTATATTTATTCATATTTTAAGTGTGAAGTATCATAAAAAAGAAAATGTGTTGTTGGAAATAATTACGTTGCATAGTTCTCTATGTGTTAGTTAAGGTGTATTACCTCCAAATCAAGCTTTTTTTTAATCAGACATAACTTTTTTAAATTTATTAAGATTTGAACCCGAGACCTATTAGTACACGACAAATCTGACCAAAATAAATAAATAAACGTCTTAAATATATTTGATGTTTTTTTTTTTACCCCGCAAAAATGTAAACCGGGGATGCCTGAGAAATGAACAAAGAGTAAATTTAAGGTATATAACTTGATTCATGAATAGTAGAAACCTGTTCACATTTGTTTAAGATTCCTTATCTTTAGAAATTAAAGACATGAAATGAGATGGCCTTAGTATATAAATGATCTATACATTATTTACTAATGAAAACACACTACAATAATTTACAAAAACTCTTGTTTCATACAGTACCTGAATATTTACGGACGGTTATTAACTGTGACGCACTCATGCAAGGTCGATAATTTCAGAGTAATTTAAAGGTCATCATAAAACAAATGATTCAACAACAACAAACAAATGAATCATAAATATGATTCTATAATAGGCCATGTAAGTGCAACATTGAATACTTAGCTAAGTTTTAAAGAAATACTAGCAAATTCAGCTGCTCTAATTTGAGAATTTGTTTGATTTGGGAATATCCAGCTCTTATACCGTTTATTTAAAACGGTATATGACGGTTAACGACGCTCATATACAGTTGGGGAGTTAAAATAGATTAAATGATGTTCAAGAAGAATTCGATATGGTTGCATCACCACAAACAAATATTTGGTATTTGTTATTTAGGAGTGGTCGCTTGACTAAAATGAAGTTAACTGACTAAGTGGGTTCGTCATATGAATTATAATTTAGATGACTGCCTGCTGTCCCCGACGTAATCAAGTCATTGTCGACCAGGCTGTTAACTATCATTAGTTCTTTTTATTTTCCTGTTTGATCGTTTAGTGACGTCGTGTTCGTTTGGATTTACTGTATTGAATCAAAGATATTAGTATAATAAATAAATAGTTAAATAAAATACCCCCGTCGCAGCAAACCTGCGTACTCAGCGAATTTCCAATGCATAATATATGTCTTAATACCATATAAAGCCGCATACCAAGTTTTATAAAAATATATTCATATATAAGCGATATATACAAGTTTAATTATTCTCCATAATAATAGCATTGGTGATGAGTAAGCAGGTTTGCTGCAACAAGGAACTAAAAAAATGGGGTTTTATGCAAATACCAATATAACTCAACAAGGTGAAGCCACATACCAAGTTTTATTAATTTATGTTTATAATTAAGGGAGTCATTACATTTTACTTATACTCCATAAGAATAACATGGGGGCTGAGTACGCAGGTTCGCTGCTACGGGGATAATCGACAAAAAATCAATTTTTTTTGCAAATATCAATATACCAGTTCTACGTGACCCCACGTGCCAAGTTTCATCAATATTCATTCATTAATAATGGAGATATCAAATTTTATTTATTCTCCATAAGGATAACATTGGACAACGTACTGTGTTTAGCACTTTGAATATCTCTGCAACGGTTGGACGTAGAATCACAATTTAAACACCAAAATGATTTTTTTGTTGAGCTGAGTTGATTGGTAAAAGAAAATGTGAAGTTTACATTAAAATTAACTTAGGAAAAGCCAAAAACTTTTTTCCCATAAGATTAACATAGGAGATTTTATGAGCAGGTTTTTTTGGATTTTCTCCGCAACCACTTAACCTAGCTTAATAATTCAAAATACCATATTATTTGTTTTTTTAAGCTCTATAACATGGTCTAAACCAAAATTAAGTGTTTTAAAAATTTTAGGGTAAAAAATGCAAAAAACCGATTTTTGGAAAATTTAAAACCCCCATAAACCCCCCTTACCATGGCCCGATTTTTCTGGTTTTCGAACTTAAAGTCATAAATGTCACTTTACACATTTGAGCCAAATTTCATTGAAATCGGACGTTTTTTACTCAAGTTATCGCATTCACGGACACATATATATATATATATATATATATACATATATATAAATTTGAACGAATAGTGTTTTAGTCATCTGGGGACCTAAAAAAAAAATTTGTCATGGTCTCGGGCTTAAATCTTACCATGAGACCTACGGTAATAGCTTCTTCCCTATAGGGGAAATTCGCTAAAAACAAGATTGGAGTTTAAAAACATCCCGAGTAAGTTTGATAAGTTTAAGATTTTAGAATCCAAGGTCAGACCATCACTCCAATAATTTTAATTTCCACTAAGTGAATAACAATTTTTAGTAAAGTTGTCTACAAAAAATTCTAGAAAATCAATATAGCTATGCAAAAGGAAATGTATAATTAACATTACACTCCGTGTAATAGTTTGATTCCAAACTAGCGGATGTCCTGTTCTCCGTTTTAAAAGTTGCTGTACATTATAATCAGCTGACTAACTTAATAAAATATAACATAATAAGATTAACATTGGAAAATTTAAAAACCTATGAAAATGGAGTTTTTCCAAACCTCAAAAAGGCACAACTAGAGAGTAAGCGTTTTTCATTGATTCCAAACATGTATACAAAATAATTCTTTTAGTAATATAGATGCCAATGGGACTGGGAAAAAAATCATCTTATTATGTTCCCGGTCAACTATATAGCCATTATAATGAAAATTAGTGGCAGATCCATGTGGAGATCCATGTGGTAGATCCATGACATCAGTCAACTATATCCCGTCAACCGGAAAAACAGTGTATTAGTTATACATATGGTCAATCCATAGCAACAGTCAATCATATTTCCAGCTATACGTGTGTCAAACAACTTATGGTCAGCGGCATATGTAAATCCCTTGATTGTAATAACAAAAAAAAGATATAATAGATCCAAGTGAAATATCCGTTATCTGTAACATATTATCCCTTCTGTCAGATCCATATTTCCCAAACATTACCTCTGTTGAGCTGGCAATGTTATCACTTGCCACTTCGTTACTCGGTTCACATACTTACCAGGTGAACATATTTAAGTTAGTTTCACAAAGTCCTATTTTAACTTAATATTGATCCAGCCCATGAGTGTTTGAACATCATGTTGGAACTTATTTATTGCATCTTCTTTAACGTCAGTAGTAGTTACGCCATCAGGAGTCAAACTGTGTCCTACATATTTCTACAGTCATCTGACCGTTACAAATCAACGTTATGGCCTAAATAGAGATTCACAATCAACTTCAGTTAATTTACGCCCATGAATAACTCCCAACAATGTCAACAATATTTTTGAAATAAACATGTATCATATGTATTGGAAACGTGATCAATAAATGTTTTGAGGTTGTTCACATAGTCAAATATTTTTGTTTTTGTTTAAATATCTACTATTGTAAATATCTTTGAATAAAGCGAATATTATTGTTTTTTGTATAAAACGAATACATATTTATGTTTTAAAATGAAACAATTATTTTAAAAACATTAGGCAATAAAATTTTTTTGTTTCTATTTGTATACGTTCTTATAGCGTTGCTACATTTAGAAAACTAAATTGATTAGTTACACCTCACCCTTTGTAATCTGGAAACCCAACTCTCCGAACAACGTTTGAGAAGCTTTCTAGTTTTTTTTAGTTTCACCTTAAACGGGGTGCTGAAGACTATGTGGATCACATTCTTTTGCAAACCCCATTATTATTTGAGACTGCACTAATCAATATTTGTTTGACAAATCCTCTTACTTAAATTGTGGATTTGGTGGTCTAGCTTTGCTAGCAAAAGTTTGGTTTCGACATTCTAGTCACCGTGTTACCCTATTACCAATACCAGTACTGAGAACAACGTATTCATACTCCCTAATAAACCCTAGCAACTACAAGGCGATGACAAGTTACCTTCCAATTACCGTGCAATCTCGTGGAACTAGATTACCACTCGGTAAATTGGCTCTGCAGTGCTCCAACATAGTTATAGTTTTCTTAACATAACAAAGTTATTCCACATAACTCACATTACGTTTCTTTGGCAAGACTCAACTATTTATATATTATTTATTATATATTATTATACTTTAAGCATTTAATTTCATACAGTGGTATTGAGTTTTTGTTTCAGTGTATTGTGGCAATCAGAATATTAAATCTAATGAGACTCCCCGGAATTGGACAAAATCTTTAACTTTATTATTGAACTTGTCGTTTAACATCTACCTAATCAGAGTTATAGCTTATCTATGACATAAATGTCGTGAACACAATTCTTGACCAGAGTACACAGTCATCTCAGTAGCGTATTCAGAACTAGACTAGAGTTTATGGTAACATAAATATAGATTTACATGTCTTTTTTGATCTGTGTTCTTTGATTTTTCCTTCGGTTAGTTATTTCGTTATTCAAGAAAAACGACAATAAGACGTTCTTTCAGTGTTTTTCTCTACATAGAAAAAAAAACTCTCAAGGGTTACAAGGTAGAATATTTCATTTTCATGAAGAGGTTATATTACTTATACCTGAAATTAAAAATCTCCCTTTTGCATGGCAATACGTTTTTAAATTTATTCCAAAGGAAATCCTAAATTGTTAACAATATGCATGACAGCCCATTAAATCATCCTATATAGATATCGTATCTACTTGCGACATGCAGTACTTAAATACGGCCTGTGCTATGATGGAGTTAAGCTACATAAATAAGTATATAAATAATGAATATAAATACATAAAAATAATGTACATTACCAAGAATAACAGTACAATGGATTTTTAACAATATATTTGTTAGTGCTAGCTCCCACCACGCTAACAATGGCATACCACATGATGCATATGATGCGGTAATATATGCTCCTTTCTACTGGAATTATTCTTTTAGACTTTGAGTTGTGACTAATTTACCCAGGATATTTGTCTCTTAGCTTTTACTATCATCGGCGTAACAACACCCATAAATCTGCCACCCCTAGGTCTCCAGCACATGAACGCTAGCTTCAGTGGGGGACGTGGTTTGTGGGCAATATAAAGACGCTCGTTTTAGCAATAAACAGGGAAACCAATAAAAGGGACAAATAGAGGCTAATCAAGCATGGCTCTATGTGCGGGGCATTAAACACCCTCTGTGGAAGATGATTTATGTTGTTGTGTCATTTAGGTATGACACATAAGCAATGAGTGTCCCACTAGGTAGTGCAATAAGAAGACCGAGTTAGGCCTTTCAGTTGTTCAGATTATAGATTAATTTTGTTTATGAAACCAATATATATGTTACAAGTTACCATGCAGCCCCTGATATGCAAGCGGTGGGTTTTCAAGGTAAAAATCGAGGTTTTCTTCTAAATAAAAAACAAAACAAAAAACACTGCTTCTGGTTCTACACAACAGTAATAATGAGAAGTTGAAGATTTTTAAATTTACATGAAAATGGAGACCTCAAAAGAAAAACAGTTAAGATTTTCATAGTGTGCTGCAACGATCACACTTCTGTCAACATTTTTAAGAGCACGCATCTATCATGCTGGTAGTTTGTCAAATAGTATTGCTTTTTTTAATTTGCTACTGTAAAAACACGAGCTTAATAAACTATATAATTAAACTATAATTTTATATTAAATATACAATTACCATTTCATTCCTATGATATTCTTTTCATGGTTAACAAATCACGAGGGTAACCATGATTGTTAATTAAACATGACCGAATCAGACCGTTTATGTTCATAAATGTCATAAAGGTAAATTAAATTGTATTTATAATATAAAATGTAAATACTTAAGTGTAAATATTTACATTGTAAACAAATGCTTACTTAAAATATAAATTAAAGTAGTGCACTACTAAAGCAATTTTAGAAACATTTATTTAATAAATATTCTTTCCTTAATGCTGTGGATCATAAAAACTAACAACCCAGTATATAGAGTAAAATGTTTATCTTGAGACGTTATGGATGAAAGTAGAAAAAACGTTCAAGTAAATTGTCTTTTAATGTTGTTTCTATGTTTATATTTTCAGCACAAAGTCAATCAAGCAAATATTTAGATATTGGGTTATAATTAAAACTAAATGGCACTCACATTGAGGTAGTTATGTATTTTAAATAGAGGAAAGTTTATTGAGACAACATCGCGTTGCTTATTATGTTTTTTTAGGGAAATACCATATTTAAGTATACTAATAAAACGTCAAGACTAAAATATGGTATCTGTGGTTATAATACCTTATTTTCCTAATACTTTTCACACATATTTCTCTACAATCATGTTACATATTTATAGTTTTGTTTAAATTTAAAAATATATTTAAAAAGGTTCGGCAGTCTACTGCTGACTGATTGGCGGAAATGTTTATAATCTATACACAAATTACTTAACTATGAAATGCAAGTATTTTATACTAAAAATCGACTTTATTAAAGTGAAAGTCTAACCAACACTAAAACTATCAGACGCAAGTAACTGTTATATTTTCAGGTCGTTCTTTAGAAATTGGTATAGCAAATCTTGACATAGTGAAAATAATTCATCTGATCTTGTCGTTTATTAGATATCTCCAATCAGCCAAAAACAGCAAAGACTGGTTCAAGGTGAAGGAGCTCATCGGAATAAAACCATTGTCAACATTTGCACTTTATACTTACTTAAAATACCCCTTGAAGGAAAACCTGTGTACTCAGAATATTTAAAAGGCATACATATGTACCTCACTACTACACAAATCCACTTACCAAGTTTCATCAAAATATATACATAAATAAGCGAGATATAGCATTTGATTTGTTCTCTTTAAGAACAACATTGGGATTGACTACGCAGATTTGCTGCAACAGAGACCACAAATGGGATTGTTATGAAAATATAAATGGGAAAAACTACAAGGGACAAGCTTTGTCAATTATTTAAGTTCTCTTAAAGCAAATATCCAATTGTTCTTATTTAAAAAAATAACATAATAAATGAGTAGGGCTTGACAAATAAAAAATAGACCACAACCGGATAAAGCTGCAGACCAAATTTCTTGAGTATGTAAGCAAGATATACAATTTTAATTTGCTATAAGATTGACAGTGGCAGCGCACTGTGTTTAGAGATGTCATTATTTAAGTTACTGATTGATGTACACAATAACACAAAGTGCTAAATTGTTTACTTTTAAAGCTAAAATTAATGGCGTGAACCAAAATTATATACTATTTTAATCATCAATGTAAAAAAATCCCATTTTTGTTTGTACACAAAAAAAGTATTTTTGTATTACGTGTAAACGAAAACTCAGGTTTAACTCATGATAATCTCAGAGTTAACTCTTTTCATGCCACCTTTTGTAATAACTTCTTCCCTATAAAAAATTTGCTACAAGTTAGATTTATTAACCATGACGTTTCAAAAAATTAAAAATTAAATAATTTAAGATATATATATATATATATATATGTATAAAACATATTTTCAAAAGTAAAACTCATGTTCCTCTTTAGAGTACCCATACATTAATAAACAATTTTATATATCTGACAAAAACATATCAGCTTGGATCATTTGTGTAAAAATTGTTTAAAAAAGTAGAATCTTTTTTAATATGCACTATTTGAAAACCTAAAATATGCTACCTATATACAAAAACTACATTACTGCTATTTTTGGTTTTAAATAACCACGAAACTTACGAACTTTTGAAAGTAATCCAGATTCGTCAATAAGGGACGATTCCACTGTTTCTTTCCATCACAGTATAAAAGAGAAGTTTCCCAGTGAAGATACCCCAGTGAAGTAGAGTTGCACAGCTGATTAGTCGACAAGCAGGTTGATCAGTGCAGGTCGAGTGGCCCGGAAGTTCTTTGAAAATACAACACGCTCAGTAACTGCGACCCTCTCTTGGCCGATGTCATTTACACCAGATTTTATACGTATCTAGTATTCTTTATCCGCATGACGATAACTATAAGTACACTATTGATTTTATACTTACGGGAATTTGTTTACTTCATGTTATGAATATCACAGTCATCCATTTGTTTTGACCTAAGTAAAGTACGTATGTGACTACTTACAGAATATTTTGAAAATAAAGCCTTTTTCAGAATTACTTAAGCGAATTTAAGTAATACGCTTATAAAACAATAAGTTAATATATAATATTATTTTAAAACAAATATTACAAAATACACTTTAATAAAATTGAAAATAATTCCCTTACAATCTTTTTGGTTGGTCGTTTTGCTGTGGCCAAGCACCAGAATATATGCATTAGTCATTCCATACTGACGCAAACATTTTACAAACCTGAATCTATAAACTTTGTTTAAACAAATAAGAATTTATTTCAATCGTTTGTGGATTGGAGCAACGTTATTAAACCGATATTTGAGTTGGTTTCACAGCCAAACATATCACACCCAAAAAATATCTTGTTTTTTAGAAATCTAACATTCGTAAAGTAATTATTTTATTGCATGTTTTAACCTCTTAAAACTGCAATGTTTTTCCTCAAAGTTATTGAAGTTCCAGTTCCATCCAAAGCAAACCCATCAAAGCTTATTTTATTTGACCAGAGACAAATATGAAAGTTTAAAGGCTGTATATAAATCATCACTACCCCATTTCCAATGAATTGTCTTCGTTCGCAGAGTGGATTCACCCATACATCTCTCGACAACGACTCCAGTTACAGTAGAACATATCGCGTTGAGGTTTAACCAAAAACGAATAAAACTTTTAGAAAATTTATGAATTCATATAAATAACCACAACAATTAAAAGTAGAATATTAGAAAATGACTCTTAGTAACCATCGGATAGAATCTGTCGTTGTGGTTTTTTATAAGAATTAAAATAATACTTAACCTGTTACCTATTAATATTAATTATAATAGTATTATAAATAGGGGTTAGTAAATTACGTCTTGCATAAATTCGTGTTCATCTGTTACACAGTGATAAAAATGTGATAATGTCATTGTTTCTGCTTTTGTGCAACAAGTAAAATATTTTTTAAATGTATTTATTCATATAATTTTTAAATCCAGGACTTTCTGTTTCCACGGTTCAATAATCGCTTCTGCTGCGATGTAAGGACAGTGAGGTACCGTAACCGCATCAAGGTCAAGCCCGTGGTGACTCATGACAGATATTACATCTAAATATCGATAATTTGAATTGTGAAGAGAGGATTGCTAGACTTTACTCAATGTCCGTGCAGTTGACCAAGGAACTGACGTCGTAGCATGCATTGTTTTAGGAAAGTTATTGATTACCAGCAAAAGACTAAACAACCATTTGGGTGCCCAAATTCTGTACTTATACTGTAACTTTTTAAGGTCAAAAAACTGCAGCAGACATCTAACACCATAAAGAATAATCGAATGGAATCAATCATGGATGATGTTATTGATAGGTTAAATAGTGAATAAAGACTTGGGTTTTCACTAATCTTTGTTGACGCAGTTCTTAAACAACTTAAATCTTAAAAAGCGAGTTATTTTACTTACCTATTTATTTTTCCAACACTGACTAATCTCCTTTGTATTTTAGTATTAACTTATCTTTCGGCTAAAAAAGCCTTTTGATTAAACCGTCCTCTTCGAAAAAAAAATTAGATATCCGATTTTTTAGTTGATTGGAGTTGGAGTTGATTGAGTTACGAACCAAAGCGGAAGAAATAAAACAGGCGTAGGACTGCCAGGAAACTATCAAAGTGATACGTTGTAACAAATAAATGCTGAAGCACAAAATTATATGAGTTTGAAGAAAATCACTCGAGTGTTTGCGTTAGTGTGAATATTTATCACTCATACGTCTGAGACAATTTAACACGACTGGTTCTAGATTTATCCTGGATTGACCGAGCTACAATTACAACTGTGTGGCTTATATGGCTAATGGGCCGAACACGTTATAACAACTATTAAAAACCGCCATGGAATAAATGATGCGTTCAAATAACTGAAACTGTGATCGAATGAAAGAATAACTAACGTGCACGTCCTTTACAGTTTGTATAAGAACATTTTTGAAGCCTCATTAATATAATCACTAACTACTCATCATAGTCATCATAGGTGATGTTTTACCCACTAATACGTAATGTAAATTCCTTTGTTAAAACCAAATATCAGTTGACATAGGAGTTGTGTTTTACATTTTAGTTTGAGTATGATTAAATGTATCAGTATTTCAGGCATCAGCTTTAAAGGCATCATACTGTTAGACCTTCCTCAGTAGTAAGTAACACAGCTGTGTTTGACTGATTGTGGGGCAGTGATTATTGAACGGCGAACACCTATGTGTGTAATGAAGGTAATCAGTTCGTGGTCAGGTGTTAGTTTACAGGGTGTGTAATGTCACAAGTGGTTATTATAACTGATTATACTGATTCGTTGAGTCGTTATAGAAAACAATGCTAGTTCAATAAATTAACTTTAGTTTTAAATATTTCAATTAATTTTTTTTGTTTTACTTGACAGTTTACGACAGGATGACCCTGCATTGATTATTAATTACGATTCTTTATCTATTAATTCTCACATTATTCATAGTCTTCGCGTTAGTGGCAAACATTTACATACATACATTAAGAGATAACTTCATGGCTTCAATATACTTAAATGCAATTGCACAAAATCAACCTGGTGATGAACATATCGTCAACAAGATATACTGAATGTCCAATTTGAGGAGTTTTGCTGTGTCCCTTTCACAGACCCTTTTTTACTTAAAGGTTTATAAAAGAGATTGGGGCAAAGTGCACATACGTTTTTGCTTAAATAAACAAATTATTATAAAGAAAAACATAGTAGGAGTGAACATTGACTTGTTTCTATTGGTTATGTTTCTACCTGAATAAATTTTTATCCGTGAGATGAACATAATTTACAAACAAATTAGATACAAAATATAGATTGACTCATTGGAAAAATATAGGAATTTTTAGGGATTTACTACTGATATAAATACATTTATTTATAAATCAATTTTATTTTATTTTACATAGACTTATCGAGATTAATTATATTATAATACAAAGGATACACTTTCCTTAAAACTTCCTATAACAGTTGAAATTGGAAATTTCAACAGATGACTAACTGTAAATTTTCCGGTTGAAGAGTTATTGCCTCAACCTATTTTCACGTTGAATTATAATGTTATGTAGCCACCATTAGAATAACATGTGTAACTGTAAAGAAATATAACTATTGCCATAATTATGCTGAATTCTGTGATAACCTTTTTATTGGCCCAAGATGAATCAAAATAACTTATTAAACTGTCCAAAACCTCTTAACCATCCCAACAGCATTCTTTTTGATCTGATAGCATTTTACATTTTAAGAACGAGTATCTGTGTGAGGTTGACATTTTAGAATTCATATTTTTATATGAAGGCCAAATAGAGTAAAAATATTAATTATTTACAAACGTTATTACAAAATGGTGCTCTTTTAAATTTTTAGTATTAAATTACCTTTAAAAGGCAAGTTGTATACATTTTTATAAATAACATATTTTAGACAGTTTAATTGTTAATCAAACAGTGTAAACTCTAAAGAATTTTGGATGAAAAGAAATGCTAAAGTTGTGATTTTCAGTCCTACGAAATGTCTCAGATTCCAATTTTCCTAATACCTATTGATCCCCAGAGTCACATAAATTAGCATATTTTGATCAGTATTTTACTGATTTCCTAAAATTTTATACCGTTGTATACGTTCTATCATAATACTACATTTCCTTAATTTGAGCTTTTAAAAAGTAAATAAAATTGTATATCGTTGGTTCTATCATAATACTACATTTCCTTAATTTTAGCTTTTAAAAATTAAATATATTAAAAACTATAAATTTTTGAAATACGTATTGAGACATAAAATATTTACTTGGATTTACATGGAAAAGTAATCTTAAGACTTGTCTTTACTCAAACCATTGTTTAATTGCAATTTTTGTTATATAAAAACGTTCAAATTGAGCGTAAATAATCATAAATGAGCACGCCTTAGTTGTAAACGTTCAAGCTTGCTTTTCCTAGGCGCGGAACTTTTCGGCAGCGGATGGCGGATAATGCTGGCCACTCCTAATCATGTAGTCAAATGACGCTTTTTTCCTAGACAGCGGCATTTTTCCGCACCGCGCCGCGGACTAACTGTGTCCGCTCCCGGAGAAAAGGAGTCCGCTCTCTGCCGTGGAGTAGTGTTAATGTTATACTGGTGATTTTGTGTTTTTACAGAATAAGTTCTAGTAAATTTAGGGCATCAGTTGATGGGAAACTTGTTGAATTAATACAAGGCCATCCAATTATCTGGAGTACGACAGGTATAATAACCAGCAGATAATTAAATGATTAAAAAAATAAACGAACTTTTAAAATAACATAACATTTTTAATGTACTAATAATAGGCAGTTATATTGTATTTTAACAGTTAAATCTCAATTTTTTAAATGGAAACAAATTATAACCTTTTATTTCTGTTATTTTACATATTATTGCCATACGAGGAGAGGAGATATTGAAAATACTAACACACAGTACGTTGTGTGTTGAAATAGACCTACGTTTAAGAATATATATATTTGTTATCACCCTTGGTGTTATCCCCTCAACAGTCACTACCAAAATGAGCTAGGTTATTCCGCAGTTGGTCACCGAAAAAGTCCGCGTCTAGGAAAATATAATGCTGCTGAGCTAAAACTACGAGCGGAGAATCTCCGCGTTCCGGCGCTCCGCTGCTGAAAGGTTCCGCGCCTAGGAAAACCCAGCTGTAAGTTAGTCAATTGTATGTTGTCCGATCTTCATAATATTTAAATCAAATGTTTTGGGAGGGTTTTACAAATTTGAGGGGTTACTTTATAAATCCTAACATTTTAATCCAAGAAATATATATATAAATTGTCAAATGAATTTCTAGGATAGCCTTAAACAAGAATAATTCTTCGGTCAGTATGACTGGTGGTTCTTAAGATATTATAATCAATTTAAATACATAAACCACTCACAGAACTGCAGATAGAATAAGGAGCGAAAGTAAATTATTAACTTTATGATCGCTTTAATATTAAAAGACTTTTTCAGATTATTAATTACTTCTAATGACCAAACCTTTCATATACATTTTCAAATAATAACCCCTTAACACTTGAAATCTGTTACTGAAAATAAGTAAAAGGCATAACTAATCTTTGAAAATTTAAATTTACCTAATTATTTTGAAGTGCTAATCATTTATGATAAAAAAAGTATTACTTTCGTGGTAGTAATTTAAATTCCACCATAAATTAAACGTATTAGAATTGTAACACTGCGTGGCACCCTCTTCTTTATAATAGTCATTAAAAACAATTTCCAATTCTGTTTTTCGGTTTCGTTGAGGTGTTTACCATCTGAATCCATCCAAACACATTGTCATTTAATAAGACCGAAGCAACCGGGAAGGACAGCCGTCCTACCTATTTCACACAGCGATATCCAAAAATTGTTTAAAAAAGTACGCCTAACATGTATTTGTAGATTGCTTAGTGTATACAGAGACAGAGACTAAACATTAATTACGTCAGTAAAACACCAACACGTGAAAACAGTTAAACTTATTTATAAACAGTTATAAAGAGGCACTTATTTTTTCTATTGTAATGATTCAATATGTAAATATAAATAATACAATATTGTAGGGTAAATCGATGGACTAAAAAACCTCGTATTTAAGGGATATGCATGTATGTCACTGCTTACATGACAAAGTTTGATAAGATGGAACGGATTAAAAGGAATTTACGATTCTCCTTGGCTTTTACGTAGAGTTTATCTCAACTTTTGCTCTCAGTGCTTTTAACCTACCTACTATGATTTAGTTTGAGAATAACAAAACTACATGTAAGTTTTCGTCAGAGTTAAAATATATTGTTGCCTCTATAAATAACTAACTATACAGAGTTTTTCATGTAGTAATTGAGTGTGATGCAAAGAGATCAAATGACAGAACATTCATTATCGGTAGTGCATTTTTTGTTATATTATACAGTTTTCATAATGTTGAAAACAAAGTAGGCCGCTCATAATATTTTCAAATGTATTTAAAAGTAATAGAATAATAATTTTTGTATTTGTCCAGAGTGAAATGTTTTTACAAACTTTTAATATGTTGAAATTAAACATTTGAACAAATATTTAAATACAATTTACCATTATCTAATGTTTAATTTATATAAGAAGTATATTTCGTTGAAATTACACCACTTTTTTCAAGGAGGTGGCATTATGACGTGCTATTTTAATATTGAAAACCCACCAATTGCATAAAATGGGGAATTAACCGAACAAACATACATTTTACTAATTTTTAATTTATATTAGTTTTATATTATAAAGTTCAATTGCTGACTTTGGTTAAAATGTTAATTTTTCAATGTTTTTTATGTATATTTTCCCAAGACTATTATTTCTATAGTAAAATTTATTTTCCAAAAAGATTGTTTTAGCCAAACGTTTTAAAGTTTGTATTTTAATACTTTTTAAGATGGAAGATCAAACTTTAAAATATTTAGATTTACTGTATTAGCAAGACTAGCCGTTATAGAAACCAGTTTCAACCGTGTACACGACAGTTGCCTGTGCTGCATTCGGGATTTAAATAATGAGCAATTAATTGTTTATGTTGTTATTCTGCAATGTTCGGAATAACCCCCTAAAGGCGCATCTAGAGAATAAGAGCTTTTCATTGATAAAGGACATATATATGAAATAATAGTTTTACGGGTCAGAATCTCTGAACAAATATCAAGACATTCTTTTGATAATACAGCTAAATATGGTAATTTAGAAATGAAAACCGCATTGTGTGTTGTTTTTAATAAACATCATATAATCAGTAGAGAGAGGCAGGAGCGTTTAAACAGTCCAGAAGAAGTTGATAGTCGATAAGTGCAGAGTGGTAATTACTGATGTTACAAATAGGATCTAGTCGTATATGCTCGCTGAATAATATCTGTAATTAATACTGCATTTGAAATTACAACACATTCGATTGGTATTACACTTTAATTAAACCAATATCATAGCTGTTGATTTGTTGTTTGATATTGCCTTACTATTCTTAGTAGAACGTTGAACTATTTTGAATCTTTGGCACTCTGTTTTTGGTTTTTATAATTATTTGTATATGAGTCACCATAAGACTTAATGTACTCAATCGAAAGAATATTGTTTCCACCATTAAAAACTTTATTATAGTGGCGAGGTACGGTTTGATTAAATATATGGCCTAGATAACTGATTTGACTAGAGATTCTAAAACTTTTAAAGTTAGCTTTTTATTCCATTCCCTAGGCAAAGATCTACATTTTTACGGGTGACCGACTATTTACTTCCCTTACCTGATACTTTGGCTTAATACTACTGTATATATTGTAATTATTCTAATTTTCAAATTTTTACAAAAGCTTTTACAAACAACATATTGTTTGTAAAGCTTTTACAAACAATATATAAACCTTTAATTCTTATATCTAATTCAATAACATAACCATTTTTAAACTAGAGGTAATAATTATTTTCAAAGCAGTCTGATGCCAATTAGTTGTTAACATTACGCCAAAGGGAGTATTGTCTCTTTCCTTAAAGTCACTATTATTAAGATCGTTAAATTATGCTTAATTACCTGGGGCTAGAGTAGTTATCTTCTAATTAACGCCTCAAGCTTTCCGCCTTGTGTTGTTTCTTATAGCAACTACGTAAATGACAATGTTTATAACATAATTATCAATGAAAATAAAGTTGAGTAATAAATGTAGTTTAAAAAATGATGTAAAGGTGATGTAAAGTTTAAAAAATATTTCTAGCGTTTGAGTGATACAATAGATACAACTATTGTACAAGTGATTAAGAGATAAAACTTTTTAAACCGTACTTTTACAAGTCTATTTGTACCGATATTTTGAAATTTGAGCCTGTTTTTTAACTTATTGATTTTAGAACCGGTGGTAGGTAACTAAGGGTCTAGGAGACATACGATAACTATTCGATTTAATTTTGATATATAATAACAATACGAACAATAAGTTCTTAGTTAAATTTTCAACGATTTGCTGTTTTCAGGATATTACTATAAAAATTGCGACCATTTAAAAACGCTGAAGTCGGGAAATGCTAAATGTAATACCAAACAACAAGTATCAAACTTGTCAATTTTCTAGTCAGTGTCTGAAAAGATGTATAAAATATGACGTATTCATACATACAAAACATAGAATGTAAAAAAGATAAACGGGAACGGGGCGAGATAGGCCATAATCGTTTATATAACTTCTTTATTTACCTCAGGAACAAGCTTCTGCAGTTTAAGTTGATGTTTCGGAAAAGCCCTATGGTTCAGAAGACAAAAAACTATTTCTTGGTTTTGTCAATACGTCCTTGAGAACCAAACTGAGTGATACGCAACATAAAAGTCTCGTGTCAAAGGACAGTTAAAAGATGCCGCTATTCTTCTAGTGCCACTGAGTCGACCTAAGAATGGACGCCATTTACAAAGCGGCATAATGTTAAACTTGTTTATATATTATCGTGGGGATAGCAGTTATGTATGTGAACAAAGTAAAACCAATATATCGTTGTGTTTTTAAAAGTGCAATATATACATTAATAATAATTTACGAATTTAGGCATTTTAGAACTTACTGACGGTTCTGCTCAATTTAAAATGTTCTCCTTTGGAATATGTTGGCCATTTGCAACACCTAACAACACATCTGGACGTTTATGGAGTGGCATCTTGCATGAATGACAGCCGGCCTTTATATTAAAGGGTGATTAATACCAGGCCTCTTGGTAACATGTGAGGACAGACGCATAATAAATGCTTGTACGGTACCCCAAGGGTTTTATGTTTGGTATTTTCACGCAATAGTAAAAAATACATAACGAAATAGAGTTGAAAATATTTTAAGAGGTTTGAAATCAGATATTACGACCGGAATTGGTTGATGACGAGCGATGAAAAAGAGTTGTAGAAGGACCTCCACAGAATATTTGTCTAACAGCAAGAGTTATTAATATTATGGAGTGGAGAGTAAACGAGATTTTGTTTAGATAATAAATGATGCAGAATTATATGAAACTACTTACAAAATTATTGACATACAAAACCTAATTATACATTTCAGGTGTCGTGCTAATCATCAATGAATATTCAGAAGCCCTTTGTTATGATATACCAAGGACAACAAACGTATTATCCAAATACTCAAAACATATTTAGTATTTTAGGGTAATTTGGCTATATTATATATTATAAAAACATTAATGAAAATGGAAGGTGTATTGGAAAAAACAGTTTGTAAAAGAATAATAATTATATAATAATAAAATACTATGCGATATAACACAAAACAATTAGTAATAATAAAAATAAGAAGGCTAAAACAGGAACCAAGAAATTATAAAAAGAAATCATTGAAGTATAGAAAACACATTTTTTTAAATCATTAATTATAGAAAATATAAATGGTTAAGTGAAAGATATAGAGCCTAAAGAACCTGATTAAGTGTAATAAGATTTATATGAGGGTGAAAGAAAAGCTGCAATCGATATTAGGTTTTTGGCATAATTAGAAGTCTATATATAAAGCATAACCTAACGGCAAAAAAGTGTTAGGTAAACTTGCGTTAACAAACCAAACGTAACATTTAGAGTATTTCTTTTCTTTTTATTGTGAGACTGGGAATATGTGTTATTAAAACATAAACTATACCAAAACCTAAAAAATATGTACTTATTTAAAATACGATCCACAAATTACAAATACCATTGTAATGTTGAATGCAGACACCTTTCGAGACATTTAATGGCGTGATAATCGATTCATTACAATTATTGACTTAATACTGTTTTAGAATATGATATTATAAAATGTTTCTGTTATGTAAGTCCAAGACTGTCCCTCGAAATTCCTTTGATTTGGTTAAATATTTTTGCATTAAGAATTCATTGAGTCGGATTGCCACTTCAGATTGCCATGATTGGCTCAAATAGTTATTACGGGCAATTATTGCCTGGATCATTTATCATCCAAGACTCGACATAAATGTACAGACCACATGTGGACCTGACGGGCTGAACTGACATTGCCTCTAAACACATATAATTGACTCTGACCAGACTCCGGTTACTAGGGGTATTCCGTAATTACCTCGCTGACCAGATTACACCTTGTGACGTCACGTGACCCAGGTAATGCGACAACCTCTGATCATGTCCACCCTTACTCACCAAAGCCGCGTCAGAAGAGGAGGAGGGGGAAAACAGCACTAAGCATCTTCGGTCGTAATTATAAGCCATGTTGTGTCTTAGATATGTGGTAATTTACAAGTTAAATAACTCGATTCGCAATTATTTTAGAATAAATAATAGAGATTATGCAGTTTGGATTGTACTGTAATTCAAATTATAAGTTGTTTTCGCATAAAAGGTGACAGATATTGAGCTTAGAAGTCGTGTTATTTTATTGAAAAGTTATAATCACGTAATTTATTAATACATTATTATATTACACTGTGATCATGAGGTAATCCTCGAAACACATGTAAGCAAATAAAAATGAATTTAATCGAGTACCCTGGTAATCTGGTAGTTTTACTTTTAACTATAAAAACAAAACTAATTTTACACAAAAATAGTAATCTATGCAGTGAAAGCGCATATTATATTATTACTACGAACCAGTCGTTAAACTATCGTATCACCTTTGACTTCTGAAACTTCAAAAGTTATTTTCTAAATTATATATACCATTGGGTTTATATCTACTGTAGTGTACACCTTACGGGAGCCAGAGTTAGTAACCGCAGTGCTGCGATCTAGCGTCATATTAAGATAACTAACGATATCTGCGGCGTCGTTAGGCCGAGTTAACTCGTCCGCCGCGGCACCGTACCCGACCCGTGTAAACAAAATATTACTTAGACGATCATCAAAAAAAGTTTATTTAAACATTTTAAAATCTCTAAGAAAATATTCCTAACAAATATGATGAACAAAACCGCGAAGATCCCTGGCGGCGTAAGACGGAACTACGTCATCAAATCTCTAACATTAATTTGCAATTCGTGTCCCCTCTAGTAAATATAAACTCAATATAATATATACTATCTATAGCATCATATTTTACAAACAAATTATTTTGTCACGGAATAACAAAGAAAGTTGAGGACAGTTACGATGGTTAACCCGGGCTTCGTTCGTAAACTTATATCGTGATTTTACAACAGCTTAACTCACTTAATTTTGTATACCTTTGAAACATGCTGATCAATTGATACATTAATAATCGTTAAATATAATAAACGCGTCTACTATTAAAACTGGAAATTTCAGAACCGGAAGTTCTATTGTGTTTTCAAAGGATCAACCTATAACCTATGCAGTACAGATGCAGTAATTTTCCAATTAATTCAAGCAGTACTCTTTAGACCGATATTAAGTAATAGCATTGATAAGTTCATGCAAAGCATAAAGATTCGCTTATAAAGGTTGTGTTCAAGCATTGAGTATACAGTAAATAATGGTATAAGTTGCAAAGTTAATACGACTACATACGTAATGAGCACCTTGTTCAGACCACGAGGCATTGAGGTCATGGCTGATTTGAGGCAGCACCACGCTTTAATATATTTTAATGAACTGTCTCAATTGGCCCACTTAAGGACATTTTAACTGACTCAAACGATCAATGAATATTTAGTAATTTACTACGTTGTATTTACTTTCATAGGTTTTCCATCAATTAAGATAGGCCACAATATTTTGGTAGAATAATAAAGTAAGTATTGGTCTCTATTTTCAGACATTATTTTATAGTGCCACTTTAGTACTGTGGTTCCACCTTTTGTTAAACTGAAAGTTCTCGCTTGTTCACTTTATAATGCGCAAATAAAGTCTAAAACATATAACAAATTTATATATTTGATGTCATTAATATAATTTGAAATCTGGAGTGTTTCAAAGATATTTGTATTTAGATTTAGTCACCGTTCCATATCTATGTAAAACGTTAGTGCAAACGTTGTAGAAAGAATTATATCGTATATACGACCTTTAATAAATAAATACTACCAAGAACAAGAAGTGTAGTGCAGATTGAGTCATGCTTCAAGAAATCTTGGACCTTAGAGAGACTCAAGCTCACTACTGCTCCAATCCACAGGGCATCGAGCATCCTAAATCTTTTATTTAGATTTTACAAAGGTCCATCAATATGTAAATATATCCTGGAAGGAATACAAATTAAAAAAATGATAGGAGTAACTATTAAAGAGTTTTTAGCAATATTGTTGTGCCTCTATTTGCTCGAAAACAGGTAATTTGAAACGAAAACATTTTCTTTTCATGGGTAGAGACTGCATAAAACTGATGGACGGGTAAATAATTCAGAATCTTAAAAACTAGGCAGAAGTTAACAAAAAACATTAGGTTATTAATACTTTATGGTAAAGCGAATTACTATGTTATCTATATAACCAAGTATGATCAATGTTTATGAAAAAGGAAAGTGTTATAGTTAGTAGGACCAAAACCGAGGCCTGTTAAGCCTTATCAGCCATCGTGACGTGACCTGTCAACATGAGTCTTGACCAAATCTCTCAACTCCGCCCTCGGACTGTATGGTCATATATTGATCAACATGCTCACAGTGTGGGCTGTGGGGTGTTTACATTACGTACTGTAGACATATGGACATTTCGGGGCTTGGAACACTCATCTTAAGGCACGTTAAAAAATGGTTGGCCGATATAATGTTGTACTTCTAGGCTTACATTAACAATTAAAAACTAATTACAAATAAATATAGATGTCAAGTCCCATAACTCTTTGTTAGTGAATGAATAGGAAGTTAACTACTGTATATCAAGCTATTCTACAGTTGTCACCCTTAGCTGGATTTCATTTATTAATTTATTTGAATAAATTATGATCACCTCACTTGATTAGGATTCATCAAACTTGGTCAGGTTTTAATTAGATCTGAATAAAAACGTTAAAATGGGAATAGCTAAATGATAATTTACCTATTATTACATACTTATAAGCGAACAAAGTAATCCAACAAACTATTTAGATGAGTTTGCAATTGATTCTAGAATCAATTGGCTTTGCAGTGCACTGTTTTAGATACATTTTTTCATGATATTACATACAAGATTAATGAGTATAGACGTATGAGTCTTGCACAGGTTAATTTGGATTAAATGTGAAAAATTAGAGAAACGAATGAAGGTGAATATATTTTACAATTTTCCCAATCATTCAAGCTGCTACCCCTAACAATCATTACGTTACTGTGAAGAGTTGTTATCTTCCGTTTATCTGTTGCCACCTCCTTCAAAACCGCGATTGTTTACGTGACTGAAATTCGATCAGACTGTTTTCAATTCGACAAGAATATTAGCCATATCATTTTCATCTATTTACATCATAGATATATCATCATAGATACATCATATATGAACAGGACCGTATTTAGGATCGTTGTGGCCCCCGGCGGCTCACTCCAGTGAGGCCCCTCTATTATTTGTTTAAAGATTAATTTGTTAAAATTGAAATTTGATTACAATTTACTCTAGACTGTTTTCATGGAGTTTCATAAAATACTTAGCTCCTCTCATTTCTTCCGCGGCTTTCATAAATATGTCAAAACTATATATTTTTCTCAACGTAGCTTACAAGAGAATCTAACATTTAACGGACATTAAAGGTGCTACGGAGGGCTTTTGCAAAACTCTGTTGATTTTCAGTACTGACACGTCGTCTGATCGGCGAATAGACCTAGCAACTAGCTAATATTTTGGATCGATACAAGTAGTGCCAATTAATTAGTTTAGAGTATTTTCGAGCGAGTATTTGCCATCAGATAATTATATTGTTGTTGGTTGGTAGTTTCAAATGGTAGTGTAATGGGATTTGGATAACACATTCAAGATTTGATAGTCTAAATAACATGGTTTTTAACTAATATATAGAAATACATACGTTTGGCCAGTACAATCAATCTAGAATATGTATTGACAAATAAAACATGGTTTGACCGTTGTTTTAGGCCGATAATACACAGGCCGGTTGCCATTTTCCCAATATCGCTTGGTCTGGACTTCGCTTATAACCACTTTTTGACCGACATTGTATTTTCTGCCGTAATTTACGGCCGACATTACGCGATCCAGACGCTATCTCTGGCCGACATGTGTCGCGAAGTCGATTTCGGCCGGCTTTAAGTGGCCCGGACGCCGTTTTTGGCCGATATTATCTTTAACGTCGTCATTATTGGCCGTTATTACGTGGTCCAGTCTTCATTTTCGCCGACATTAAGTTTTCCATAGCAGTTTACAGCCGATATTACGCGGTCCGGTCGTCATTTTAACACGTTCGGTTGTTTTTTATGACCGGTTCATGTTTCTCTGTCGTCTTTTGCGGCCGTTACTACGCGATTTGGGGGTCGATATCGTCGGGAAACCCTCGCTTGAACTTTTCGAGTATTTTTCAAAACGTTTAGAGTCTTTCAAACAAATTTTCGAGTACACACCACTACTAGTTAATAAATAATTCCATCACAATCATAATTTAAAAATTAACTTATGAGACAAAAATCGGGAAGCAGAACTAATGTATAAATAACAATTTTTTCACAAAATCTTTTTCTGAGTGAAAATTTGTTTCAAGCGAAAAAGACATTAAAGGAGGCCCCAAGTGAGGCCCCCTCCCAGGCCGAGGCCCCCGGCGGCCGCCGTGTCCGCCGGGTGGGAAATACGGCCCTGTCTATGAATCATCTCATTTTAATATAAAACAGGTTATGATATTTAAGAAACTATTGAGGAAACTTTCCTTCAATTAAAATCAAGTTTCATGACACGTTTCGGCATCTGAAACCTGATCCCGTCTTCAGGTGAAAAAATTCTAGAGCATACAAAATTTAGTGACACAATTCAGGTCAAGCTGTAAATTAGTTGACAAAGCATCCATTTGTCTAAATTTTGCCTCCTTTTACAGTTCTCTCTTTTATCTTCTCTGTTAGTATTCAGCTTTGCCAGGTTTAAGCTACAATTTTGTGTATGTTCTAGGTATAGTTTTTTCACCTGAACAATATATAGAGTATATACATAGAGTTCAGATCCCGAAACGTCGTGACACTTTGTTTTACTAATCAGTGATGAGAAATGTCCACAATAATTACTTTATTACAAAGTTTATTTAGACAGTTTGGTTACATACATGTATGGTATAAAGAGTGTTTATTACCGTTATCAGCAAAATAAAGTACAAGAAATCATTGTCAAATTAAAAAAAATTTGAATGATAATCTTTCTATCATCTTTCTAATTTATATAAATTCAACAAAATTGATACTGGCAAACACTATAATAATTGGGGTTATTATAACTGTTTGTTCAAATAATTGATAGTGTTTTTTTTAAATTTACTAATTTTAATTTGTAAAGGTATTTAAATGTGTTATGTTACATATTCATTAGAAATTGGCTGGGTATACAGGTTTGCTGCGACGGGGGTATTTATTTCCATAATGAGAGTTGCCATTCAAGTAGTTTTTTATTTCCATAATCAACATATATTAATACCTTTCAAGTATGTTTACAGCTGCTTGGTGTAACTAACTGAACTTAGTTCAAATCAATGGGAACTTTGAAGGCCTGTGGGGCAGCGTCCTTAGACCAGATTAGTAAGAACCTTGTCCTGACATTCGAACACAAAAAAAATTAATTATTCAATTTGTTGCACTAATTCTCAAGCTATGGCGTGGCCAAGGGAAATAAAGATCCGTTTTAGCGAATTTCACCTACAGGGAAGAAGCTATTACCGTAGGTGGCATGGTAAGACTTAAGCCCGATACCATGATAACTTTTTGTTTTGAGGTCCCCAGATGCCAAAAACACTATTCGTTCAAATTTATATATATATATGTGTCCGTTACCGCGATAACTTTTGTAAGAAACCCCCGATTTTGATGAAATTTGACAGACATGTTTAGAGTAACATTTATGACTTTAAGTTCGAAAACCAGATCGATCGGACAATGGTAAGGGGGTTTTATGGGGGTTTTAAATTTTCCAACAATTATTTTTTTGAAATTTTCCCCTTACAATTTTTAAAACACTCAATTTTGGTTATAGCCATATTGTAGAGCTTAAGAACCCAAATAATTTGGTATTTTGAATCCCTAACATAGGTTAAGTGGTTGTAGGGAAAAGTAAAAAAAACGCGGCCATAAAATTCCCATGTTAATCTTATTAGAAAAAGTTTTTTGGATTTCCCTAAGACAATTTTACTAAAATCTTCACACTTGCTTTTACCAATCAGTTTAGCTCTACAAAACAATCATTTTGGTGTTTTAATAGTTGTTTTACGTCCACATGCTGCAGAGATATTCAAAGTGCTAAACACAGTACGTTGTCCAATGTTATCCTTATGGAATATAAATAATATTTTATATCTCGATTATTTATGAATGTATATTGATGAAACTTGGTATGTGGCTTCAACTAGTTGTGGTGTATTGATATTTGCACAAAAAAGGTTTTTTGTTGATTTTCCCCGTAGCAGAAAACCTGCATACCCGGCCCCCATGTTATTCATATGGAGAATAAGTAATGTTGTATATCCCCATGAACCTATATTAATAAAACTTGGTACTAAAATAGTTTTCAGTGTAAAAAATACACTAAAATTTAAAACAAATATAATTTTTTCTGTAGTTACTTTTTATAAAGAACAATTATTATTGTTTGTTCTAGTCATATACTGAATATGAGAATAAATATTGGAATATATTGCGTTGTTGTGGAAATATTTTAACAAAATTATTTCAAGCACAATTGTTTACGTAGTTAAAAGAAACTGAACAAAAGGCGGAAAGCTTGAGACGTTAATTACAAAATAACTACCCTACATCCAGGTAATGAACCCTAATTTAAAGCTCTTAATGCTTTTGTTTAAATAATAGTGACTGTAACGGAAGGAATCGTCCCTCTAGTTTAGTTTTAAGAATGCGTTTTGCAATTAGACAATAATATTTATTGTAATTATCAATGTCTCTATAGTCAAATGATAATTTGACTTTTAACTTGATTAAACTGTACTTTTTTTGGTATAATTTATATGAACTCTTGAATACTGATTAATCATTGGATAACGGTTCATTTAATTTAATGACATTATTTGATATATACATTAAAATAAAATAAAACTGCTATGGCGATATACTCTATACAATAATGATATATATGGTAATCAATCAATTCATTAATTCATTTTCCATAAAATTAAAATATTTACCTATGAAATTGGATTTGCAGTGACTCTTTTTATTTAATAACAAATCATTTTTTAACCAGCTCTTAAAACCTAACAAATTTGTATTACATTCAATAGTTTTCAAACGTGATAAATATAATCAAGAATCAAGAATACTTTATTGTCACACTACTATATAAATACAGCATTGACAATCGTCATAAATACAAACTTAAATAGCTAAACTAACAGACTGCTTATTACAGACAAATAAAAATATAAAAGTACCAAACAAATGTAACTCTTAAACCCCTTCGTTGTTTTCGAAAGAATTAAATGGATCAAACAGTTGCACTTTTATGGAGACTGATAAATTATCATTGAACTATGTCTACAATTGCGTTATTAATTTATCAGCTGCTACAATAAAATAGCTCATTAATATTAAAGTCAGACCTATGAATGCGTCTGGGACAGAGTTCTGATGGCTGCCATTTTTCAAACTAATTTCTTCTGATACCAAATGGCAAATACATCAAACATAGTTTACCTTATTTATAGAGTGAAAATTCCTATAAAACTCCACAAGCAACTGTAACAATTTAAACAGATTTTGAACATATTCAATTTTGTTGAATGTAATAAGTTTTATTGAATCTTAAATAGTCTGAATTCTTTCCAAAGAGTGTTAATTTATAATGTCTCCTAACGGATCAAGATTTAGGCTGCAATATTTAGACGAAATGCATAATATCGTTTCCCGATAAAATAATACACATTTGTAACTTCTCACATTCATTCATTCTACATTAGTATAAACCGTTAAGGTTTAACAAGTTATGAAATTAAAAAGTGCATTAAACAAATTTGTTCTCCAATACACATTAATCAGTCACAATCATAACATTACTGGCCCTTTGGAACATATATTTATAAACAAATGAAATCTGAAGCTTTAGTTAGGATGGCACAAAGCGTATCCATGCTAATCATGCATTATTTCCTTGAATTACAGACAGTAATAATATTTGTTTATGTTGAATTGTAGGTAAAACTAATACAACGCAGCCAAATATTTTACTTTAATATGACATTTAGTTACTTTGATGTGTTATGATTTCTTTTTTTTAATACTTGTTATTGCAATCATATATCATTCAAAGGTCACCTGCTAATTACTGTAATACATTTTACCACGTGGGAATTCGCCGTAACTGTTGCTGAATTTCTAACAAGATATTTTGACAATCAGTACATACATACATATACATGTACATATCCCACGTCGTCCCGATTGACCATATGTGGCATAGGACCAGTCAGCTTCTTCAGGTTTCACTTGGCACATCTTCATGATGTTGTCATGATCATGGTAGGCAGAGACGCAAATGATGGGGGGGGGGTCGTCAAAAAAAATCTTTACAGGTTTGAGAGTCAGGTCAGGTATGATGGAAGTTGGTAAAGACATTGATCTAAGAGATACTTTTTGAGCTCGTATTTAAATTGTTTTAAGTTACTAATCTGCGCTATGGGAGAAGGAAGTTGATTAAATAGCTTAAGACCAATGTAATCCGGATTTTTCTCAAAAAGCTTTAAGTTGTGAGACACCGAAGGATTGATATTTATTTTTCTGGCACTGTAAGCCTAATGAAGAGCTTTAACAAGGTTGAGTTCTTTAACATAACTAATTACTTCAAACATTAAAATACTAAGTACTGTCAAAATTTGAAGTTCTTTGAAGTTGTCAAAACATAATTCTGTAAGCTTAAATTTCAAAATGCACCTTATCAATCTTTTCTGGATTACAAAAATTCTATTTAGATTGATATTACTGGAAAAGCCCCAAAGTATAATAGAGCACCTAATCAGACTCTCAATCAAGCCAAAATATACCAGTTTGGAAAGTGCAATGTTGTTCAAAGATGAAATAATTTTCAAAACAAAAATATTTAAAGCGGGTTGTTTGGCAAGTTTATCTAAATCTTTGTTCCACCTGAGGCCACCGTCCAATCTCACTCCTAGATAGTCGACAGATTGAGCTTCCTCAATGATAATTTCAACAAGTACAACCGAAGGAAAAGTTGTACCTGAGTTAATTAAACGGTTTCTTTTAATGGTCGGTCATGAAATGTGTGAACTGTGTTTTTTGGGATTGATATTTGTACCTGAGAAATATTGCGAGAGTATGTTAAGGTTGAAAAAAGTTTGCTGCTCTAAAATACTGACAATTTTGATTGAAGTTAAAATTGAGGTGTCATCTGCGAAAGCTGTGAGAATATTACCGGTTAGATATTCAGAGATATCGTTGATGTATAGAAGAAATAGGATAGGCCCTAATATGGATCCTTGCGGAACTCCAAAGGATACTGCTTTTGAGTTTGAGTAAGAATATTTTCTGATGTCATCTTATCTTGGTCAAGAAAGTCAATTTTGGTTTTGTGAGAACTATTTGAGAGATATGAACTAATCAAGTTCAGTGCTTTATATTTTATGCCTATTGCTGCTAGCTTATTTAGATGAAATGGGTGGTAAACGCAATCAAACACCTTGGACAAGTCGATGAAACAATCCATGGATGACACACCACCAACCAAGGAGTCGATACGGGAACTGATGAAACTAACCAGAGCTAACTTTGTGGACTTCTGCTTTCGGTAACAAAATTGGTTTTTAAAAAGAATTGAGTGGTTGCTAAGATAGTTGACCAAGGAATCGCATACTACTCTTTCCAGTATCTTGGAGATGGATGGTAGGAGCGGGATTGGGTGGTAGTTACCAGGCAAACGTTGACCATCTTTTTTAAAAATCGGCTTGATTAGAGCCAGCTTAGCTGCGTCCGGAAACACGCCCTTCTCTACAGAATTGTTTAACCGAACCAGTAAAGGATCAATCAACTCGGGATAGCAAATTTTGACTAAATCTATTGAAATGCCGTCATAGCCAGTTGACTTTTTATTTAATAGAGAAGTTATTATTTTGACAAGTGATTTGTTGTTAATTAGTGGAAAACTTGTAAGCTGGGAGTTTGTTTGATTCCTACCATCGCAGAAAAAACTATCGCTATTTGAAAGAGAGTAAACCTGTGGAACATCAGAAAAGAAGTAATTAAAAATGTTGCAAACTATGTCAGGATTACTTTCAACTCTGTCATTTATTTATAAAGTGATATTTTTTTGTGAACTATGGGGCTTGTTTCTAAGAGAGTAAACGAACTGCCAGGATGTTTTGTTTCGATTATTTGAGGTTTTTATTTCATTTTGAACAAAATTGGATTTTGTTGTGGTGATTGTCTTCCTATAATTGAGCTTTTGTATGTTGTAATGATGTTTGACAGTGCTATCCTTTGTTGCGACACATCTTGAATAAGTATCTAACAACTTTTTTCATAGTTCTGATTTCATCAGTGATCCAATTAATTGTTCTAGATTGTGTCGCTTTAAATTTCCGTAGAGGACAGGCTATCTCCATATAATACGAGAAATTCTCAACAAATTCCTCATATTTACAATTTACAGAATGGGCGTTATAAAAATCCCTCCAATCCTCTCTCCCTAACCTTAACCTAAGTTCCTTAATACTATTATCAGAGAAATCTCTGCTTAAACTATAATTTACGTTATTTCCAGTTTGGGCTAAAACCGGGACCACGAATAACAAAGCTGAATGATCAGATATAAAAGGTTCTGTTGAAAGAATATTGTCACTAATATTGGAAATAAAAGTGTCTAAGCTGCTAACTGAACGCTCACTGATCCTAGTTTGGAAGTCTACAAGAATGTTCAAGCCATAACTATTATATAGCATAGTTTAAAGCACCATATTAAGATATGCAAATCTAAAGTAAAATATTATAAAATTCAATATGTTAGGCTTTATAAAAGAATGAAATAGTGAAGATCTTATTATACAATAAAGATTCTGTTGCTGATAATAAACAAATAATGCTGCCTGTTTGGATGTCCTTAACAAAGCTATGTATCATATTACTTTATTTTAACTTTTAGTTTGGATTTATATGGACAAATATTGTTGATTCATATTAACTGTTAGTTACTGTAAAACAGAAAAAATATGGTATTTTGTTTTTGATAAATATTTTTAGATTCACTGTCGTCATCCAATCACTGTCTTTAAATTGTAATCAGACGTAACATTTTATTAATTGAAACTTCACTTTTCTATTTACTCGACATCAATATCCTGTCATGTTCCTCTGAATGCAGCAACAGTAAATAGAGAATATTGTAATTCCATAGGTATCAGCTGTAATCAACACCATGGGCTTACAATTACTATTATGTAATATGTTAGCCTAAGCCTTTATATTAATTAGAGTATTTTCCACGAAGATAAGCACAGCTTATGAGTGTTTTAAGTTACAAATGGTGGTACTATTAAACAAATTATTATAAATATTTGTAGTAAAATCCTCTTTTTGCCATGCTACACACGTAATTAATATTTAAAGTAGCATATTCCAATTTATTATTTTGAAGAAAACTAAACAACTAAACAACCTAATTATGTTGTTCGAAGTTGTCAATCAAAATACTTATTGTAGATTATATTTAATTTATTCACAATTTGCCTCCTGGATTAAAAATATACTTAAAATAATAGGTTAACTTACCTTTAGGATTGACCTTAGATAAGGTAAGTTAACCTATAACTTCAAAATTATATTTAAGCTTGTCCAAGTTTATTTTACTATATTTTACTATATTTTGGTAAGAGTTATTGGAATTAACGAAAATGGCACAAAATGTGTTTCCGAATTAAGTTATAAATACTTGCAAATATAACAAAACAGTTAAATTAGTGATATTGCTACTATATTAAAATTGTCTTACAACAAAATATTCTCCAACCCAAAAATAACTCCTTCATTATAATTCACTCTTGTCACATTAAAAGTCTGATCGATTTTCAATAAAATTCTCGACCTTACCTCTAAAATATATTTTACGGAAGAATTTAATCAGTTTGATCAGCGAATATATGTGGTAACATCATTGATATGGAAGTATACATTATTATTTTAAAACGGGTAATTGATTTGTTCGTGATGTCTAATATTAAGTAAGGATATCCTATACTAAATCGTGCGTAACAAGTATTAATTAAGCATTCTATTTCAAGAATAGACCGTGTTTTAAAAATTCAATTGATTGGTCTATATTAAATTTAACCTGATGCAACGCTACTTCTCATTAACAGTAATAAGAATTTATTTTTTGATTTATTTGGACTTTACCTATCGCTTCCAGTGTTTAAAACTACACTACGTTTCGAGATGTAAGGAAACTCCTCCCGTTATCAAGTGAACCCTACTTACATCTAAATATCAAGTTCTTACACCTAACTAACCTACATTTTTTTGGATTTTCTTAATCTTTTTCTTTTAAATTTTAATTTACACTAACACAAAGACAACAAATATATATACAAAAACATGAATTACAATACACTAACACAATATGTATGTAACGAACAAATGGAAAACTGGCAATACATTACCTGTTGTGCATCGTTGCCTCCAAGCTGACGGAAAAAACGGGAAACATCACTTTCAAGTCAACTCACTACCAGACCGCTCACTCGAGTAGTGTCACTTACATAGCTAGTCGAGTGCGCGGTATGGTAGTGAGTTGACGTGAGAGTGAAGTTTCCCATTTTTTCCGTCAGCTCTGAGGCAACGATACAGAACAGGTAATGTATTGTCAGTTTTCCATTTGTTCGTTATATAAATGTTGTGTTAGTGAGTTGTATTTGATTTTTTGTATATGCATTTGTTGTCTTTGTGTTAGTGTTAATTAAAATTTAAAAGAAAAAGATTAAGAAAATCTAAAAAAAAATGTAGGTTAGTTAGGTGTAAGAACTTGATATTTAGATGTAAGTAGGGTTCACTTGATAACGGGATAAGTTTCCTTACATCCCGAAACGTAGTGTAGTTTTAAACACTAGAAGCGATAGGTAAAGTCCAAATAAATCAAAAAATAAATTATTATTACTGTTAATGAGGAAGTAACGTTGCATCCGGTTAAATTGAATATAGACCAATCAATCGAATTTTTAAAATCCAGTCTATTGTTGAAATAGAATGTTTAATTAATACTTGTTACGCACGATTTAGGATAGGATATCCTTACTTAATATTAGATATCACGAACAAATCAATTACCCGTTTTAAAATAATAATGTATACTTCTATATCAATGATGTTACCACATATATTCGCTGATCAAACTGATTAAATTCTTCCGTAAAATATATTTTAGAGGTAAGATCGACAATTTTATTGAAAATCAATCAAACTTTCAAAGTGACAAGAGTGAAGTATAATGAAGGAGTTATTTTTGGGTTGGAGAATATGTTGTTGTAAGAAAATTTTAATATAGTAGCAATATAACTAATTTAACTGTTTTGTTATATTTACAAGTATTTATAACTTAATTCGGAAACACATTTTGTGCCATTTTCGTTAATTCCAATAACTCTTACCAAAAGTAAAATAAACTGGGACAAGCTTGAATATAATTTTGAAGTAATAGGTTAACGTAAACGTAGCTTATCTGAGGTCAATTCTAAAGGTAAGTTTACCTATTGCTTTAATTATATATTTAATCCAGGAGGCAAATTGTGAATAAATTAAATATAATCTACAATAAGTATTTTGATTGACAACATCGAACAACTTAATTAGGTTGTTTAGTTGTTTAGTTTTCTCCAAAATAATAAATTGGAATATTCTACTTTAAATATTAATTACGTGTGTAGCATGGCAAAAAGAGGGTTTTACTACAAGTATTTATAATAATTTGTTTAACAGTACAACCATTTGTAACTTAAAACACTCATAAGCTGTGCTTATATCCAGTGGAAATACTCTAATTAATATAAAGGCTTAGGCGACCATAATACATAATAGTAATTGTAAGCTCATGGTGTTGATTACAGCTGAAACATAGTTATGTAAGTGACACTGGTGATATTTAGATGTATTAAGGGTTCACTTGATAACGGGAGGAGTTTCCTTACCTCCCGAAACGTAGTCTTTTAAACACTAGAAGCGATAGGTAAAGTCCAATTAAATTTAAAAAATAAATTCGAATCCATCGCTATTATGAGTTCAAGAAAATAGTAATAAGAAAATACAAAAGTTCAGCTTTACTAACTTAACATTACAAAACCAAACTCTGATGGAGGTGGTTCAACCATATCGAGGTTGCAGATAAATCTTGTTGTCCCGGTTTCAGCTGAGATATCTTGATTTGCGGAGTGGGTTACCCCATATATCTCTAAGTCGACATCCTATTAACGTAATAGGTAACTGTTTATATGTAATACTTTATATGGTAGAAAATACTTTCATCGGTTCTCATATAAAACACCAAGTGTAGTATTATTTTTAACAGACAGCGACGGACTCCGGAGCCATGACACCGAGAGCTCAAATCCAGGTCCTGGCAAGTAAATTACATTAGGCCCTGTACCTTGTGCTTTGGTAGATAGCTTCCATTCACAGATCAGTATTTAGTCTAGGTGGATTCGAAAATCAAGGCAAAAGGTGGATACCAATCTCTTAAAAGCAGAGCAAATAAATAACGTATATTTCAGGAATTGGACTCAATTTTAGTTTTAATCTCTTAAACCATTCGTGGATAATTCAATAGAACTTCCAATTTGCATGATTTAGTTTCTGTAGTCATTGATAATATTTACAGCCTGTTGTAAATAATTAGTTGCATAGAGTCACTGATAATATCACGCACGTTGAAACCCAATACTAGGTCACAAATTGATTGCACTAATTATGAACATAGCAGCTCGGTAATCAGTGTACAATAATTAGTCTGATATATTAACATGAATATTGCTAGCTCGTATTACTATTGAGAAACTAATATCATTACTTTTATTTGGACTAGCAATGACAAAGAGATTGTATCATACAAAAATAAATAAACAGCGTCCATCAGCGAAAGTTTAGTTGCAATAAAAAAAACAACTGTATCATTAAAGAATACAAACAGAATTTAAATAAGTGTAAGAATGTAAATTAAAATATACAAAAATAGAGTACAGAATCGTTGTACACAACGTAATTAAAAGGGTGTGCCTACCTTTTTACTTGAACGATATTGGAGTTATTACAAATTATTTAAAATAACTTCCTCGAATCTTCAATTTTGTTAACTTTTGTGATTACATTTTACTTTTCATACGTAGCAGGCAACTTGAAAGTTATACTTTGTTTTCAATTTAGATCTAATAGTAAGCCAACGTCATTATTTTAATTGTTCTAATCTTAGTGGATATGGAGATTTAATTGTTATTATTAAATCAAAAACCCTCATATAGTATTTATTACCAGTCATTTACTACATGTTTATTTCACACTTAATCATTTCTATTGGTATTTTTTCCATGTGATTTAGAGTCCATTATCGTTGGTATACAACTTTAGAATCTTCTATTATAGATTTTTTACTTTTGCTCTATTTCAACACTGGCTCTTATTTTTAGCCTGAAGTAATATAGTTTTAAGGAGCTATATTTTCACACGGTTTGATTATTACAACGAAAATATTTCCTTTAATCATGCACCGATATCTGTGTAATAACAAATTCATATTTTTATGATAACATACCTTAGGTCAATAATACTACTCTCTTTAAATGGTTGTTTACTTACTTGCAGGTTCATCGAGAGAGTTTCTAAAACTATCGGAATACACATGCAGCTGTCCAAGGAATTTCCGTTGTAGCATGTGGTTGTTTTAGGTCGACCACTGAATCCCAACAAAGGACTAAACAACCATCTGGGTGCCCGCATTTCGTGTATGTATTATTCCACTCTTGACCACATATGTTAACACAAACAATATCTAAAACGATTTAAAGACAAAAGAGGTCTAGTTCTTCGTATGGAATTTTTCAATTTAATATTTAATACATTATATGTATCATTAGTTTAAAGGAAATATAATTTGCTATGAATCAAATTAATGTCTCAACAATACTATGCTTTCATAACTGTATATTATGATGAAACTTAGAAAATAGCTTATATTAATGGTTTATACATAGTTATAGATTTTACTTAATTATATTACAAATCAACTTGTAACTCACACTACAATAACAACGATCTAACTTTACAAGAATAAATTGGAAAGGGTATAACGTGGAATTAGACATTTATAAGTACTATACCCTTCAAAACTATCTTATAAATTTTGTATTATAATAAAATATATAAGATGGTTTTGAAGGGTATAGTACTGAAAGTAGTGGGCATTTGAGGCTGCTAGACCGGAAGTGACGTCATCCGGTCACGTGACCGGATGCGCTGAGTCATTAAACACGTCATCTGAGCCTCAGCCAGTGACGTAGGCGGTTTTGTGACGTAATGAGGGAAAGGTTAAAGTTCAAGGTCACTGGGAGGTTATTTTAAAAAGTACTACCTCGCACGCGTAAAATTCGATTGTGATTCGATAGTTAATCGATAAGAAATATCGAATGAAAACAATCGAATGAAGCAATCGAATGATACGAGTGCGAGGTAGTACTATTTCATTTATTACTTTATTTTTTTACTTTTCTTTTTATTTACAATAAGTTATGTTTACAATAATTTATGTTTACAATAGTTCCCCGTTGTTTGTCATCATCGATGTTGTTGATCCGGAGTCGCGACCATGACTTGGTTTTCTGATGAAAGGAAGAGCGTCTCGGAGAGCTCGATGTTTACCGGTCGAGAGCCGGAGGTGTACTGACTATTCACAAGCTAGCGTTGTAATCGTACTAAATGGTGGGGGTAAAAGTGTGGTGGGGCGGAGCAGAGGGTGGACGGCAGATGGCAGGCGGCAGATGGTAGGCGGCAGGTGGCAAGTGCGCGGCAGATGGTTGCTACTCCATTCGCCGCCAAAGTAATGCAAGCCGTCGCCGTAATTCTTGTATTTTATCTTGGCGGTTCATTTGATATGTTTTACATCTACATATGCAATAGCTGAAACACCTGCACTTACGACAAGCTTTCCCGTCAACTTGATCGCCTGGTATTTTAAAACATTGTAACTTGCAACAATATGTCTTCAAATTGTTATCGAATGATAAATTGTTCATCGGTGGCACCGACATGTTAGCTGCAGCGTGTGTTAGACAAGACTGAGACTAACTTCACTGCTCCCTCTCTTTTATACCTCTTCATAAGTTAACCCTGAATGAAAGTTCAAGGTCATCCGTTTGAATTTTAAAAAAAAGCAACACAGCAGTATATAAAAAAATATACTGCTATGTTGCTGTTTTTCTTTTTTTTATATTTTTTTATTTTATTCTTTTTCTTTTTTTCTTTATTAAACAAACATTTTACGATACAATAAGCTTAAGTCTAACATTGATGACTAGAAATACAAACAGAGAAATACAAATAGAGACATTATGTACAATGATGCATGATGTGCAGAGTGAGTTCCGTCGAGTTGTTGCCGCTTACACCGTGTGATACCAAATACAACGTCCCCGGTTGAATATCTCGCAAGTCTTCATTTTGTAGCAGTTGAATAAATCGTTTTGGAAGAAATACTTGAAACTTCGGCTCGTCTCCTGGAGTCATAGGTCCTTTGCACAATGATACTAGAATTGCTTCTCCATGTGTGGTTTCCACTTTCTTGATGCTATGAATAATGTAATGTCTTTGTTCTTTTAGTTCTGAACATTTTTTAGTTAGCAGAAGGTTGGATTTTGAGTGAGTGTTGAATTGATCAACCAGTGTTTGTAGATATTGTTGTGATGCCATCTTCGTCAGTGGTGGTTGTGGTGTTTTCTGTGATGTTGCCTCTTCGGAATCTCGAATAATACTCGTGCTGGAGCGGTGCTGTCTCCTCGTATTTATAGGCCCCGCTACCCCCACCACATTTCTGTTCTCCGCTACCCCCACCACATTCCTGCGTTTGTTTCAAGTAAGCAGCCAAACGATATGCGTTGTACAATGCACAGTTTGTTTGGCCGTGTTTAAGATCTTTTGCAGCGACACAAATATTACCGAGATTAATGTTAAAATCCTTACTGATAGTTATATCGAAAACATCACCGTGCGTGTACTTTTGTATCCAGTTCTTTTTTTCTAATCCTCTTGTGTATATATGTGAATATTGTTTGCAAAAGTTAAACATAATACTGTGCAGATTACTGTAGCTTATAAATCCTTCATACCAATGTATGTGATGAAAGTAGTTCGTTATCCATTTGTTTGTACTTTTTGCTTTGGTGTTAAGTTTGTTAAAAGAAAAAGGAGCTTCAAACGTGAATGGGTAGGCTACAAATGTAAGCAAGTCTAAAATTACTAATTCCTTGATAATAAACCTATTATCATTATTTCGAAATGCTTGAAATTCTATTACACAAGGCTTTACACTCACTTCTTCATCCCCTCCGCTCATCATGGCCCCTAGCGATCAACTAAACTGTTTTCTACACCACGGTAGGTTAAATACCAGGCCGTACAGTTGCAGGCGCGTTGGTGTATATTTAACGTGGGCACCGTCCCCAATAGGCCTACCCCACGTGTGTTCTTTTTTACTAAGTCAAACTTTAGTCTTTTTTAACTTCTTCTTCTTGTGTTTCGTTTTCTTCTTCTTCTTGTTTCTCCGTTTCTTCTTCCTGTGTTGTTTCTTCTGTAGCTTATGTAGCGATTTCTACAAGTGGTTCAAAATCCTTTAACTTTCTCCACATGCAAACTTCATGAGGTATTCTATTAAAAATAGATGTATCCACAGGTCCGTACACGATGGTGCTATCAGGTTGTTTTTCCAAAGTATCAACCAAATATTCTTTAATAATAGCGCTTGCAAATACCAATTGTCTCATGTACCTTGTAATAGGTTCTGTTGCGTAGTTTAAAACGTAGAATTCTTCACATGACAGTAGAATCTTATTTTCATGTTGAGTCAAGTCTCTAATTCGCACTTGTAGTTGTCCGCGATGTTTAACAATATCGATTTCATTGTCACAATCCAAAAGTCGAATATGTGTTTTCCTTCGACACAAACTGTTAGTTAAATAACATTCTATTAAATGTACATGTTTCAAAAATGACTCCCAAGCATTTTGCGAAAATAAAACCTTTTTTGTTCCATGGTGTAGTATTACTGTAGGGGAATAATCCAATGACTTCATCAATCCAACTGATACACTTTTACTGATGCATGCTGAGATGGGGTAAAAGATTCGCAAAAAAACTTCAGTTAAAATGTGAGGAGGAATATTTTCTTCAACTTTCTTCTTCCTCTTTGGTACTACCTTTGATGGGTCTGCATTAATTTCCTCCTCTCTATCTCTGTTACCAAACTTTAAAAATGCAGTTATTTCCTTGATGATTTCTGCTTCACTAGTATTATCACGTTCCAATAACGGTGCTACCTCTGCATCACCTTGTACAACAGATGGAGAACTCATTTTGTAGAAGATGTTACCCATGCGACGATAGACGATCAACTGAAGACCTGCATTGTTGCTCCGCTATTTATAGGTTAGCGACAGTGGCGGTGCCGGTGGTGGTACAACGTTTTACAATACTGTCTTACAATACCGGTCAACGGTGTGTATGTAACAATTTTATCGTGCAAAATTAAACAATACGCAGATGTATTTGCAGGTACGTTTTCTTGAAATTCCATTTCTATTTTTATATCAACACTAGACGATTTTACAGATTCATTTTGTTTGGAACAATCAATTACAACAATCGGAGCTTTAGATTCAAACTGTGCGGGAGATAGTAGAGGTGTATTTGTTTTGCCGTAATATGAATTTTGGAACCTAGCGTACATATCGTATAAAACACTGTACCTTTTTTTATCAAAATAAATATTAAAGTTGTCGTAGGGAAAGAATTGTGAATTCAGGAACACTTTACAGTTTGTTAATTTACAATGGTCAAATTCACCAGCATTTTCAGTTATTATACTTTTCTTCTTCGTTTGTAATCCAAATATTACATATCTCGCTTTTTCCAAATGAGTAGAAGTTTTTACAGTCCATGTATGCCGTTGTGTTGTAGGTAAAACGGGGTATTCATGAAACTCCCAGCTTCTGAATGGCATTACAATGTCTCGATCTGATTTTAACTTTCTTAATAATGTAATCCTGTGTTCATCACTTAGTCGCACATGTGGTACTCTCCAAACAATCTTGTCTAATGTTAATTTCCAGTCTAAATTGGCATCAGTTGTTCCAGTAGCTGCTTTAATAATATCTTTATCGTTTGATGATCTTAATAAAACTAGTTCTTGTTTTACATTTATTATTATTCTTCTGTAGTCTTCAGCAAATCCTAGGAGTTATCATAAAGGTACGTAGAAATCAAAGTTTCCCGAAGAGTCAGGAGCGATTGTACTTTTGTCTGGTGCAACCCATCCTGCAACAGCTAACAGATTCTTCTCATTTGGTGTTAAAGACGCTAATCCTTTCAATGAACTGGAAATTCCAACCTTTTTTGTTGAATCGACTGTAACTCCTGAAATTTCATATCTAATCTCGTAAAACAAAAATGCCATAGGATTATTTATGAACGGAACAATGGTTCCAGCAGTACCATCAGTTTTTGTTACTTTTCCTTCAATATATAAATAAATTTTGCATGGAAGAGTATAAATGTCTTGTTGTTGTATAGGAATCCTAATTTCATCGTTATTGTTTAATGTGGACGAAGCGTAAGGGTTGTGCGTGTGATATTCCTTTTCCCATAAGGTCTCGTCGAATGTTGGACCCTGCGCTATATCCAGTATATCCATTGTTAATGACCTTTAATCCAATTTCTTCTAGAAAACGAATGTTGTCACTTGTTAATCCTTCAACAGCTGATGAGCTACTGACCTCTTTGCTGGTTGGCTCTCTCTTTTTAAATGATAACCCCATTGTCTAAGCGGATGATTTTATATGTATTCTTACAGTAATAGCTTCTCCTCTAAAGTCAATAAGGTTTCCGTCTTGATCCACTATGTTCAGCACGATGTCTGAAATGAAACTGGTAATTAACGGTAGGTACACAAGGTTTTGAGGCTTTTCTACTATCTTGAAACCCGGTGCAACTGATGGGTAGAATGTGTGTAATATATGACGATTTTCTCCATCTCTGTAGGATCCTTGTATAATGTTACATGTAATGTCTATGCTATTAACTTTGATGATCGTCACAGTTTTATTCCCAGAATGAGTTTTATTAGGTTCTAATACTTTTGTTTCCTTAGAAAACCCCAATAAACTACCAATTGAATGTTCTTGACTAAAATCAATATAATACTTAGAAGTAATTTCGGCTTTCATTGTATTGTTATTGCCTTTTATCGTTATATTTTCTTTTCCCATATGTTTTTGTATAACTTCATTTATATTATCAATTTCATAAGCTCCTGTTGGTAAACTGAATTCTTCCAAAGCTGAATACTTTCCTTTATCATCTTTTGTCTTGTAATAATGTATTTTGTTATTAATTCCTTCACTAACGTTTGGAATAGAGTTATATGTTGTTAAATCCAATAATGCGGCTTCCCATAGTCTTCCTTTTTGCAAACGTAGCGCTGGAAACAGAATACTGCGCAAAGTGCATGAGTTACCGGTTAATGACACTGTATACGAGGACATCTTAAAGTTGACTAACACTTTTAGCTAAAAAGTCTATCATAAATGACCGCAAATGGATGTATCATCAGGTTGTTTTCTTGTATGATTGTAAAAAACATTTTCTGCCGCACGAAAGTATCGTTGAAGTTCTTTCGGTGGTGGAAGGTCTCCAAAACTGTCGAAATAATAAATGGTTTTACCAAGTTTCTTGTAACACACCCAATGAGTGCCTAATCCTTCACTATTATCCAAATTTACAATACCAGTCTCATTTTTCCACATTTTAACCGGTAATTCATCTTTCATAAATACTCCTCTAAATAATGGGATTTTCAAACAAGAAGCATATGTAATCAGTTCTTCATTGGTTAATTCTTTGTTTTTAATTATTAATTGCTCTTTCTTATTTAATACACACGATACGGTCTTAGGTATAATCCTCCTCCCTTTTTTATCATTGACCATATTGTTGGTTTCTTTTTAGCTTTACCACTGGTAGATCGACGTTTTCTTCTGATATTACCTCCTTGTTTCTTATCGGGTTTTTTCCCACGCCTTCTTCTCTTTCCTCCTCCAAACGTACTTTTTGCTTTCATTGCTGCTGTTACTGCTAAAGACGCTGCTTTTTCACCAATACTCGTGTCACTAGATTTTACTCTTTGCCAAGCTTTCTCAGCAAGTGCTCTATCTGCTATTGATCTATTTTTAGTATCACCAAATTTGGAATACGCTATATCGTGCTGTTTACAAGCCTGGTCGAGCTTATTTATTCCAGGATCTCCTCTAGCAAGACGTTTCTCTAATTTGGTTCCAGGACCACAATATTGATATCCTCCAGGTAAATGTAATTCCACAGGTAATAAATCAATCGCCTTGTTAACTATAGCTCCAACCGGTTTACTCAATAGAGAAAATGCTGTTGATGCTATTCCCCTTCCTCTCTGTAATCTCTCTCGATTATGACTGATGCGTTTAACCCTCGACATGACTATTTATAGCAAAACCTACAATCAGTAAGTGCACTCTATAAATGTTTTACAATGAATGTAATATCAGTTTTGGTTTCTTGTATTATATACTGTTTAAAATCCATTTATTATATAGAAATGGATTTATTAATTAAATGTAGACATATTAAATAGAAGTAGTAAAAATTGAAATAAGGTGTAATTGAAGATGTTCCAGATGTTTCTCCGCTGCTGATGGTATCGTTGTCTTCGCTAAAATGAATAAACTTTAAATAGTTGTCATGTTTCCTTAGAAACTTGCCACTTAATCGTTGGTAATTGAATAACACATCCCAGTCTAGTTTATCTTTAAAATTGTCAATGTAATTCTCAGAGAGATTTTGATATTTACTAATTACTTCCCAACAGTTATTAAAATTTGATGTCATCTCTACGAGGAAGTCTTCTGAAAACTGTTGTCTTTGTAAAATATGGATCCAGTTAACTCTGTGAAAATAAATTCTTAACATAGTCATTGTGAAGAGGTAATGTATGGAAAGTTGTTCCCAATCCATATATCTATCAAAACGTTGATCAAAACCATCTGTCAACACTCCTTGGGGAAATCTCGGCTCTTGAGATATTAAACTCCACGCAGTAATATTGGATTCCATCATCCTCTCTGTATCGTCTCTCGAATATGACTGATGCTTTATCCGTTATCATGGGGGTATTTTAAATTCTTTTTTCTCTTATGTAATCTTCATTGTTTTCTGTTGGTTCATTAAACACATTCACTTTATCCCCCTTTCCTAATGTCTTGACTTTAGAAGGCTCAGACGGTTTATCTCGTTGATTAGGTTTCTCTGGATTGTGTATATTTTTCCAGTCTAAATAATTGTGACTGTCAACATCTGAAGCTGCATCTCTTCCTGAAGCCCGATGGATATAATGGAATAGAGCTGCACCAAACCTTTCCAAATGTTTTTCATATTCCGTAGTCCATTTCTTGTGTACAATATCAAACATTTTCTTATTTACAGCGTCTCCATCCTGCTCATAATCACCTACATTTGATAATTTTAATTTTTTTACATCATAGCTGGTGTCAGTTTCATTCCTTTTGTAAATCGTTAACAATTTTAGAGTAGCTAAATTTACTGCTTCACCATCATAAACGGGATATTGTATATCGCTTAACCTTTTACCGGAAAACCCCCAATGATCTTCGTGTACAGTTGGGGTTCTTTTTTTCATGTACTGTACCGTAACCGCATCAGACGACATAAGCGGATCACCAACATTTTGAATTACTTTTCCTTCAAAATTATAGTTGCCGTCAGGTGTTAACGGAAACCCAGCTCTTTTTTCACTATATCCAGATTTTACTCCAAACTCGGAATACCGTCCAAACTTGTCCACACTCATAATGTAACTGAATCGCTATCCTTTAGGTTCTTATTATATATGTACGTCTACTGAACAATTATTCCTTGTTTTCGCAGTTCATCAACCAAAGCTACCCATTCGTTTTCTAAACCAGTCTGCCCGGCTTCCATAGCTTCATGTAATAACCTCATTCGATCAACTAACTTATTTATACCGTTGTAATATATTATATTAGTTTTATACAAATTTTTCAATAATTCCCTTCCAGATGTGGTAGGATCAGTTGTTTTTCTCCTTTTATACAAAACATTTAATTCAGCAGAAGATAAAGCTCTTCTTTTAATTTGAGCTTTTTTTGATTTCGAGGGGAAAAGACTAGATATAATACTTGTATATTTTATTGACCGATTTCTATGAATAGGTAGGTCTTTGGAATACATCTTTCTATGTGCATTTGTATACTCTAATATATTTTTAAACAATTGTAAATCCCTTTTAGTATATTTACCAGGATTATTTTTAAAGATAAGTTCAAACAAACCTTTTGTACCTTTATATTTCTTATCTCCAATAACTATATCATCATTTTCGTTTATATCTAACTTGCTATCTCCAATCATTAATCCTTTATCCTCTATTCTAGCTCCATAGGTATGACAATTTCGATTATCATGTGCGGCGTGTAACATTTTTAACGTATATGTTCTTCCAAGAATTCCTTTAAACATAATATCCGTGCCTAATTTGCTTAAGTTGGATGGGTTAATATCCTCTTCTTCTGCTCTTGTATCTTCTACACTTCTTCTGTACTTGTATCTTCTGCAATGTCCTTTTCCTTTAAATCCTCTATATCTGCGCTTTCTTCATACTCGTCGCTTTCTTCAGATGTTTGTAACTGGCCAAAACTTTCATCATTCTGAAATTCTTCTTCATATTTGGAAATTGGTAGCATTTGGTCTCCTTCGAAGCGAATTGAAGGTTTTTCCATATTTTTTGCTAATCGCTTTAAAGGTTCAGTAACAGGTTTGAATGTTGTTTCTAAAAATTGCTCTCTTTCATTTATACCTGATTTTAAAGCTCGGTTTTTTTGTCTAATAGAAGCACTAAGTGATTTTATTTCCTTTAATAGCTTTTCCTGGTTAACCATCTTCACACCTTAACGACTTGTACAGTAATACCGCTAATCAGTGTATTAAAACAAATTTATCAAAACCTATTCTATAACGACCATCTTTTATAGCTTGATCTTTCATAATAACCAAAAATCCATACTTTTCCGCCCATGCTTTTCCGCAAAGCTCTTTAAACTTTTCAAATGGCATATCCGCATTCACATGATTGTTATATATATGTTTTAGGTTAGTATCATCTTGTTTGAATACAATTAGAATATTTGCATTATCTCTGATAAGTTGTTTTGGGATTTTGCTATAAGTTTGTCCTATATATATGCTGTCGATGTTATTATGTCTTCCCATGGCAAAGTAGTTTCTAATAGTATCCTGATTTTCACAAGATACATCGTCAAATATAAATACAGAATACGGTTTTGCTTCGTTTGGTTGCATAATGCTATCACTAGCGTTAAATTTGTAAAAATTAACATCAGACACATCAGATAGGATTTTATCCAGCAATTGATACTTTGGTTGATGTAGAGACTTTGAAAAAATATATATGTTATTAAACCTTAATCCCTGCGGATTAGTGATCAAATTAAAGACAACATTGGTCTTTCCACAGTTTGAGGGGCCACTTACTATACATCGAACAGTGTTTGGAAGTAAACTACCGTGTTTACCATTGTTGATTTTAACGTTATCCACAGTTAAATCCTCTATGTTATTAATATTGAATCGATCTTTATGGTGAATAATCTCCATCCTGCTCAAAGGTTAACGATGAAATAAGTTGCTTGCATTAAACCAAGTCCTTTATAGGTATCCATGAATCCTCAGTTTTGTTAAACCCTAACCACCGCACTTTAACTGCGTCCTTATTTCTTTGTAACACTTTTTCAACAAGATATACATCACCTACTGTTGACTTTAACATTTCATGTCCATAAAATCCACCTTGCAACAAATCTCCTTTGTTATCTTTTAGGATATACGTTTCAGGTACAGTCGGTTGCACTTTATACACTGTAAAAACTTCATTCGTCCAATTGGGAAGGTATTTCTTGGTAAACACTCCCTTATATTTACTAATCCGTACTTTAACACTTACATTAAATTTTCTTGGCTGCATTTTTTCTACTTTAGGCTTTGTATTTTTCTTTGTGCGTTTTAATACAGCTTTTGCATTTCTTCTATTTACTTTGTTAGGTTTCATACCAATAGTTCTATGAAACCTGTTGTCATAATCATTTATTAATTGTGGTAAAACATCATACCATACGTAGAACCTCTTTTTGAAAATTGTCTATACAGTGCTCCTTTTAAGGTTCTATTAAATCTTTCTACAATAGCTGCTTTTTTATATGAATTTGTAGAATAATGATTTATTTTATATTTATTCATTAACTGTGCAAAGTTTGTATTAAAGTATTCTATTCCATCATCAGTTTGTAAATGTTTAATTTTGTTTTTATCTCTTTTTATGGCTATTTCCATGACTTCTGTTACGCATTTACCAGTCTTGTCCTTTAGAGGCAAAGCGTCTGCAACTTTTGTAAAACAATTAATAATTGTGAGTATATATTTAAATCCCTTGTTTATTCTGCTATGCGGTCGCATTTCAATTAAATCCGCTTGATATAGATCATTTATCCCTTTTATAACAGTATTTCTTCTTGGAAACTTTATTCTTGCAGGTTTATGAAGTTCATCAACAATTTTCTCCTTTAGATCCGTCATGATGTTTCTGCTAACACAGCTACGATACTATTAAATATTCATTTTTAATACATCACCTTATATAGGTCAAGGTCATTCCAACCTAATGTATAAAAGGGGGAACACAGCAAAATACTGCTGTGTTCCCCCTTTTATACGGAAAGGAAAAGGAAAAGGGATGTAGGACGATGAAAGGGTTACTCGTCAATAGGGTTGAGGGAGTAGTGGCCGAATGGTAGAGTGTGGATGTTGTCTGCAAGGATGTGGCGTTTGTCATCATTTGAAGAGAGAGCTTTTTTTACCTCCGTCACGCTGTACAGCTGATGGTTGAAACTTCTGATTGTGTTGAATTTTGCTGTTATATCTTGATCTTCAAATAAACATTTCTTATAGTGATTAAAATGCACATTCTTCTTTAAATACAAACTTTTTACTCCTTTAGCTTTCTTAATGACTTGGTTTTCATTTAGTTGTAAAGAATATAATTTTGACATTAGTGCAACAATTTCTTGAAGTATAACACCATTGGCTTCATCTTTAAATTTGCCAAGCACTTTTTTGTTTCTGTCATTGTCGTAGTTTGGATGATCTTTTGGATAGTCGGAAAAGTCAAAATCGTTTTTGTAATCAAATGTCCGAAGGTCTTCATACATATCGTTAGTAATTATCCAATATATAAAAGCGTCTGTATCCATGTAGGAGATGCCGATGTTTTCTCATCCATAAAAGGTGACCATCTTTTTGTAATGAAAATCGTACATATGAGTCTTGGAGATATCCAGGATTGACATACCTATATACAAAGGACGATCCATCTTCACACTTGTTTTCTTCATAGATACAGCTACAATATTTTCGTTAATAATTATAGATGTTCCAAAATTTGGCTGTTGTACAAGTTTCTGTAGTTTGTTCGGATCTGTAACAAGTTTAACATTTTTATGTATTCTTTTGTTTTCCAATGTTTTACCGAATATTGCATTGTTCATCAATTTAAAAAAGTCTTTTTGAAAGGCTGATGTAGCGGCTGCTCTTATGGTAGTATTCGAGTCTATGTACGGTTTCAACCAGCACGATTCGGAAAATTCCACAGCTCTATTAATTTTAGTAAGACGTAAACCTAATTCGATAGCTTGTTGAACAACCCAATAGTGAGCTACGTATCGTTGTTTATTGTTAAGGGTCATCATTAATTTGGGGTGTTTTCCAGTTGGTGAAATTTCTAGTCTTGCAAGGAGTGGAAGGTCATAATGAAGATCGTGTAAATGTTCTGGATATTCAAAGTCGCAATCCAAAATATATCCGGTATCTCCATGTTTTGGAATTTGTGATATATCGCCAATACAGTCGGGATCAACCCATTTAAAGTTGTCAAATGGAAGTGGGTTCGACATGGCCCATCCATACAGATTATTTGCGTCGAAATATCCCAAGTACGTTGAAGGTTTCTCTTGATCATGGTCAGGTAGATATTTGTTGTTGGCTTTAACATGTCTTGTCACGCTTTGAGTTAATCCACCTCTAACACCCGACTCAACCATTAAAACCATATCTATATCTGTTAACAGCTGGAGTTTGCATTTTGTATCTTTCAGCATTGCTTGCCAAGCTAGTCCTGGAGATGTATACGAATGTAGAGGGTCCAAACCGTATGCTGCAAAACAGGTTCTTCGGAATTCTTCCATAACATCGCAGAGAAGAGTCACGTCAAGTTTTACATAAAAGTCTGAGTATTCTCCTAAAGTCTTCATATCCAACCAAAGACTTAAACCTACTGGACCGCTCGCGCCCGTGGTGAAGCGAACCAAATTTCGGTCCGGCCGCGTTCGAGGTCGCGCCGCAAATGGTGGGCTACCGCGGCAGCGCTTAGCATGGGGGATATAGGGAAAAACACGACGCGCGCTCACTTGAATTGAATTTGCAGCCAGGGAAAATTTTTTATGGTTGAATGGCCTTCTGATCCGTATTTCTGAATAGTTTCTCGAATTTTTAATACCAAAAGTAACTATATTTGACCAGGGTTAGTTGCGTAAAAATAACAGAAAGTTGGGAGTTTTGTAAAATAATCTCCTCGATGGCTGATTCTCTCATATTTCCAGTCATATAAATTTATGTACGATCCACTAGGCTTTAGGTATTGTTCAATAATGATGTTTTGAAGTTTTTGGTACTGGAATGAATTTTTTATGAGCAGTAATATCGTTCTTTGGACTAGTGAAACTTTGAATTTTAGCATATAAACTTCGACGTTCGCCAAAAGTTGTAGATTGTATGAAAGTTAATTGGCCTATATCATAAAATTTTGTTGATGAATGAATACCAAGTCAAATAATTTTTAATAGCAAATGTATTCTTAATAAACATTAATTACCAACATGGTTCGTTCACCCGTCCACGTAGAGTAGTAAGAACGATTACATAATGTTGCATTAATACAACATTTCGCTATTGAATAACAAAAAAATATCTTCAGTGTATGATAATAATCGATTATGATTTATTTAAGAGACGATACAAGTACAGTATAATAATAATGGGGTATAGTATAAATAATGTATCCGTAGCATTAGTCAGTTTTAAGAGTATTTTGGAAGGCATAGGATTAAATGAAATGATTTTTCTCATTTAATTTTTATTTACTGATTAACTGTTACATTACACATTACAGTTGCATTGTAGAATGTTGTAAGATTACTTAGCAAAAGACGACTAAAACAAAAGTCGTATAACTATGTATTTTATCAAAAAACTAGGCCATGTTGTAACACAGCATCACTGAGTTGAATTTAACAGCGTGGCACGGCGCGTGGCACGTCTTGGATAGAGCGCGGCGAAAAGTTTCAGCATCTTTCCAAATGAATTGTAGGCAAACCAACAACTTTACCGAAAAATGTTTGAAATAAAAGTTTTAGAGAAACTAATTATCTACAACTTTCTCGCTGGAAGTTTGTTTCTAACCTAAAAATAAAAAACTTCCTCGCTGAGTAACTTTTTCATGTCCCTCTTTAATAACACGTAAGATTTTTAATTATTAAAAATATTAAAAGACGGTAAAATAAAACAATATTTATACTTTCGGATTCCTTAGTTCACGTACACAAAGAATATATAAATTTCATTACAATTCAAACATGGCAGTGAAGTCCAGGAGCGTGTAAATGACAGCGCGTTCAACGCCAGTAACAGCTCTGAGCACACAGTGGCCCACCATTTCTGTTCCGCTCAGTCCCACGCGGACCGTTTTTAGCTCACTTAGCGATCTCTCCAGTAGTTTTACCTCGATGTATCCAACTCGTTCCATACTCGACATGCATGTTGATAATCTTCAAGTGAAATTTCCGAATCATTAAGTTTGTTGTTAAATTGTTCTGGTGGAGGAAGTGATGTTTCATTAAATCTATGCAGTCCATCGATGTAATCGTAGGGGAAGACCCCTTTTTGAAGAACCAGATCCATTTTACTACTGGCTACAATTTTGCTTGTCTCTACCAGATCTTCTCTTTTTAAATTCTCAGTTAATTTCATTAGGCTAGAAGGCATAAATCTAAACGAATCAATAAACCTAAGTTTTATTTTGCCAACCTTTTTAGAGAAGCTTATAAATTTTTCCATTGTTGTTGCCAAAACATCTATCGCCCCATCATCTCTTCCCAATTCGGGAATTATAAAGTGAGAGTCATATCCACTAAGGTTATGTAGAACAACGGGTATAAAAGATGGAAGTTTGTACTTCAAGTTGCAAGCGTTACAGGCTGCACCTCTGTAGACTCCTGTAAGATGGTCGTGATCACGAACTTTAACGTTATCTGGTGTAAATATGTTATTACACAGATAACATGTTGTTGCCAGATTGTGATGTTGAAGTTGATGTTCTTCCATAGGCAGCATCGGTATTTTAATTTTGTAGAGTTCTTCCACCTTAGAGGCAATGTAATACAAATCGTCTACAAAGTGTTTCGCTGCTTGTTCACCGCGATAAATCTTCGGAGCAGATGATAGTCCAAATTCTTGAAGATGTTCTTCAGACAGCGTGGATTTTGTTAGTATAGAATAACTGTTTGGTGCGTGTTTTTGATATTTGCTTCTTTTTGCGATATCCTCTTCTTGTTGTTCAATTGGAAGTAAAGATGCTTCGAAATCCGCGTACACAACAAATGGAATAGGGTATTGTTGATTTACTTTGTCAAATTGTACGTATGATCTGCTAGGATGTGGCAATTTAATTCTAACCTCATAATTTCCACTACATAACCTTTGGTGTTCTAATAACCATTCTGAACCTCCTCTTCTTAATGGTTTGTTCACATGGCAAAAGCATATCTTACATGTTGTGATTTTCCTTTTATGTTTTGTTAACTGTTTACATACGAGCCCTTCAAAATCTTTTATATACACGTAATGAGATATCTCTCCTTTATTGATTAATAACAAGTCAGTATGATTGTTGCGCTCATTCGATGTTATGCGCAAGGGATACACATTATTTGACGAATCCAAACCAAATATGTTGACTGAAGCCGACGGATTTTGCTTTTCAAATTTTGATATATCAGTAATTGCAACAGGATAAGTCATTCCTTGGAAATTATACTTATGTTGAACTCCTTCATATTCTCTATTAGGTCTACACACATGATTTTTTACATATTTGGCCAACATAGCATATTTAAAACATTCGTTATCTTCATTTTGCACATTAATACAGGATTTGGTATCACTTACTTTTTTCGGAAGAGGAATGTAACTACTTCCTCTCATTCCATAACCGTGTTTATGAACTCTAACATCCAGACTTGTTATACTTAATAAAGTCCATCCAGATCCTCTTCCTTCATGTTCTTGTAATTTTGTTAAAATTTCCTCAAAACATTCTGTTACGATCTTTTCAATATCAGATGCAGCCAAAATGGTTCGGTTTTTTGCCATGAAACCTCTTGGTGATGTTTCGTTTTGAATGTTAGTGAATATAGCATCTAGCAACAGTCCAAATTTGATAAAATTTAATCTTTTTTGTTCATTCTTTAGTGTTTTAATTACTAATCCTTTGGCGCTATTTAGAAAGTTTTCAAGTTGTAATTTTGCGTTGTCAATTTTAAAATGTGTTACTACTTTACCAGGTAGTGCTTGAGCGTGTAGCTCCACATTTACTGTTGATGTTGAAGGAGGATGAAGTGTGGACAGAGCAGGCGTAGAAGACGATGCAGCTGTTGATGATGATGAAGGACGGTGAAGTGTAGACAGAGCATGCGTAGAAGTCGATGCAGTTGATGATGCTGAAGGACGATGAAGTGTAGACAGAGCAGGCGTTGAAGTCGATGCAGATGACGATGTTGAAGGACGGTGAAGTGTAGACAGAGCAGAGGTAGAAGTCGATGTTGATGGTGCATATTGAATAACACTTGGTCTGGAATGTTGGTGTTGAGCTAACATTCAATCTATTTCTTTCAATTCTTCTTCTTCATATTCTTCATCTTGGTTGTTGTTATGTTTTAGTTCCTTATGAATCATTAAAAGAAATTCATCCTTAAATGAAGACTTACAAATATCGCAGTGATGCATAATGTAGATGCGTTCTCCACAAGGGTCAACGCAATAATGAAAAACACTGCAAATGCCCCTCTATTTATACCCTAGCAAAAGTGGTGGGGGTACGTATTACGTTAAGTTTACTATTTTTTACATTTTATATTTACTATTGTAGCTGGAGGCTACAAAGTTCTGTATTTAGGTCAAGGTCATTGAACATATTTGCCAAAACGGGGAATAGAGTAGTAAATGATTTCATTTTAAACCATAAACTGATCTATTCCCCGCTTTGTATTTAACAAGGACAATTTTCTCCAACAGGAAGATTTAATATATTTTAAACTCGGATGTGAAATCGGATTACACACATTGCATCTCGATCAACTAAAAAATTCATAAAACAATAGGGATCTTCAGTTGTAGATTCATCTTTAACATATTCGATGGTCAACATTGCCGAACGAAGATCTTGTGGAATTACGTCGACTTTTATTAGTCGCCTTTCGATTTCAAACGGTTTTGTTATTGATGTAAGTTTTATCACATCATCGATATCGATGAGGGGAAAGCTGTAACAAACGGAGTTTGCTGGTGGGTTCATAATGCCGATATGATAAATATACACTGTTGCATCGACATTAAATAGACGTTCCCCCACCATTAAATGTATAAGTTACCCCCACTTTTTCAAAACAAAGAAAAAAAAATTGAAAGCTGGTAAATATTTTCTGTCTTGTAAATGGGTCAAGGTTATACAACGATATTACCAAAACGGGGAATAGAGCAGTAAGTAGTTCTCACTTTGACTACAAACTGATCTATTCCCCGCTCTGTATTTAAAGTTTGACAGTTGACAAGAAAAAAACAACACTTAATCAGACTCATTTGATGAATCGGAATCAGTTGCATCAGAAGCATCGGAAAGAAATAGTCGTCGACGAATATGATATACCCCTCGTGCGCTATCTAAAAATAACCCATCCAAACTACTACTACTAGTGGTTGGGGTTTCATCATGTATTTCTTCAGAACAGAGAAGATGCTGATAGATTCTATAGGTTTCAGATTCAACGTCACTTAACGGTTCAATTTGTTCCATATATCCTGCTTCAAGATCATCACTGTCCATATCACTTAATAATTCAAGATCTTCCATTGCATCCATATCACTTAATAATTCAATATCTTCCAATTCGTCTTCATTTTCATCCTCACTTTCAATCACAATATGTTTTATAATTCCCACGATTGATTTTGCAGAAGGAAATATATTATCCTTTGGTGACATAGCTGCTATATATCCTAGTGCTAACACAAGTAGCAGAATGAGATAAGCACTGATGAGAAACCTCTTTTTATACCCCCCGATTTACGTGGTGGGGGTAACTAGTGATAGGAAATGGGTATTATTGTATCAAATATATGTAACAATGTTTATGAAACAAGGATGATGAAGTCCTGTAAGTAGGTCGAGGTCGTCTTAACTTATTACCAGTGATAGGAAATGGGTATTATTGTATCAAATATATGTAACAATGTTTATGAAACAGGGATGATTAAGTCCTGTAAGTAGGTCAAGGTCGTCTTAACTTATTACCAGAACGGGGAATAGAGCAGTAAGCGATTCTCACTTTGACCGCAAATTGATCTATTCCCCGTTCTGTATTCCCCCGTTCAGTATTTCCAAAACATCTTTAGTCAATTTCGAATGTTAGAAGGTCTTCAGGAAGATCTTGATGAAGTGATGCACCTTCTAACAACGTTTCTAACACATTAATGTATTTTATCGCCTGTATTAAAATGGCTTGCCTTGAACTTTTTGTATCCATAAACGGTAATTTTGATTGTAATAACTTAAATGTTTGATTTATTTTTTTAATCCTTCCTCTTTTTCTAGCATTCCTTTTTCTCGCTTCATCATTCTTTTCCTTGTGATTTGTTGTAGGCTGCATCGATGTTGTAGGCTGCGTCGATGTTGTAGCCTGTATCAACTTTGCTGGGCTATTCATTGCTGAATAACTATACTCTGAAGCTGTACGCCTTATATATGTTTACCCCCACTATTAAAGTCAAAGGATTTAGATGGTGGGGGGTGTAAGTGATAGGGAAAGGATATGTTATTTAACAATTAATATCCGCGAATTTTTTCCAAGTCTCGTCAGTGGGTCACAGTCACTTGAACATATTGCCAAAACGGGGAATAGAGCAGTAAGCGGTTTCACTTTGACCGCAAACTGATCTATTCCCCGCTCTGTATTTTAAAAGTAAACATTAAGTCTTGTCACTATTGAGCAGCCTTTGCTCTTTGAAGCTCAAGTTCTAAGTCTGCAACCAAGCGAAAATCTGCATCGTGCTCCTCCCATTGTTCAGGAGAACGCGGCTGTCCACACCACTTTCTGAAGGCGTACTCCACCACCTCATTATACTCCTCCAGTATAACATGATCGGGTCTTGGTTTTTGTTGATGGAGTTTTGTTGTAGGAAATAAATATATCTTCCAATATTTTACCAAACAAAAGTTTTCTAAGTCCCGAAGTGGGTCAAGGTCATCTGAACATGTTGCCAAAACAGGGATTAGAGCAGTAAGTGATTCTCACTTGGACCACAAACTGCTCTATTCCCCGCTCTGTATTAGGAGAAGAGGACTAGTTTAAAGCTCACAATTATAGGCAATAAACCTGATAACGGAACACTAACCTCTCCCTCGAAAAATTATTCACCCAACAAACAAACGATATGGTCAGTTTACAACAGTCGCGCACTCTGAAACCGCAAGGACGTTCATCACTGTGTAGGCGTCAGAGTTTTACGAACCGAAGTACAATAATTACCTGACCAAGGTCCCCTTAAATTTAACCAAATAAAAGCAAACTGACTGAATCTGTTTCTCGTGAGTAAGGATTAAGATAGGTAAAGTCATCCGGTTTTCGCGCCGTAATGACTTAAGGTCGGTTTTCGTGCCATACCTTTTTGTAAGGGGTTAGGAAAAGAATGAGAAACATACTGATCAGTTAAAGTTAATTTTACAAAGACCAACCAAGGTCGGTTTTACAAAGGTCAACAGCATCCTGAAACCCAGTCGGACGTTGGTCAGTAACGCGCCAGGCAACTGCGAACCAAAGTTTTGACCAAGGTTAGTTATAGCGTGTAAGAAAAGGACATACCAACCAAGGTCGGTTTTACAAAGGTCAACAGTATCACTGAAACCTGGTGGGACATAGACCCAAACACCTAGCGTCAGGCTACTGCGAACCCAAGTTTTGACCAAGGTCAGTTTTAAAGCGTGAAAGAAACGTACATATTTCATTAGTAAATAAAACACTTCAAAGACCAACACCACAAATAATTACAAACACTAACTACATTTTCTAGCAGCAAACTACAAGCTATAATCTAACAAACAAACTAACATGCATAAAATACTAACATGCTAAGGTAGAATCTTTAGTATACAGGGGTACCACCTATATACTAAAGATGCTATTACAGACAGCTAAGGCGAACAGCTAGCTAGGCTGTCAGCCTGAGACTGTGAGACCTCTGCGGTCAGCCCCCGCTTTTATAGCCGACGATCCGTGGTGGGAGGTAATTGAGGGGGGGGGAGGGGCTTGTTACACTATTGTTTCGACGTGACGTTATAAAGTGCACATTGATATATTCCAAGTTCGTTAACTGGGTCAAGGTCAAGTAAACTGTTTTGTAAAATAGCAAAGGATTTACCTTTGCTATTTTACTTTTAAGAAACGCAAGATAGCTCTAAGATCAAACAAGAGTCATAGTTATCCGTTTTACACAAAATTCATTGTACAATGTTTTGATAAAATGGAAAATTTCCTTGTTGGAAGGTGATTGCCATATCATCAAAACACAATACACATCATTTCTGTGTAACGGCCTAAGCTCCATCTCTACTTTTAAGTTAATCCCTCGATACTCAAAAGCAAGGATAGTGAGAAATGCTTCTGACAAAGCAAGCTTAGAAGGAACAAGCCAAGTGTTTTCACCTAAAGCTTCCATAGCGTTATGACAATATTTATTCCGTTGTAGCAGTATATAAAACATTTTCCCCCTCCAGTTTTTATTTTTAATACAACATTTTTGTGTCTACCTTGTCCGCATGAAATATCTCTAAGTCCACAACTAAATAAGAGGGTGTTCTTTTAGCTTTCTAACCATGTAAAATATTTTCTAAGTCGTGAAGTGGGTCAATGTCACGTTAATAAATAAAAGCGTTAGGTGTTAAGCAAACATTTCATCTACAAAAGCGTTAACTGTTAATCATACTGTGACCACAAACCGATCTATTCCCCGCTCTGTACGAGAATTTTCTAAGTCCCAAGGTCATCCGAACAAGTTGCCAAAACGGGGAATAGACCGGTAAGTGATTCTCACTTGGACCACAAACCGATCTATTCCCCGCTCTGTATTTGGGAAGGGGACAAAAGACAACAAACAAGAGACTGATTTTAAACAAGAGACTGATTTTAAACAAGAGGCTGATTTTATATTTCACAAACGTTTCTCATGGGTGAGATAGGTGGTGTCAACCGGTTTGCATGGCCGTATTGATCTTATTGACAAGGCCGGTTTTCAGGGCCGAACCTTATTGTCAGGGGGTTAGGAAAAGGATGAGAAACAAGATACATTACTTTGAAAATAAAGACTTTACCAGCAACTATGTAAAAAAAAATTAATCAGTTAACGTTACTTTTACAAATACAACCAAGGTCGGTTTTGCAAAGGTCAACAGTATCACTGAAACCCGGTGGGACGTAGACCCAAACACCCGGCGTCAGGCTGCTGCGAACCCAAGTTTTGACCAAGGTTGTTGAGGGACCTGTAGGGCCGGGAGTACATATGTTATTAGTAAATAAAACACTTCAAACCGATACCACACACTAACATATATATATTAGACTAACTACATTACCTAGCAGCAAACTACAAGCGTTATCTAACATGCTTAAACAAACTAACTAAACATGCAAGGGCGCGGATCTCTTAATTGCGCGTCGGGCCCAACGCACACTTAACAGACCTACGCTGCAGCAGAGTGCAACCCACTGGGACGTATATCCAAACAACGGGCGGCAAGCTACTGCGACGAGACTTCGGACTGCTCCCGCTTATAAAGGCAAAGTGACGTCACTGAAGCGGAAGGGGGGAGGTCGAAGGGGGGGTGACCTTGAACTGACCCAAAACCGGGGGGGGTCCACTCGGGGGGGTCCGCTCAGGGGGTGGGGTCTGGTGGGGGGTCCGCTCGGGGGGGGGGGTCCGCTTGGGGGGTCCGCTCGGGGGGGGGTGTATGATGTAAACCGGTCCCCAGCTTTCTACCCATATATGAATAGAGCAAGGTTTCACTTTCGAGAACGCTTTACTGCGTCTGCAACCTCATTCCAGCTTTGTCTCTCGAACTGGAACTCCGTGCCGATCAGCAGCGCTACAATGACTTCCCCTGTGAGCCTCGAGAAACTGCGACGCCTGAAGGAGTCCCTGAAGGAGACGGTTGAGAGAAAAAGTGGTTTTAAGAGGCCAACTTCTTTCGAGGCCACAATAAGAAGAAATTTTAAGAACCATTCGCTCTACTTCAACCAACATCCGTCAACTGAGCATCGACCTTCGACTTCGACTACAAGTCAGCCTCGGCCTTCAACTCCACCTCTCACCGTGGATGAGGTGATGGAGCGGACAAGGGTGTTGAAGGAAGAAGAATTAGTCACTCCTCTAAACTTCACATCACTTAAATTTAGAAAGCTAAAAACAAATATCGAATACAAGTTTGTGGCAAGGCTCAGCAGAAACAACTATATTTTGCAACATGAAGATTTTCACTTCAAGGTCCAACTGCCTCATTCCCTGCCGCAACCGCCTAGAATCCCATCCGAAAAGGAACTGTTTTTCGTCAGACAAGAGGGCAAGGCGCATTGGCTAATTAAATAAATTGTCACATCCCTTGTCCATTTCCTCCACCTCGACTAACCGCAACTCCTTCAGGACTCCTCTTCATGGCACCAAAAACGGTCCTTTTCAGGACCACCCTAAGCATTTCAAGTTAGGGACTTGACCTGTACATAGGCAGGAGACTGTTAGTCTCATGTTTGTGTGCAGCCCACTTTGTGAAAATTTCTAAATCCTAAGGTCCTTGACCTTGACCTTGACCTTGACCTTGAACATTACCCATTTTTGGGGGGGGGGTGGAGAGGGGGTACAAAGTTTGTGCAAAGTATGTCATGTGGGTACTCAAATTACGCGGATTGATCAGACGAACAAGTTGGTGCAAACAGAATTTGGATCCGACCAAGGGTATAGCAGTAATAGCTAAAAACAACTATTTTGGAGGTCAAACCTACATAACTTCTTTATTTACGGTTTAAAATATATCAAGTGGGTACACAAATTACGCGTATTGATCAGACGAACAAGTTAGTGCAAACAGAATTCAGATCCTACCCAGCGTATAGCAACTGTAGCGAAAAACAACTGTTTGAAGGACAAGGTAACGTTGTGGTGGGGATAGGTGTCTATTCTTCTCGCTAGTGCTACATCATTATATTTCCAGCTCTTGTCGGATGAACATCTACCTATATAGTTTGTGTTAACGTCTGAACATGTCACAGTTTTACAGGAATATGAGTAAGGTGTCCATCAGTAGCACGCTTGCCACCACCTTCTACTTCTCCGACGATGAAGATAGAATGTCTACGCTTTTAGTGGACAATGAGCGGTTCCATCGTAGAATAGCCAAGGTTGGAACAGTCTTAGCCAGTTGTCTGCTGCACAAGAAGCAACATATGGAAACATGCACTAGTTTAGATCATAGTGACTGTAATATTTATACACATCCAGTGTTGAGACGAATTAATTGAAGTTTTCAGTTAAGGAGCTAAGGTCTTGACAGTCTAAGAGCTAAACCCCAACTAACACATGGAAACTAGTTATTGTGCGATGTAAGACTTGGTGGGGGGACTGGTGTAGTGGGGGGACTGTCATCTGCCGCGCACTTGCCACCTGCCGCCTGCCACCTGCCGCCTGCCATCTGCCGCCTGCCATCTGCCGTCCGCCACCTGCTCCGCCCCACCACACTTTTACCCCCACCATTTTGTTTGATACCAAAACGCTAGCTAGCGAATAGTCAGTACACCTCCGGTTCTCGACCGGTGAACATCGAGCGCTCTCTCCGCGCTCTTCACAAAATAACATTATCATGTCACTCAAGATTCGATGTATTTATTATGACTCTATTTATCTATCAACTTCTACGGACCTGGAGGTTTTTAAAGAAGAGTTAAGACTTCTCCTAGCAAATGGTTATAGTTTATCTTTAGAACTGATCGCAACAAACAACATAGACTCTGCGCAGGGGTCAAAGTATCTACCGTCTTTCATCAGAAAACGAAGTGATGGTCGCGACTCCGGATCAACAACATCGATGATGACAAACAACGGGGAACTATTGTAAACATAAATTATTGTAAACATAACTTATTGTAAATAAAAAGAAAAGTAAAAAAATAAAGTAATAAATGAAATAGTACTACCTCGCACTTGTATCATTCGATTGCTTCATTCGATTGTTTTCATTCGATATTTCTTATCGATTAACTATCGAATCACAATCGAATTTTACGCGTGCGAGGTAGTACTTTTTTAAAATAACCTCCCAGTGACCTTGAACTTTAACCTTTCCCTCATTACGTCACAAAACCGCCTACGTCACTGGCTGAGGCTCAGATGACGTGTTTAATGACTCAGCGCATCCGGTCACGTGACCGGATGACGTCACTTCCGGTCTAGCAGCCTCAAATGCCCACTACTACTGAAGTATAGTAGTAGGTATTGTATTGATTGTTTGTATCAATAAAGTTCAGTTCTGACAAACTCACTGATTCCTCTCAACTATTTACATAATGATATAAATTACATATTCATTTCATTTGTAGTATTCTTTCTTTAGTTTACTGGCTTTTTCACAAGTAGAAACTAACTTAGTGCCGCCCCTTATGTCTTAACTCTCGTTTTTAATGTTAGGTAGCTAATTGACAGATATGCCAAAGAAACAAAATAAAAACACTCAGTTTATTAAAAACTCGGATCGGTTGACGTGTTATTTAAAACCCCTTGGACTCTAGATGTGCTTTTTGGGTGTTTAGAAGACATCCAGCTTTGGGTCTCTACACCCTGGGCTTTCATAGTTCCAATTTTAATCTTATGGAAGAATATTAATAAATGTAATATAACATTTAACAGCAGCTATTGATACTAACAAACAGTACAAGCAAGGTCAGCTGTTTTAAAAAGTTCTGGAATGGTATCTCAAGGTAAACTAATAAGATAGTATGTCAGCTAGATATCCCCAAAATGAAAAAAAAATGTGCTTGAATTCGAGCAGCTGGATTTGCTAGTTATAATAAAACAAATATAAAACAAAATAAAAATCAATTAACTTTAGTTTTATTTATAAAGTCCCTCCATATAGTTATTAGGCTACGAGTATTTGCTATTTTATTGTTTAGACAAGTCTTTATTAGGTGTCTTCAAATAGGCCACAAAACACGCTCCCCCTGCTATAACGAGCGGCAGTGTGGGGGAACCGAGGGGCGTCACGTTTACGAGCGATCCGTCGCCTTCACTAAAATAACTTGTTAAACTGAAACTCATAATTGTGTTTTAATTAATATTTGCATTGCTTATTTAATCATTTAAAAACCAAATAGAATAATATAATTAATTCTGAGTAATATAATTTGGATAGTTTTAGCGAATTTCCCCTAGAGGGAAGAAGCTATTACCATAGACTTAAGCATGGGAAAACTTAAGCCCAAGACCATGATCACTTTTTGTTTTGAGGTTCCCAGGGGACAAAAACACTATTATTACAAATTTATATATATATATATATATATATATATATGAGATGGTTTGATTCACTATTTAGGGCTACTATTGTATTTAAACAGATTAAAAACAAATATATGCACCCTATTTTGTAAGATTTATTCTTAAACCGACATGTTTCGGCACCTAAGGCCATTTTCAAGGTTGATACATTTATTGCATGGTTTGGTTAAGAAAGATAAAAGAAATGACAGTAAAATTTAAACAAATTAAAATCAGAGTAAAATTAAATAAAAAACATCTGTATGAATAATCATGGCTTGGTTGGAATTTAGTTTTTTCCATCTATTTATTTCCTTGTTTCATACTCCATATCTTATTAAAAATTGGATTTCTGACGTTAATTTGTGAATTCAGAATATGGGGGTTATCTTTATTTTTCATGAATATATACAGTTCTTCTTTAGAATTCATTTTCGTCCCTTTTGCCATATATTCTATAACTTTCATATTTTCCCCATACTTTCATAACTTTGGTTCGAGTCCTTTGAAAAAAACATGACTTTAATAAAGAAAAGAATACAATAAAATACTTGGCAGTAAAAAACGGATATAAAAAAACTATGATTGAGAAGATGATAAAGCAAATGAAGGGTGCATTTTACTCCCGCACGCGCCCTATGAGGTGCATTGGGAGGTTAAATTGTATGTATTTCTGTATATTTTGGAAATAAAGAGCTTTGAACTTGAACTTGAACTTGAAATGAAGAAGTACGAACGACCAAATCAGAACCAATTCTTAGAAAGAAAGCAATTTATAAATGTACCATATAACATATACATCAACAAGGCAATAAGAAAATACCCCCGTCGCAGCAAACCTGCATACTCAGCGAATTTCCAATGGAGATATAAATGTCTTAATACTACATAAAGCCACTTACCAAGTTTCATAAAAATATATTCACAAATAAGCGATATATATACAATTTTAATTATTCTCCATAAGAATAACATTGGGGCTGAGTACGCAGGTTTGCTGCAAGAAGGAACACAAAAAATGGGTTTTTATGCTAATATCAATATAACTCAACTAGGTGAAGTCGTATACCAGTTTTTATTCATTTATGTTCATAATTAAGGGAGACAGAGCATTTAATTAATATCCATAAGAATAACATGGGGGCTGAGTACGCAGGTTTGCTGCAACGGGAGAATTATGGAAAAACAATTTTTTGGAGCAAATATCAATAGACCTCAATGAGATGAAGCTGTATACCAAGTTCCGTCAGTATACGTTCATAAATAAGCGAGATAAAAAAACTTTCTTTTCCTCCATAAGAATAACATTAGACAACGTACTGTGTTTAGCACTTTCAATATCTCGGTAACCAATTGACGTAGAGGAATGATCGAAATACCAAATTGTGTGTTTTTTTAAGCTGAATCGAATGGTCAAAACTAAAATTTGACTTTTTCAAAAATTATATGTAAAAAATTCAAAAAACCAATTTTTGGGGTACAAAACCCCCCCAAAATACCCCTTCGGATAGGTCGATCTGTCTGGTTTTCGAACTTAAAGTCATAAATGCTGCTTTACATGTTTATACCAAATTTCGTCAAAATCGGATCATTTTTACGAGAGTTATCGTGCTCACGGACACATATATATATATATTTATATTGCATTCATTTGTTAGGGCTACTAATATAATAATAATCAAATGAAACATTTTTCAACTGAGTACCCTTAAGGAATTTCTTTATTTTTATTTTTATTTTTAAGACTACATGTTTCGGGACATAAGCCCATCATCATGGTCAACAAATACCTCTATGTCCCGAAACATGTAGTCTTAAAAATAAAAATAAAAATAAAGAAATTCCTTAAGGGTACTCAGTTGAAAAATGTTTCATTTGATTATTATTATATATATATATATATATATATATACAGTATCGAACGAATGGTGTTTTTGGGGTCTGGGGACCTCAAAACGAAAAGTTATCATGGTCCCGGGCCTAGGTCTTACCATGCCGACTACGGTAATAGCTTCTTCCCTATAGGGGAAATTCGCTAAAAATAAGAAAAAACAAATGTAGAAATTAGCTACAAAACTAATAATAATGCTTTTGAAATGATCAAGAGAAAGATGAATCCAACAGGCAATCAAAATAAATATGAAAAATCAGGTATATACCAACTAGATTGTTCTGATTGTGAAAAATGTTACATAGGGCAAACAGGAAGATTATTTAAAACAAGGTTCTGAGAACATATCCAAGCCCTTAAAAGCAACAACATGACAAGCATGAAATCTACCTATGCAGAACATCTTTTGGACGCGAACCACAGCCATGAAAGTATAGAGAAAAAATATGACAGTTATAGCATATATGGCAAAAGGGACGAAAATTAATTCTAAAGAGGAAATATTTTTATTCATGAAAAATAAAGATAACCCACCTCATATTCTAAATTTACAAGTTATCGTCACAAATCCAATTTTTAATAAGATATGGAGTATGAAATAAGGAAATAAATAGATGGAAAAAACTAAATTCCAACCAAGCCATGATTATTCATACAAATGTTTTTTTATTTAATTTTACTCTTATTTTAATTTGTTTACATTTTACTGTAATTTCTTTTATCTTTCTTAACCAGACTATACAATAAATGTATCAACCTTGAAAATGGCCTTAGGTTCCGAAACATGTCGGTTTAAGAATAATTCTTACAACAAAGGTTACACAGTTTTGTTTTTATTCTGTTTAAATATATATATTTATATGTGTCCGTGAATGCGATAACTTGAGTAAAAACGTCCGATTTTGATGAAATTTGGCTCAAATGTGTAAAGTGACATTTATGACTTTAAGTTTGAAATTCAGAAAAACCGGACTATGGGGAGGGGGGTTTATAGGGTTTTTAAATTTCGAAAAGTTGGTTTTGTGCATTTTTCACCCTAAAGTTTTTAAAACATTTAATTTTGATTTGGAACATGCTATAGAGCTTAAAAAACAAATAATGTAGTATTTTGAATTATTAACCTAGGTTAAGTGGTTGCGGAGAAAATCCAAAACCTGCTCAAAAATCTCCTATGTTAATCTTATGGGAAAAAGGTTTTTGGCTTTTCCTCAGTTAATTTTAATGTAAACTTAAAATTTGCTGTTACCAATAAACTCAGCTCCACAAAATAATCATTTTTTTTGTTCAAATTGTGATTCTACTTCCAACCGTTGCAGAGATAGTCAAAGTGCTAAACACAGTACGTTGTCCAATGCTATCTTTATGGAGAGTAAATATAATTTGATAAATCCATTATTTAAGAATGTATATTGATGAAACTTGGTATGTGGCTTGACGTAGTATTGGTATATTGATATTTGCCCAAAAATTGATGTTTTGTTGGTTATCCCGTAGCAGCAAACCTGCATACTCAGCCCTAATATTTCTTATGAAGAATAAGTAAAGTTTTATATCTCCCTTAATTATGAACATAAATTAATAAAACTTAGTATGTAGTTTAACCTGGTTGAGTTATACTGATAATTGTAAAAAAAATTATTTCTTCAATTTTTTTGCAGCAAACTTGCGTACTCAGCCCTAATGTTATTATTATGGAGAATAAATAAAATGCTATAGATCACTTATTTATTTATGTATTGTTATGAAACTTGGTAAGTGGTTTTATGTGGTATGGAAAAACATATGCATGAATTGGGAATTCGCTGAGTACGCAGGTTTGCTGTAACGGGGTTATTATAGCTGCAATATTGATAGCTGAAGGTGTAAGTAATCGGTATTCGGTAGCTGTCAAAGAAACATTCCAGCTACCGATGTTGTTGTTCGTTTGGCACTATTCAGTTCGCAGATGGGCAGAAGGTGGAAGACATTAATGGTTTGACCATCACTTCAATGGCCCGTGTGATAATAATCTAGAAACCTATTTATTTACACTTTCAACATTGTTGTGTCATCAACACGTTTTCGCAACATGGTAATATGTGACATCACTTTTATACAGGCTAAAAAAAACTCTTTAATAGTTTATTGAACCATGGATAGTGATCAAGTGAAATTATTTTATATCAATTTAACCTTCCTGAGTACTTTTTTCAATATAAGCAATAATATAGTTAAAAAAGTAAAACTGATTTTTATCCATACAAATGTCTCCAGATTAAACACAAAAGTTTAGTTTGTATAAGAAGACACGCTACAAAAAGCAAGTTAAAATAATAATTTAATGTTAGTTATTGTTTTATTATACAGTTTTAGTCTTTTTGTTATGTACGTATTGTGCTTTTATTAAGTTTTGCGGTGTGACAGTTCGAAACCCCTTACAAAACTTAATTGATTGTATTCATTATTTATTACCTAAAGATATTAAGTTTACATAAAATATCAAAGCCTAAGCAATCTATACATAATAATGAACTTTCTATTAAATCAGACATTTACATGCAGTTTTATCTGCTTCATAGTATATTATAATCTAAAGAAAAAATACGAAGTTAATCATTGTTATTTAATGATTTATTAAGATACATTTATATATTCCCCACGCAGCTCCGGGTTAGAATAGACCGCAGTATCCCCTGCCTGTCGTAAAAGGAGACTAAAAGGAGTGTGGGAGGACGGGGGCTCACCAGTTCTTTTTCACGCTTCCCCTTAAAAACTCAAATTTCTGATAAATTCCATAGCCCGGTCTTTTTCAAAAATAACACAGGTATTTCCGCCGGTATGGCTACGTGTCTTTTGTCTAACACTCCACGGGACGCATGATCGGGCAGAAGGTACACCTTAAAAACTGGGTTCCTCTTTCACTTCCCAGGCTGCCGGATAGTACAGGGGCCCGGGTCAGCTTAGGCAGCAGGGATCTAGCTGCCCTATCAGCCGGCGAAAATCTCCTTGATCGTAGTAGTGCTGGTTGGCGACCGGATAGGGCCTTGCTACGGTCACGGGGGGGGGGGGGGGGGTCTGCCGAGGCCACTGCTTTGTGGTGCGGTTTGTGTTTTGTTGGGCGAAGGACACGGAATGTAGTCACGCTCATGGTTGTCCATTTTCAGTGAGGGCATTCTCATGAGGGTACAGTCAAGGGGGGTAAACCAAAACCAGCATGACAAGTCCAGCATAGAAAAATGTTTCAATGGTGCAAGAAACATCTTCGGGTTCCCTTACCCAAATCCCTGAAGTGGGTACTGACCCCTTCGCTAGGAGATCGCGCATATCATGTTCTCTGACCCGAGTAGCGACCCCATAGAGCAAGGCAGCGAACGGGCTCCACCAAGTGTGCTGCCAGTAGTCCTTCTGAGCCACAGACTGAGAAGAAGAAGAAGGTGGACGTGACCACTGAGGAATCTATCTCCCAAGAATGGAGTCAAGTGGTGAAAACCAAGAGGAGAAGAAAGAGCCAGTCTCAGCAGGCCGGCATCAAGAAGCCTGGGAAACCACCAGTGGGCAAGCCCAAAGAGATTAAAAGTTCCAAGCCACGCCCCGATGCCATTTTCATCAAGCCGTCATCCGGGAAATCCTACGCTGACGTGCTTGGAGAGATCCGGCAAAAGGCGAAGCCCGAGGAAAAGGGAGCCATGATGAAAGCTCTCCGGAAGACCAGAGCTGGCGATCTCCTTGTCGAGCTCGGGCAAGCGTCAGGGAGGCCCGACCACCACAGTAAACTCTGCAGCGACTTCCAGTCCATCCTGGATGTCAGCGCCACTGTCCGCGTCCTCGAATCCATGGCCACGCTGGAAGTGAGGGACTTGGACGAGCTCAAGACCAAGAATGAGGTCGCTTCAGCTGTTGGTACCATCCTCGCTTCTGCCGCGGTGAGAGTTTTTGTTTCGAAGGCAAACTCCAGAGGAAAAAAGATGGCAATCCTTGTGTTGGGGACTCAAGATGTGGAAAAATCTTGGAGGACGGACACCTGAGGATCGGTTGAGTGAGATGCTGGATGCGCGAGAAGCTCGTCGCCCCCAGATGTTTCAAATGTATGGGTTTCAGTCACGTAGCTAACCGATGCAAAGGACCTGACAGAAGCAAGATGTGCTTCAAGTAGGGTAGTCCGGACCACAAGGCCAGCCCGTGTACCTCCGCGGAGTCTTGCGTTTTGTGCGCCGAAGCGGGTCTGAAGGACGATGCTATCCGGCACGTCGCTGGGTCAAGCCGTTGCAGGACATACAAATAAGCCATAGAGAAGATGTGCTCGTCATCCAAAATATTATAAGAGTTCTCCAACTGAAAATGCAGAGGAGCAAGACAGCTAATGACCTGCTGTGCCAGCTTGCGGGACCAACGCTCACCGCAGTGGTTCTCGGATCCGTCTCACACTGCGGCTATTTGGATTCTGGCTGCTGGTGGGGTGCCTGCCTTGGCTACTGGACCTGGCGATGGCTTCAGGGGGCTCACTTTTTTCTCCTGCTATCTCATGCCCAATCAACCCATCGCAGACTATCGCCGGATGATTAACTCACTTGAGGAAGAGATCAGGAACATTTCCGGCTTTGTCGTCGTTGCCGGCGATTTCAATGCCAGAGCGATGGAGTGGGGTATGCCCACGACAAATTTGAAGAGGTGGTGGATACGTCCTTGAGATGACCGCCAGGATCGACCTCCATGTCCTTAATGTGGGTGACGTTCCACCTTTCGTCATCCCGGAGACGGAGAGACTATTCCGGATGTTTCTTTTCGCTCAGACGGCATCAGTAACTGGATTTCCGGCTGGAGAGTCCTTGAGGACTACTCCGCCAGCGAACATCAGACATCTTTTGAGATCAGCCCCGCCACCAGCATCGGATCCACGATTTCACGCCGGACGTCACTGCGATAGAACGTCAATCGCATCAACAGCGAGAAATTCCGCAACCACATCGCAGGCGTGATTTTCGAGAACTCTGTAGGAGCGGAAGATCTTTCAAATTACACCATGGGGGCTATAACGGCAGCATGTAATGCGTCCATGCCTAAAGTCTGTTGCCGTCTGTTGGGAAGGAAGCCAGCTTATTAGTTGACTCCCGAGATTGCGTCTTTGAGAAAGAGGTGTCTTGGTCTCCTCTTTCCAAGACACTTCTTTCTCAAAGACGCAATCTCGGGAGTCAACATGAACCCTGGAACCGGGTGGCGCGCTTCGTCGAAATCCTACTGGAGGCGAAGAAATCCGATCTGGATCGGCTTGATTGACATTCAGCCCACTGAATAGCCCCTAATGGGCTAAAGACAAGTGGTCTAGCTTTGATTATGTGCCAAACGGTTTCTGGCTAGTCCCTCGGTGCCGAGGGGGAGATTTTAGTGGGTGCGAGTCCCACACTACCGGTAGCTGTTGGTGTGCATAATGCATTTCCTCCTCCTCCCCCCACCCAAAAAAAGAATATACATTTATATATAAAAAGTTAAATTAAATAGATTTAACAGTATACATCTAAATAAGGTACGTTTAATAAAATACGACATCGTACAGTCAATGAGTTATATGAATTTAAATTTAAATTCGCAAGGAGCCTTTGTTTAATTGTTTTGTTAAAGTTACTACTTTTGTAAACGTCATTAACAAAACCATGCATGGAAATGTTAGGAAATGGTGCCTTATTTTCGATTCTTCCATTACAATATGCTCTTTCCATCAATTATTTTAGATTTAGTTTTTACCATAATGGTGGCCTCTTATGTATTAAAATTCCTCGATTTTTCTTAAAAAGTTAGATTTTAGGTAAATTAAAATTAATTTCCTAGAGTTTATGTTTAAGGACAAAATGCATATAAACAAGTATTAACTTTAAACAATAACATACATACATATATATATATATATATATATATATATATATATATATATATGTGTAAATTTGTAAGGCAAAACGATTGCGACAAAATTTCAAGCGCTACACTTCCTCTACAGCCTTCTGCAATGGCTCATTTTAAAGCTTGAGAGCGAAGGATGGAGGGAAAATTATCAGAAATGTCAAATTTTCTGGGCTCTGCCCTACTAGACTTCAATGGTCTAATAATATTCTTGTGGAAATATCACTACATTGTTTTTATTAGTAGACAGAAAATGGACTAATTATAATTTATAATTGATAATTTATAATGTGATTTAAGCTTCTGATTTGTTTACGTGTTAATAGAAGTTCATACTCCCCTGGAGTTTTATTTTCCTTAACATGCAAACAGTAAATGAAAACAAAATTTTAGGGACAACAGCCTCTAAAAACTACTAGTAGCTATTAAAACCTAGTATTGGTACTAGTATTGGTTATGACAAAACATAATTAAAATGTCCTGTTACCAACACAAAACATTGGAAATACAATGTTTTGGGTAATATTACTTAAAAAGCGAGGTTATGGAAGTAAAATTCTGACTTAGGGATAAATTTAATTCAATATTAATATTAACATTGATGATATTAATTACTTAGGAATATTGCCTTTAAGACACTAGAAAATGGGTTCCAACAATGCTTTTGGATCACAGCCCGAATAAGAAGGGTAATAAAAAGGAAGAAGTGAGAAACTGTTTCTTTTATTTCGAAGGTTCTTTAAAACAAGTAGCTTAGGTCTTTTAGCAGTAAATATGCCGTTATTGTTTGGAGCCTTTTAGATTTGTTTGATAATCTTATGCAATCTTAATAAAAATTAATATTTACTTGGTAGCTGTATTCACTTCAACGAAATTATTTTGTTAATTATAAAAATAAGTATATTTCGTTATTAACTAGGCAAATAATCCTCATAATTTTAGCTTCACAATTATAATATAATAAGTTATAATTAACAACAACCAAAAAAGGTCATTAATGAAGACATTACGTGTATTTCAATATTGCTTTGAATTTTAATATAGTTTCTATGTTCCTATTATTCCAATTATTCCTAATGTTCCTATTATTCCTTATTAATGTTCCTATTATTTTGTTAATATAGTAATTGAAAAAATATTTTATGTTTAATTATTATTAACCAGAGATTAGTTTGCATAAACATATAAGGTTGTTCAAATATAGTTTTATTTCATATTGCAAGTACATTTTACTATAAGTTAAATGGTCTATGAAAACAAAGAAGTATTAATTTAATGCATGATCAATTATGTATCAGTTGTGATTAAATTACGATCGTTCATTGTACAACTTTACGTATGAAACAACAAGACCTTTGTAGATTAGTTTATATGCTAAACGTTACATATGATAATAGACTAAAGTTCATACAACTTTCAGCAAGAATGCTTTTGTTTTATAAACAAAATATTCTAGATGTAGTTTATAAAAATATTACGTATATCTTCTGTTTCAAACTCAAACATGCTGTTTTTTGCTGGAGCTAATGCTACGAATTCAAAGAAAAAGTTTAGAAAACAAACAACAAACGAAAAACAATAAACATGTAAAATAATAACAATAAGAACAAAGGTAAAATCGGAGTTAATATGTTGAAGTGTATAGCTATATAAAGTAAGTATTCCAGAGGAATATTTATTTATTGAAGTTATGCCGGTAGTATATTTCAATATACTTAATTATACTAAATCGTGACTGGCTAATAAATAAAATATGTATGTCTAAGATTATTCAGTATTTTGTTATGGTAGGTCAGTATTTTTCATCAATATCTGTAGGTAAACTTGTAACAATTACTGATACTTTAAACGTAACATTTGTTTCATCACATCTTTCAAAGTAGTTTTACTTTAAAATTATCTTTACTTCCTCCATAAATTGGTTACAATTGAGTATTTATAGAGTCTGGTTATCAGTTCATAAATGTACCTCAGAGCTTTTCCAAATATTGCCTTCGTTTTGGTGAAACTTCAGCGCTATACTTTCTACTGTAACAAGAGTCGTTGTGGAGAGATATATGGGCGAAACCACTCTGAGAATGAAGACAACTCCACGGAAATGGGGTAGTGATGATTTATAGATAGTCTCTAAACTCTCATATTTGTCTTTGGTCAAATAATACAACTTTGATGCGCTTGTTTTGGATGGAACAGTAACTTTATAAACTTGGAACAAAAAATACATTGGAATTAAATGAATATAGTTGTAGGAGTTCAGTAAATGTTTGATTTGAGTACAATTGGTAAATAATACAACTCTACAAGGAATAGTTAGTCAAACGAAGAGTCATTTCTGTCTTCAAACAGATTGCTGACTTTTAAGTTGTTTATTAGTTCTTCATTGGAATGCATGACAAAAAAATGTAAACCGTTTTTAAGTTCTCGTTCAACTTAAAATAAACATAAGAGTATAGTATTGTATTCTATCGTAATGGGTTGTAAGTATTTTAGCACTTTTTGGTTGGCCACTTATGGTTGTCATACATAAATTACGTACATTTACTAAAGAAGTGGGGGAAACACTTGTTATGAGGAGTTATTAAATAAAGTAATTTCTTTCAGAAACGGATTTATCATAAAAATTATCCGTACAATGTACACTAATCATCAAAAGGAGTTTATATAGCGTACGTTGTACAACAAAGGTTAAACTAACCAAGCTGTTAAACAGTGGTAGTATGTGAGTGCAGTTCTTGCAATGCGAGCCTATTAAACAGTTCCGTATATGTTCTTATGTGTATGCATTACCACATTAAGATTTTTATTTGATTTTTTTTTTCATTTGGAGGTGCTTCCCTAGTCTAATGGTTAGCGTCTTGGCTTTATATTGCTAGGCGTCACGAGTGTGATTCCCAAGGTTCCTACTTGACTTAAAGAGATTTGGAACGTTGTTTTCCAACCACATTACATGTGATTTGCCAAAAGCGCAGAGAAGCAAGAAGAAAATCTCAGAACAATATTTAAAGAACATAATGTAAAATGGCTACAAAATCATAATGTATAATGTTTCAAATTTTGACATAAATAGTAAGTAAAGTTCGTGTCAACTTCTGGCCAATGTTTGTTATCAGAGTTTTCAGGTGTCACTATTACTTCTGAAATGACATGTCGACTACTTACTTAGCCGGGGCCAAAGCCTTAACGCGCTGCTTAAGTTAACGGGATCCAAGTAAGGTTTAAATGGACTTTTTTATAAATCCTAACAACAATCTCATATTAAAACCAGTAAGACGTCATAACAAGTATAAAGAGGACAAGCTAATAAAACATGTAAAAGAATAAAGAAAACAACACAACACTTTTTATCCTATAAAAAGTACATAATAATAAAGATAAACCCCCGTTGCAGCAAACCTGCATACTGAGTGAATTTACAGTGCATATATATATATATATATATATATATATATATATATATACTATATACAACCACTTACCAAGTTTCATAGATACATATTAAAAAATAAGCCGGATCTTAAATTTTAATTTTTCTCCACAAGAATAACATGGGGATTGAGTACTCAGGTTTGCTGCAACAAGGAACACTTTTAATGGAAATATCAACAGACCACAACCAGGTGAAGCCACATACCAAGTTTCATCCGTGTCCATTTATAAATAAGCAATTTATACAATTTTAATTATTCTCCATAAGAATAACATGGGGGGCTGAGTACGCAGGTTTTCTGCAACGAAAACAAAAATTATGGATTTTTATACAAATATTATTATAACTCAACTAGGTGAAGCTACATACCAAGTTTTATTAATTTATGTTCATAATTAAGTGAGGCATAATTTTTTTTATTCTCCATAAGAATAACATGGGCGCTGAGTATGCAGGTTTGCTGCTACGGGAACCATCGGCAAAATTAGGTTTTATTGGTCAATTATCAATAGACCACAACTAAATGAAGCCATATACCAAGTTTCGTCCGGATACGTTTATAAATAAGTGAGATATAAAATATTTCTTATTCTCCTTAAGAATAACATTGGACAACTTACTGTGTTTAGTACTCTAAATATCTCGGTATCCAATTGACGTAGAGAAATGATAAAAACACCAAATTGTTAGTTTTTTATGCCAAATACAATGGTGTAAACTAAAATTAGATTTATCAAAATATTATATGTATAAAACTCGAAAACCCCATTTTTAGGGTACAAAACCCCCCTAAAATACCCCTTCAGATAAAGCGACCTGTCTGGTTTTCGAACTTAAAGTCATAAATGTTGCTTTACACGTTTGTACCAAATTTAATAAAAATCTGACCATTTGTATGAAAGTTATCGTGCCTACTATATATGTATATAGTATTGAACGAATGGTGTTTTTGGAATCTAGGGACCTCAAAACGAAAAGTTATCACAGTCCCGGGTCTAGGTCTTACCATTCCGACTACGGTAATAGCTTCTTACCTATAGGGGAAATTCGCTAATATCGTTATACTCGTAAATAATGTTATATTTTTCTCTACAGATAAAAGGAAAACTTTCATTATATAAAAAAACCTAAGATACGATGAAAATCTGGTGTAAATAAACTGAAAAGAGCGGATCGCAATTACTGAGCGTGTTGTCTTTTCAAAGAACGTCCGGGCCACTCGACCTGCACTGATCAACCTGCTTGTCAACTAATCAGCTGTGTAACTCTACTTCACTCGAGGTACCTTTCTCGGGAAACGATTCTTTAAAACTGTGACAGAACGTTACCGTGAAATGGTTACTTTGTAAGTACTTTGTTGTTTAGTTTAAATGGTAGTTGAGCACAGGCTTTTTGAGAGTGAGATTACTGAATTACTTTTATCATTATATACAACAAGTACTAAGACACTTAGCAAATCGGGTGTAAATGACATCGTCCAAGAGATGGTCGTGAGAGGCTTTTTATGAGACCACGATCAGTTCTCATCTTTTATGAGACCTACAGGACCAATTTTTATGCTCTATGTGTCTGTTTAAAAAAATGAGGTTTAGATTTTGTAAAATCCCTTACAACTTACATTAAACTTTATAGATCTGCTTCACAGGCCTTTAAAGGTTCAATGTAAATCTGATGGAAGATTGTAAATCAATTGGATTGTATATTCAGCAGGAGTAACATTAACATAATACTGCACATCGAAAAGAACAAAAGTTACATATACTGTATTATGAATGGAATTGGTACTGAAAAGATCGCAATTTACAAAATATTAGCTGATACTAGTGCTTCGCACAGCTGGTAAAGCTGTAACCACATCTGATAAGTAATCATCTGATCCATTAAACTTAATGCCCAAAAGAATAACATTGTAACTTCAAGGGCGACTGGGGCGGAGCCCTAAGGGATTTCCCAGATTGGTACAGCCCTACATGTAGTTCAGGTAAATTATCCACCTACATGCAAATCCTCAGCTCGATTGGTTCAGTAGTTTTACGTGAAAACGGAACATAAAAGTCGACGGACAGACAGAAACCACCTTTCTTTTATAAATGTATAGGATAGAGGCGTCACACATGTATAAGCACATTAAAACTAATGTATAATAGGCAATCATCAATATTTATAGAAAGTAACAGTAGCTTGAATGTAAAACAAGTTAGTATTTTTAATAAACGCTCCTGGACATGGTAATAGTCTTTAGATAAAAAATATTACTTAAGCCTACCTCTGAACCTTTTACAGACCTTTCACTAACTAAAACATAGTGCATTCTAAACTGTAATATGAATAATGGGTTTCTAATGGAGCAGTGTTGTCCTGAAGAGCAGTCAAGGCGGGTTTCTCAACTGAAATGCAACGATTTTAGTCACACCAGAAATATAACCAGCTGATCAAAACGGAAGGTGCCACATTGGGCTGAAACTGTAGCTCAGTGAAGTTCCCACGGTTAACGCTGAAAACTCCAGCTCATATCCATTCACATAATACACAAAATATACTTGTTCACCATGTAGTGCAATATAGTTTTAAAATATTTAAAGGAAAACCTGAAAAGACCATACAGGCTTGAAGATATTTAAAAAATTGCATACAGGTTTGGAAGAAATTTGCAGGCAGCCAACCCTGTTTAAAGTCTACTTAAAACAACCTATTTAAAAAAAATTGTATCATGAAATTCCAGATTACCTATGTTAAACACATTACTTATGATTTCACCAACCTAATTCAAGCTATCCTGAATGCATTGTAACCAATTAATAACCTAACTGACCTTAGAGGTCTCTTTACAAAAGCAAAATTGTAAATAATGAAAAGACTGGTTTTAAGTCCTACCAATAATTGTCCATGGGACTACATCAAAGGTAAGTGTACGGATGAGGCTAAATGAGAAGACCTTTACGACAGTAATTTCAATTTTACTTCTAAATTTACTACTTTATTTTGAATTTGAATAGCTCTAAGCAGTTTTATGCAACTGCTTAGTACCAGAAAATCTAAGACAACTTATGTAAAAATGAAGCAGTGGGATGTATATTATTCAATGCTAACACAACAAACCCCGGCCGTACACGGGTACTCAATTATCCCCAAAGGAAACCCACTTCCGATAACATTGTTAGGACTCGATACAGCCTCTCCTGCTGTGGTCTTTGTTGATGAGATTACACTCTCGATAAATGAAGAGATATTTTAGTAAAACCAGATACAATAAATATTTACCTGCTTGATTAACATTTATTATGACAAATATCACCTTTTACTATATTATCAGTATGGTATTTGAAGTAAAACGTGTTGATAGGATAATATAAAACGTGTTGACGTACTTATAATGAGTGGTGCAGAGTATTAATATGGTCTACGCCATGCCACCCAATCAAAACTAAAGATTTACTAAAATAATACATCTACTATTGTAAAGATTATTTGTCATAAGCTGAACCTGGATACATATGTAACACATAATAATACTCCTGATATAACTAAAACACAGGGTTCCCAACAAAACAAGACTTTTTACCCGGGAAAGACGACCGTAATGCCCAATTTTAACCAGAATCCAGAGTTAATTCCCCGGAAAATCTCCTTAAACCATGCCATGAATTCCTCGAATTATACCCAGAAGAGCATATAACACATGTTTCTAACAATTCAGAATGTATTCACTTTTAGTGATTATAATTTACAGTGTCAGCAAACGTTATCAGAAAATGCATTCTCATTATTGCGTACTACCTACCGATTAGGGCCCATTAGGATTATTGGGCCCTTAAAACCGATTACAATCTGATACAATAAAACTAATGTCCTTATTAATATGCTTACTATGGTTGTTGGGGTAACGTAACGTAACATACATTTGTAACTGGAATGAGACAACGTTTGATTATAATGTGTTACTTGTCTTCCCAATTACTTTTGAACCAATCGGTATGTCCTGTGGATAAAAGAAAATACTCAAAAAATCACAATTTCAGACCACTTACAATCCAATAATACCAGGTTAAAATACTACTAATATCATAACAAGATTAGGAAATGTTTTATGATTAGTGATTCTGAACATTTTAAAAATATAAGTAAATAAAGATTTGGCTCGTAAATAAAAATTATTTCTTGAATTAAAAACGACATAAATAATGTAACATTTACTATTAATTTGTAATACAAATTATGTTTTTACTTCACAGTCCAATCATGGTGATTGCAAGGTTAATTCAATTTATCTATACTTGTTATCCTTTGCGGCTCTCTTCCATGGCCTATATTTGGCTTAAAATATCATATAAGTTACATTGAACAATTTATAATGCATAATAACATATCATTTGGCTTGTCTTAGGTATTTTTAGAGCCTGAACAAAGGATCAGGTTGCAGATCCCATACCATTTTATCATATGACTAGGGATTATTTTACCAGTGGCAGAACATGTCCTTACTAAATATTTAAACAACATCAATTATTTTTCTGATGCACTTAATAATATTAACCGTTTTTAATGAAAATAAATATAAATATATATATATATATCTCCTAATGCGCACTTTTAACCATTTATGAAATCAATGAAAATATAATTTTAACTTGCACCTTTTTGTATTGCAAGAGTGCATTAAAAAGTAATAAATAATTAAGCCACCCGACTGTGATTAATATACTGCATGTTTGTTATTGCCATAAGTTATTATTTGTGTCTGTAGGCTAGTACTGAATGTTTGTTCATAAAAGGTTTATAAAACCACAAAACGACATACTTGCATGAATTTGCTAGCATTTATATTATATTTTGTTCTTTCTTTAAAGAAAGAAAATCACCCTCTTTAGGGTGGCAGCCTTATTTTGCCTTACTTTGCCTGTCCACAAAGATTACATAGACCATAAAGACTGGTGGAAATCGGTGCGTGGAACGTATCCAGCAAAGCAAGCGGAGTACTTACAGTATCCAGTTACAGTACAAGTTGTTCAGCATGGATAAAATTAATATGCCACAACCGGGATTTGAACCCACGACAGATCCACCACCATGCTTCCGGAGGCCGTTGCCTTAACCACAACGCCAACTACTCACAACAGTCGTGTCCTTATCATCGTAGTATCATAGCTATAGGTAATTTATCCTAAATTTTGCATGTAAAATATCAACATTTCATTCGCATTTCTATTTCAATTTCTACAGAACCTCTGCATTACTATTGAACCACTGAAAATATCCACCAACATATCACTATAGACAATTCTGTCTATCTATTATTTTTTTTTTATTTCTGTCTATTAATATATTTACAGAAGTAAATAAATCAATGTATGCTTATTAAAAAAATCAATGTGCCAAAGTTTAAGTAGCCATGGAAAATAAATAAAGTTATTGCGGGTTTAAAACCACTGTAATAAACATATACCGAGACTTGGATTCATTAGCTGATGGAACTAATTTTGTATTGCTGAAAACGTCCGTCTTTATATTGCCTACAAACCACGTCCCCTCGCTGAAGCGAGCGTTGATGTTCTGGAGACGTAGGGGTGGCAGACTGATGGCTGTTGTTACGCCGTTGATAGTACGTGCTGAGAGACATTTATTCTGCGTTAATAGTGTTGAATGTGAGAGATAGTTTTTTTTTATTCGCCCAATCACTCAAGCAAAATGGCTTCTGTTAAGTAAGTAAAGTTAGAACTGATTAGGTTTTGGAAGTATTTTGATGTATAAATTGTACAGCCTAGTATTTAATTAATGGGAGAAATTAAACGAAAAGTAAAAGTTGAGGGCTTTGAACAAATCAGTCTCTCGTTCGTTTACTTTAAATTCCCCTAAGATATTTAGATTCTTTATATTTAAAACTAAAATTGGCTAATGCATACATGTATTTATTTTAGTTCTTAATATATAGAATTTAAAATATCTTAGGGCAATTTAAAGCATTTTAAGTATGCTGATTTGTTTAGATGGAATACATATATATTCATGTTGTAAATATGCAGCAAATTATTAGAAGGATTTTAAAAAAATGATGCAATCTTGCAATTCAAAAGGTTCGTTATGATCTCTACCTGTATATAAATCAGAAAATAGTATTACAACCCTCATTAGGTGTTCCAATGTCTTTCAAAGTTTCAAATTCTTCATTGCAGTTATTGCGGACGAAGGTTTTATTTTGACAGGGTGCTATATGCTGTGTAACTAGGATTGTTAGGTTTTCACGAGTCTCCTTGCAACATGTTTAGAATGTTAGTCCAACTTATTTTCACGTTTATTACACAACCCACTTTATTAAATCTAAAAATTCTTCATTGCCCGAAATTTGTGGACATCATTTGTGGTAATTAAAACCACTGTAATTAAACATATACCGAGACTTGGATTCAATAGCTGATGGAACTAATTTTGTCCCTTTTATTGTTTCCCTGTGTATTGCTGAAAACGTCCGTCTTTATATTGCCTACAAACCACGTCCCCTCGCTGAAGCGAGCGTTGATGTTCTGGACACCTAGGGGTGGCAGATTGATGGCTGTTGTTACGCCGTTGATAGTACGTGCTGAGAGACATTTATTCTGCGTTAATAGTGTTTAATGTGAGAGATAATTATTTTATTCACCCAATCACTCCAGAAAAATGGCTTCCGTTAGGTAAGTAAAGTTAGACCTGATTAGGTTTTGGAAGTAATTCGAAGTATAAATTCTACTACCTAGTATCATAATTAATGGGAGAAATTACACGAAATATAAAAGTGGAGGGCTTTGAACAAATCAGCCTCACGTTTGTTTACTTTAAATTTCCGTAAGATATCTTAGATTCTATATATTTAAAACTAAAATTGGCTAATGCAAATATGTATTTATTTCAGCTTTTAATATGTAGGATCTTAAATATCTTAGGGAAAGTTAAAGTATTTTAAGTAGCCTGATTTTAAGTAGACTGATTTGTTTAGATGGAATACATAATGAAAATCATGTATATTCATGTTGTAAATCTGCAGTAACTTATTAGAAGGATTTTTGAAACTAAATGCTGCAATCTTCCAATTCAAAAGGTTCGTTATGATCCCTACCTGTATTTAAATCAGAAAATAATATTACAACCCTCATTAGGTGTTCCAATGTATTTTGAAGTTTCAAATTCTTAATAACAGTTATTGTGGACGAAGGTTTTATTTGGTGAGGGTGCTATATGCGGTGTAAATGGGATTGTCAGGTTTAGACGAGTCTCCTTACAACATGTTTAGAATCTTAGTCCAACTCCTTTCACGTTTATTACACAACCCACCTTATTAAATCTAAAAAAATTGTATTACCGGAAATTTGTGGACATCATATTGTTTTTTTTATAAGGTCAATGTTAAATTTGTCCCTAGATTATTTCTCACCTGATCATCATGACAACTGTTTATTGACGCACTAATTTAAGTGTCAAAAAAAGGTGTATCAGTTCTCAAGAGAGTCATATTTTAGAAATTATTAATTTGGGCAAATTGAGTTTACGATAAAAAATAAATAATAAAGTCATTTTGTAAATCAATTTTATTATTGGGCAGTTTCTCATCTTATTTTTAATTTATGCTTATTTTTTTATTCTGTTATTCTTAATTCTAAAATTCAATTTACTAGGGGACTATGGAGCCTTTTATTTTTATATGACACCCGAACAAATTATATGTCACAATCAGTTAGGATAATAGAGACACAAAGTTAATATTTGCTCTTAAATGATGTCTGACAACTTTACTGATGAAGATTCTGAAACAGTCGTAATAAGATCGTGCGGCTTTTTCAAATTGTTCATTTATCATAGCTTAATATATGGTTTATAATATTCCAAAAACTGATCTATCCTTTGTGGTGTATGCTAGTTTGTAATTTTGTGAATTTGATAGTGGGAAAATTCATGGCTTATAGTAAGCCTGGCAAAAAAATATGTGGTACATATTACTTTTAATTTATTGGTGGCACGTTAGAAGGTAGACAATTATATTTAAAAAAATCATCAAGGAACAACTCGAAAAAAAATTACATCTTATTATTTATTGAAATAACGGAAATTTTATCAATAAAATAAAATTCCTGGAAGTGTTTTACGACAAATTAACCTACAATAATGGTGTCTGTAGTACATAGAACTATATAGACACTTGAACGCGCGCTCAGCCTCTTATTCTTGCAGACCTCTTATTCTGCATATAGCTGCCCTTTGTTATAAAAATGGAAATGGAATATCGTTTTATATGCAAGTTAAAAATGAACTATCACCAAATGGTGTTGTTAGTTTAACCAATAAATACTAATACAAATTATTATAATTAACTTTTTTATTTTTCAAGATCGGATTTAGTATAGTTTACTACAGATCTCAAGTTGTAGTTAACTTTACTACATATATTTAATATAGTTTATATTGTTTAATATAGTTCTTTGTATATCTATTTCATTGTGAGTTGAAACTTAATAGGTCAGTGTTTTGGATATTATATGTTTATTATTAAAAAATGTAGGGCAATGATTTCAAAGGTAAGCAATGATTAATTTGGGTCAGTAAAGTAGTGCCATAGTTTATTTTTACAGTAATGAACGGAAGAACGTTCATCATTGTTGATTACAAGTGACACTGATTTGCAATTTACATCAGATTATGTTTATATAGGAGGAAGTTAGTCTGGATATTTTTTTAAAATTAGTTAAATTTATGTTTACATTTTAACTTTTGTCACCCATTGAAATGAACACCCAAAATAAATGGGGTCTCTTTAATTTGTAGAATGGTTTTAAGGAGTGTTTTCAAATATCATATTGTATATAGAATATTTCTGTATTCAAGACTAGTGGTTTCGGTGAAGATACTCATGCACTATATAACATTGGTAAAATTCATTTGGATATCTTTTTATAATATATTATAGTGTAACAGTACGTCTAAGCAGAAAACGCGAGCTTATCTAAGCAAAATAAATTAGGGGACACGCAAAAGCTTAGTAAGATGTTATTTAGTAATGTTTAGTTTTATTTTATAATGTAATGAAGGATTACATAATACAGGTTGTTTATAAAATAAGTAAACAACTTTATACATCAATAAACTAATAGCTACATAATTTATTTCTTTGTAGTTGGTATCTAAAGAAAATAGCTCATGTTTTGTTTCATACAGATGATTGTCATCAACTATGTATTAAGTGGTAATGTTTAGTGTTTAGGAAAAAAAATGCCTCTACTCTTTTAGATTTTTTTCTGCGATGAAGGCAATGTTACGAATGCCTTCGCAAAGCCCTGATTTTACTTCTTGTGATTTTATTTGTGGGATTATGTTAAATACAACGTTTTTGTACCACTCTCCCATCAAACCTCTTTCAGCTAATAGACAGAACAATAGCTGCAGTAGAGAGTGTTGATCAGCCCAAACTTCAGAGAGTTTGTTCAGAACTTGATTTTATGATTGATATCTGCCATGTGAATCAAGGTCTACATTTTGAATACTTGTAATCTATGGAAAAAAACTTGAGAATATGTGCTTTCTTAAAATGTTAGTTATGTCTACCTTGTAAATAAAACATAGTTGTATTTGACTATCAAAGTTGTATACTTCTTTTATAAACACCCTGTATATTTGTGGTTTCTACGTATTTTATCCTTGACTTGTTCCATATGATCTTATTACTTTATGACAATACTAACTATCAAGCAAACATTCATATAAAACATTTTTTTTAGTAATATGTCAACTACAGTAGACATGTCAAAAATAACTAATTAAAACTAATTTATAGTGTAGTTGGGACAATGTCCTTTTTGTGTTTTGCAAAAAATATTGTTTGTACTTTTTCAATAGGATAAAATAAAACATTATAACCAAACTATAAAAAATTAAAAGTATGGTCCAAGTGGATACAAATGTAATAGGATTAGAATAATATTTACATCGTTTGTTTTTAGACATTTCATATCCTTTTACATAGTAAATATGCCAACATTTATATTAAAATTATATTAGTGCTTCATTTTGTCTCTTATTATTATTATTATTATAACGGTAAAATTATAAACCGTGACATGAAGGTATTGTTAGTAGTAGATTATTATGCAAAATAAAAAAGGAAAAAGCCAATCAATTGATTAAATTAAGGATTAAAACACAAAATAACAACTGTCAGTGGCGAATCACTACACAGACGCAATGCACGCCGCTCGGCTTTTGCCCCGGGCCAAGATGGCGACCGGCCGGCCGGCGCCGGCGGACCGTTTTCAGAGCACACAGTGCGCGTTCTAGTGTTTATATAATTCGATGCTTTAGTGTGATACACTATTGTTTTCGTTTAGTCTCTATCATGTTACATCTTCTGCCACAATTATTAGCAAGGTAACATTATGTTTGCAAATAATCATCTGTGTTTGTTGAGAATGTTAAGATATACAACTTTTCACGTATAACGTAAACAATAAAGAACAACATAAAAAGTGTATATAGACAGGGACGAGAGAATCGCTCGTTCTTGCTTACTTGACCCACATGCGGATGTTCATTGACCTACAGACCAGTCATCTTGGATGATAAAGTCAAAAGATGGATTGCGATAAACCCGAAACCTGTACAATAATGTATTAAATTATTTCGTCAACATAGTATACACCAGTCTTTTTTAAGCTTTAAGGTGTCCAGTCTTAAAAGTAATAAATTTAGGTTGTATTTTATTTTTACACCCTTAGATTAAACATTATATTCAGAGAAACCAGATCTTTTAGATTATTCTGTACGTAACAAACATTAAATCTATACGATTTATGATATAATTTCAGCCTATCTAAAAATATGTTTTCTATGCATCTGTACGTGTTAGAAAAACGTCATCTTAAAAACACGGTTTCGAAAAAAATATGAGCTGGAATATAAGTTGAACTTAATGATGATTAGTCCTCTAGCTTATGAGAACTAAAGTCATGTCATGGCACGGGTAATTGCAGTAGTTTAGCTTCTCCGTAGAAATTAAATGGTATATTGTTAGTGACACTAACAAAATTATGATAACTCAAAGAAATAAGAAAAAGGGATCAATTCTTTGTCTGATCTGATTACAAAGAGTATAACTGTTATGTCGTGATAACCAAGAAAACTCAATGTTACTTTATTTGGAATAATTTCTTAGCATTAAGAAGACTGGAACTAGGTTGGAGCGCTGCAGAGCCAATTTACCGAGTGATAATCTAGTTCCACGAGATTGCACGGTAATTGGAAGGTAACTTGTCATCACCTTGTAGTTGATAGGGTTTATTAGATAAGAACATGTGATAAAATGGCTAATTATTGATTTTTTACGATACAACTTTATAGAAATAAAAAGGTCTGTCAAATATGAGTGGTAAAGTTCGTGTAACCATTGACTATACATACTGAAGTAGACATCCCATCCACATGGTCCAGCTGTCCCACTTTTAGTGTTTGCTAGAATTTAAAATTGAAGTAGTTTGATTAGGTCACCGACAGATTGTGCTGCTGTCAACTATTTATTTTAGTTATTTACGTTAACTTGTAAAATATCTCCACCCCAAAAAGCAAGTAATAATCAACTTATGTTTGCTTCCTGACACAAAAACTGTCGTATTATCCCCTCCTTAAGAGGATAAGTAATAGTTGACAGCAGTATACTCTGTTGGTGATTGGTGTAAACTACGACGTCTTTGAATCCTGGCATACACAAAACTAGGAACACATTTTATAATGGCAATGAGAAGTCTACTTCAGTATTTATAATCAATGGTGTAACCTTCTCGCCAAGGTCTGTTGTCAGAGTTTTCAGGTCGCACTAGTGCTCTGACATGACCTGTCGACTACTTATATAGCCTGGACCAACGAGTCATCCGAAACACGATGGCAGTCTCAGAAGTTCAAAAGAGTTTCAAAACCACTAGATGAATGGTAAAATGAGTTTAAATATTTTCATTCCTGGTAATCTTTGCTGGTGTACCTTTATATGGGCACAAGTTGCCTCGGTTGTGAAGTACAGACTTAATACAGTAAAGATGGAAGACAATTCGGAAAATTCCCGGTTTTGGTGCTATAATTATTAAGAGGACCTCAATATACAAAACGCATCATTAACCATTTAAAAATTCCTAAGTAAATTGGTCCAACATCTTTATAATAAGGTGATTTTTTCAGAAGAAATAAAACAACGAACTCTTATAGTTTAAAGAATAAATTAGCATCCTTATAGACAACAGAGACACGATAATTCCACCTAACCTGTGAAAAATACCAAGGTGGGGACCAGAAAATGGCTTAAATAATGTTGATTTATGTTTTTTGGATTATAGTTGAACCATTAAAACCTTAAAATTCCAAGGAGTAAAGCTCTGCAAAAAATAAATATGTCGGGAATATTTGGATCTCCATAATATAAATTGTCCCTTATTGAGATATACAAGCAATACTTATATAGTATATGTGACTACTACTCATATAGTAGTAGTGTATAGTTTAATTGTGCTCGTCGTTACCAAATCCCTTTTCGCGTGGTAAAATAAGTCCAAGTCATTAAGAATCGAATTAATTTGTTAAATTTTTATTCCAAAAAAACAAGTAAAGCAACAAACATGCTTATCTAGTAGTGTTCGGTAAAATTGAAACAATATAAACACCTTTGCAGTTTAATAAAATATTAAAATTATTAAACTTATTTTAAACAATTTTAACAATTTTTAATTTTAAACAATTTGGGTTATTTTAATTTTACATAGTGTATTTGATTAAAGGGGAGAGGAAGAATTACAATTATTCTTGTTTGAAATTGTGCAAAAAACATAAAATTTATTTTAAATATTTAGACAAATTTATTTTATGGCATATAAACATTTTATATTTTATTATTCTGTATGATCAAGTATCTTAAAACTATATTTTCCCCTACTTTACGCATAAAATATGTTTGGCAGTAAGTTGAAAGTAAGATAAACCACAGGCGACTGTCGAGCCAGTGTCGTAAAATATCACAAATCCTTGCAGTTTATCAAACTTTTCATCAAAACCGTAATATTTGCCCCATAAACACGAGCCATACTTTATCGTGCTGTGACAGACAGTGACTTGCTGGAAAGTTGTCTTTACGCGATTAAAATACAGTAGATACGAATGGTATAATATAGATTTTGGACAAAGTCCGTAAAAATTAAAATAAATCAAGTTATACCCTACTAATATTATAAATGTGAAAGTTTGGATGTATGTATGGATATTTGGAGTTCTATCACGCAAAAACTACTGGACTGATTAAGCTATAATTCTGCAAAAAACATAGCTTACATATAACCTTGACATAAAGACCTGATAATGTCCACATACAACATTGGGGCTCCACCCCTCGGGCCCTGTAAGATCCAATGCAAATCTTTTGGGTTGATACAATTTGTAATATGACCAGCTGAAGTTAAAATGTTTGTCAGTTACTGCAAAGAAAGTCATATGGGAAAAACATAAAAAAGATTTTATATTGCTGGTCAGGTAAATATTTCAAATGTGTTTTCTGCTTTTCGCGAGCGAAGCCGCGGGTAACAGCTGGTATAATATAATAGTTGGTAACAAATTAAAATTTGTTAAAAGTTTGTTTAATTAAAAACATCACATTTTAACCTGATATTTGGGACCTGACGATGTTTACTCTGTGAAGTTAAGGCTTTGTTCCAAAACAATAATACCCCCGTAGCAGCAAACCAGCGTACTCAGCGAATTTACAATGCATGCATATGTTTCTCACTACCACATAAAACCATTCAACAAGTTTCATTAAAGAAAACACAGATAAATAAATTATATATAGAATTTTATTTATTCTCCATAAGAATAACATTGAAAGCTCAGTACGCAGGTTTGCTGCAACAAGGAACACAAAATATGTGTTTTTATGCAATTATCAATATAAATTAACCAGTCGAAGCTGCATACAAAGTTTTATTAATATATGTTCATAATTAAGGGAAAAATTACATTTTACTTTTTCTCCCTAAGAATAACATGGGGGATGAGTATGCAGATTTGCTGCTGCGGGGAAAATAAGCAAAATTAATTTGTTGTGCAAATATCAATATACCAGTACTACGTGGAGCCACATACCAAGTTTAATCAATCTACATTCATAAATAATCAAGATATAAAATTGTATTTATTCTCCATAAGGATAACATTGGACAACGTACTGTGTTTAGCACTTTGAATATCTCTGCAACGGTTGGACGTAGAATCACAATTTAAACACCAAAATGATTGTTTTGTACTGTAGAGCTGAACTGGTTGGTAAAAGCAAATGTGAGGTTTGCATTAAAATGAACTGAGGTAAAGCTAAAAACGTGTTTCCCTTAAGATTAACATGGGAGATTTTAAGAGTTGGTTTTTTTTGAATTTTCTCCGCAACCACTTAACCTAGGTTAATGATTCAAAATACCACATTATCTGTTTTTTAAGCTTTATACAATAGTCAAAACCAAAATTTAGTATTTTAAAAATTGTATGGTGAAAAATACAAAAACTGATTTTTGGAAAATTGTAAACCCCCATACAACCCCTTTCCCATGGTCCGATTTTTCTGGTTTTCGAACTTAAAGTCATGAATGTCACTTTACAAATTTGAGCCAAATTGCATCGAAATCAGACGTTTTTTACTCTAGTTATCGTGTTAACGGACACACACACACACACACACACACACACACACACACACACACACACACACACACACACACACACACATATATATATATATATATATATATATATATATATATATATATATATATATATATCATAATATATATAAATTCTAACGAATAGTGTTTTTGGCTTCTGAGGACATCAAAACAAAAATCTGTCATGGTCCCGGGCTTAACTCTTACCAAGCTATTACCACTACGGTAATAGCTTCTTTCCTAAAGGGGAAATTCGCTCAAAACATTACATTACTGATTTAACTTTTTAATTTTAAATTTAATGTATATATCAGGAAAAAAGTGCCTTAAAAATGAAAATACCCCCGTCGCAGCAAACATGCGTACTCAGCGAATTTCAAATGCATGCCTATGTTTCTCACTACCACATAAGGCCACTTATCAAGTTTCATAAAAATATATTAATAAATAAGTAATATATAGCATTTTATTTATTCTCTATAAGAATAACATTAGGGCTGAAGATGAATGATGGGGTTTGCTGCAAAAAGGAAGAGAAGACAAATTTGTGTGTGCAATTACCAATATAACTCAACCAGGAGAAGCTACATACAAAGTTTTATTAATTTATGTTCATAATTGAGGGATAAATAAAACTTAATTTGTTCTCCATAAAAATAAAATTAGGGCTGAGTATGCATATTTTCTACTACGGGGATAATCAACAAAAAATCAATTTACTGTGAAAATATCAATATACCAGTACTACGTGAAGCCACATAACAAGTTTCATCAATATACATTCATAAATAATCGAGATATACAATTTGTACTACTCCCCATAAGGATAACTATTGACAACGTATTGTGTTTAGCACTTTGAATATTTCTGCAATGGTTGGACGTTGAATCAAAATTTAAACACCAGAATGATTGTTTTGTGGAGCTGAAATCATTGGTAAAAGTAAATGTGAAGTTTACATTAAAATGAACTGAGGAAAAGCCAAAAACCTTTTTTCCCATAAGATTAACATGGGAGATTTTATAAGCAGTTTTTTTTTTGATTCTCTACGCAACCACTTAACCTGGGACAATAATTCAAAATACGATATTATTTGTTTTTTTAAGCTCTATGACAAGGTCAAAACCAAAAGTAAGTGTTTTAAAAATGTTAAGGTAAAAAATGCAAAAAACTGATTTTTGTCAAATTTAAAACCCCCATAAACCCCCCTTCCCTAATGGTCTGATTTTTCTGATTTTCGTACTTGAAGTCGTGAACATCACTTAGCACATTTGAGCCTAATTTCATCGAAATCGGACTTTTTTACTCAAATTATCACATTCGCGGACATATATATATATATATATATATATATATTTGAAAGAATAGTGTTTTTGGCATCTGGGGACCTCGAAACAAAAAGTTATCACGGTCTCACGCTTGAGTCTTACCATGACACCTACAGTAATAGCTTCTTCCCTATATAAGAAATCCGCTAAAATTAATTAATTTTAATAATATATATATTGACATTATGATTACAAGATAAATTGGATATTTAATTCCCTCATATGTTAATCTTGTGTGTGATGACAAGCTGTTGTTTTCTTTCTTGAAACACTGAAAAGAACATGAGAGAGGAGATTATATAATCAGTTCAAATTAAAAATAATATTACTAGAATATTTATAAGAACTACATACAAATCTCTTTATAGAATAAGTTACAACAAAACAATAAATACCTCCGTTGCAGCAAACCTGCGTACTCTGCGAATTTCTAATGCAAGTATATGATTCTCACTACCACATAAAGACATTTACCAAGTTTAATAAAAATGCATTAATAAATATTATCTAAAGCAATTTACTTATTCTCCTTATGAATAACACTAGGTGTACGCTCATTCCTCGCGTATAAGGATAATCAAAAGACATGATTAAACTTAAATCGAGTCTCATACAAAATTCAAGATCAGATATCAGTAACATCATCAAAATACGTTCCAGTATCATTTAACTGCCACCAGAATCCGGGTTTTATGTCTATATGGCTATACGTTTAGACACTTCTGGAAAAACCACTTATCATGGTAGCTGAGTGGGTATCGTACTGGCTCTCAGAGCGAAAGGTCGCAGCTTCGGATCCCGAAGCTAACCTAAAATTTTATCCGTAGAAAAACATTCATACATTTATCACTTGTTTTTAATCAAAGGACGTGTTTTATAAATCCGTAAATTAATTTATTTTTAAAATATGTTTTAGATTTCAGGCATGGTTTGTTGTTCGGATTGGCATGGGTGCGTTATCGTAGTACAAACAGAGTATTTTAAGCTAGGCAGTGACTTTAGCAGTGTGATTAATTTAACTTTTAGAGAACAGCGAGTTTCCTAAATGAACTAATGTTACAATTTCTATAGGCCTAGTAAAAATATCCCTAAGGATTAACAATAAGGCTTCAGGCCTAGTTATTTAGATGACAAAATGAGATCACAATATATAGTTTCAATAGCCTAGGCTATCATGAAATTAAATACTATAACCATGGGTTGGTCCAAGACCGTACATGAAACTTCTAAAATGGCAAGTAGCCCAAGTGTATAGGCCTACATTTCATAGCCATAGGTCCAAGTTTATGATGAAATCAGCTCACTGTAATCCAAACCTAGGATATGTCAAATCATTTCAGAAAACCTGTAAAAAAGGCTTAGTTTGGTTAGAATAGTTTAAAGCTTTTGTTTTGGTTCACTATAACATTCCTGGTATTGTGTTTAACCTATTTTACAACGGTTGTGTTACCAGTTCAATGTCGGCTTACTCTTACTGTAATCCAACCCTAGACTATGTCAAATCATTCAAGATAACTTTCCGAAAAAGGCTGTTTCGTTAGAATAGTCTATAGCTTTCATTGTGGTTGGCTACAACATAATGGTAATGTGTTTTAGGTAATGTAGAAAATTATTATTATTAATTTAGTGAAAATATAACCTAGCAAATAATTGTCCTACAAAATAAATTTTAAGGTTGGTCGCTTACTGTCCAAAGCTTGATCAAAGCTTTCTAGACAAATTAAGGCTTTTTATGCTTTTTACACATGACAATCACAATATTACCAATTGTCTAAGACAATGTAATAAAACAAACTATTTTATAAGTTAAGTTAATAACTCAGTATCTACAGTCATCTATTTTGAAAAGTTATTTTGATTTTTTCGATCTGCCACACGCGTCGTCTGCCACTGTTAGTCGTCGCCTCCGACGACTGACAATATTTACACGGAGTAGGAATACTAAGGAAATATTAACTGTATGGATATTTTTTTAATAAGGTACACTTAATAATTTTATAAAATAATAAACATGCTCACAACTTAAAAATATACTTATCTCTCTTGTGTGTTTTTTTTTTGGTAAAAAACCTTTTGTTATCCAGTATAACACAGTACACTCTAGTAAACTAACTATTGTCACTCTGTTGTTGAAACATAGACGTCGGCTAAATTTTAACGATTCAAGTACTACTAAAATGGCTTCCAATGTTATTCTTATGGAGAAAAAAATAAATTTGGTTTTAAGATCATTTTATTTACTGAACGAAATTATCTGATTAACGAATTCTGATTAACGAGGAAAAAAAAACGGTTTTCCTGTAAGATTAATATGGGACATTTTATGAACAAGTTTTTTTGGATTTTCCCCGCAACCACTTAACCTAGGTTAATAATTCAAAATACGATATTATTGTTTTAAGCTCTATAAAATGGTCCAAGTCAAAATTAGGAGTTTTAAAAATTGTAGCGTCGTAAATGCAAAAAACTGATTTTTGGAAAACTTAAAACCCCATAAACCCATTCCCATGGTCCGATTTTTTTAGTTTTCGAACTTGAAGTCGTGAATGTCACTTTACACATTTGAGCCAAATTTCATTGAAATCGGACGTCTTTTACTCAAGTTATCGCATTCACGGACTCACACACACACACACACACACACACACACACACACACACACACACACACACACACACACACACACACACACACACACACACACACACACACACACACACACACACACACACACACACACACACACACACACACACACACACACACACACACACACACACACACACACACACACACACACACACACACACACACACATATTGTATACACACATATATTCTGTATACAGACACTTATCCCTACATTCGTGTATTCACGGACACATAACCCTGCAAATACGTGATACGTGTAGGGGTATGTGCCCGTCATGTTGGTATAAGTGTCCTTGTTTAAGTACTCATTCCCCTACACGGCCTGTGTAGGGTTTTTTGTCTGACACTTAGCTCTACACGGTGATACAGTGTTACAAACCTAAAAATAACAAATTACCACCATAAGAAAATAACCCTTTGTAAAAACTTTATATATATATATATATATATATATGTGTGTGTGTGTGTGTGTGTGTGTGTATCTAATATATAAAATTCTCGTGTCACAGTGTTTGTAAAAGAAACTCCTCCGAAACGGCTTGACCGATTTTTATGAAATTTTGTGTGTATATTCGGTAGGTCTGAGAATAGGACGTAAACAATTTGTTTATATTTATTTTTGTTCGATAGGCGAGTGAGCGAAGCGAACGAGTTCATATTGAAAATGAACACACAAGAGAAATAGTTGTTATGAATTATTATTCGCGGGGTGAAGCATTATTATATATATGCTGTTCCTGCAGGCTTCACCCCGCAAATAATAATTTATAACAACTATTTCTCTTGTGTGTTCATTTTCAATATGAACTTGTTCGCTTCGCTCACTCGCCTATCGAACAAAAATAAATATAAACAAATTGTTTACGTCCTATTCTCAGACCTACCGAATATACACACAAAATTTCATAAAAATCGGTCAAGCCGTTTCGGAGGAGTTTCTTTTACAAACACTGTGACATGAGAATTTTATATATTAGATACACACACACACACACACACACACACACACACACACACACACATATATATATATATATATATATATAAAGTTTTTACAAAGGGTTATTTTCTTATGGTGGTAATTTGTTATTTTTAGGTTTGTAACACTGTATCACCGTGTAGAGCTAAGTGTCAGACAAAAAACCCTACACAGGCCGTGTAGGGGAATGAGTACTTAAACAAGGACACTTATACCAACATGACGGGCACATACCCCTACACGTATCACGTATTTGCAGGGTTATGTGTCCGTGAATACACGAATGTAGGGATAAGTATCTGTATACAGAATATATATATATATATATATATATATATATTCTATATACATATATATATATATATATAATATATATAATATATATATATAATATATATATAATATATATAAATTTGAAAGAATAGTGTTTTTGTCATTTGGGGACCTCAAAACAAAAAGTTATCATGGTCTTGGGCTTAAGTCTTACCAACAGACCTAAGGTAATACCTTCTTCCCTATAGTGGAAATTCGCTAAAATGAAAAATGGATCTGATCACTTCTTTAGGGACTATGACTATCCCTTATTGGGGCCTTGTAATGGGATCTTATATTGTTATTGAAAGATGTAAATAATTAGGAGTACTACACATATGTATAAATACAGTATTACTTTTTCACCCACGGTTGCAAAAATCCTTGTGAATGAAAAATAATAAACAGGTTAAGGTAAAGGAAGTTTGGTTTATCATAAAATACGTAACTTGTGTAATTAATGAATTGATTGTAATATTTCATAGAAAAGCTACTTGTCTCTAGGAAAATACAAAGAATAAAAAAAGTAATACATATTTTTCATTATAGTTGAAGCTTATGACTGAGGGTGCCAACAAGAGTAATTTGGCAACACTCCACGTCTTTAATGGTTGGTTTTATGTACTTAAGGCGCAGTATTGTCATCATAAAGACGTGTTGAAGTGTATTTTAAATCTAGATTTAACTGTAAGACCTGCTTCCGAATCGAGATGATCTTTATTTTTGTTTTAACATCTTCTTCATGACACCATATGTTAAATACCTGTAATGACACTACAATGACATTATAATAAACTACATTTAGTTCTTATCAGGGATTTTAGTTATGTCAAAAATTATGAACAGTCGAAGCACTCGCTATTTTAACAATATCATTGAAACTATCATTGATACTTTAGTACGCCATTTTAAAATTGTTGACTATAAACAGTGTAGATAAGTTATAAATTCTTAGCGTACATCCATATAGGCCAGTGAAAATAGGTTTTAAAAATTAAAAATTGCAAGCAGAAATATGTTTTCTGAAAAATGTGCACTAAGGTCTTCTGATTCAATTACCAAGTTTTCTAATTCGAGTCAGGTGAGCTATCGCCACCATATTAGAAAATGGTGGGCATGATTTTTTTAATGTTTTGTGTCATAACAATTTAATCTTTCATCCGATTTTGCTAAAAATTGGAATAAACATGGACAATTACCATGCGGTCCTGATAAGCCATAACCCAAATTTCAAAATCCAACTAGTGACTTAGTAAAATCCCAAAACACACCTTTAATACCCCCGTCGCAGCAAACCTGCGTACTCAGCAAATTTCCAATGCATAATATTTGTCTGGATTCCACATAAAGCCGCGCTCCAAGTTTTCTAAGTTAAACTTGATTTAACTTCCCGTTTACACATTTGAGCCAAATTTCGTCGAAATCGGACGTTTTTTACTCAAGTTATCGCATTCACGGACATATATATATATATATATATATATATATATATATATATATATATATATGTAATTTTCAGTAAAAATAATGTCGGTCTTGAAATAAAATAATTTAAACCAGGGTACTGTGTTTAAAATGTTTAAAATAATAATATATACATATATATAAATTTGAACGAATAGTGTTTTTGTCATCTGTGGACCTCAAAACAAAAAATTATCATGGTCTCGGACTTAAGTCTTACCATGAGACCTAAACGGTAATAGCTTCTTCCCTATAGGGGAAATTCGCTAAAAATGTGGTTTTACAGATGTTGATAATGTATTATGGTATATTTAAAAAATACTTGTTTTCATGTTGTAGAGCTTAAAAAACGAAAATTTCAGTACTTTAACCATGATTTTATCTTGAGTAGTTCTGGAGAAAAGTGAAGAAAACCTGCCAATGCAAAATGCAGAAGGTCGTCTATAATTGTTATTCTTAAAAGTAATCAAGATCAACACATACCGTCGAAATTTAGTCGAAATTGGTTAAAAACTGTACTATTTATGAGCAATTTAATAAATACTATCATTTATTTCTGTGTAAAATTAAGGGGAAATCCAATATGGTGGTGAACGCTCACTTCACTCGAAGTAGAAAACTTGGTATTTGAATAAGGGGACCTCAGGTAACCCTTTTCACCAAAAATATGTCTGCTAGCATTTTTTTAAAATTGTTATCCAATTGTTTATACTAATTTTCCTGGCGTAGTAAGAAAAAATATAAAACTAGTAAAATCAACGCAAATAACATGGTATCTTAATTTTAAATTTTAAATTAATCATTATTCATGCAATTTGCTCTAACGATTTCATTTAGTTAATAAACAATTGTTTAAACATAAAAATATAAATATGTATTTCATCATAGATTAAGGCTGATCTCCAAAATGTTTAAAAACCAAGACCAAGCATTTTTACTTCAATACCAAGACATATCAAGCTCGTCGTTCACCAGAAAAGGTGGCAATCATGACGTGTTGCTTTGGTATTGGCCTAACAATTAAAAGTCTTGAGCTAGATTCCCAGTGAAATCCATGTGAAGTTTTAAACACAGACTGTCACCGTGCTTCAAAAGGCACGTTTAAGCCGTTGGTCAATGCTAAATAAGTCAACAGGTCATGTCAGAGGCAGTAGTGCGACCTGAAAACTCTGACATAAGACCACGGATAGAAGAAATGTTAGTGTAAACATTACGTTTTTACCAAGAAAACAACGCAAAGGTGTATTACTTCTCTGTGGCAAAGGTCTGTAAAGAATAAAAGTGAATTCCGAGTATCAATTTTTACTTTTCCACCCTTGCATATGGAGAAAGTATTGTTTTCGCCAAAATTTTCGAATTTGAGTTATTAGTTATTCATTTTCATGGCCCCCGATTCTAAAAAAATGATGTTCGGAGTGATGTCTGAGTATGTCTGTCTGTGTGTCTGTCTAGATGTGCACAGAGCTGGAGTCCGTACCCGTGGTCGATTTTTATGAAATTTGGCATGTAAGTACTGATCCACAATATATCCAAGAGTTTATTAAATTTTTTGAATTTTTTATTTTAAGGATAATTACCTCCCAAAACCCCTAAATAACTTAAAAAATCCAAATGGCTCAAAAACGGTTCTAACGGGTTTGATTCAAATACAATAGTTTGTAGAGCCAATGGTTTTGTATTTGGAGCTTTAGGTTTCCGACAAAATGACACCACCCGCATTTCTGTAAAAATTTTCATTCCGAAATAAAAAAGGCTTACAATTTCCAAAATTCCAAGTTTTTTTTTGGATTTTTCATACAAATTTTAAGCGTCAAAATCCGTTAAGTGCTCCAACTCCATTTTCCCATATTTTCTTGTACAACCAACTGATAGGAACTGTAGGTGCTAAATAACGAAGAATACAAATTGTAGAGTTGTTTTTTAACTACACACGATGTAAATTTCACAGAAAAACACACATGCATTGTAAAACATTACTGGAATGACTACTGAGGTGGCCAAAATGCCGAATTTTTTTGAAGTATTGCTTCAAATGCATTTGCTTGTTCACGCCACAACAATTCACACAAGTAGCTGCCCAAAAATTTCGAATAGTTTCCGAAACGTAACATAACCAAACCTAACCTAACTCCGCAGAGCGCTGTATATTCCCGTTTTCTGTCCACACACCGCTCTGCGGAGTTAGGTTAGTTTGGGTTACGTTGGAAATGAAACTTAATATAACTGAAATTGCTAACCTAATAATCGTCAAGGACGAATACGGGCTGGACCGATTAGAAGCAGCCGATAAAGCGAGATAACGCCGGTGCCGTGAGGATTTTAACCTTTTCCAAGGGTAACCTAAAATTTAAGTTGACCCACACATTAGTTAGAATTACCATAGATTAAGCATACTCCTAAGGATGCTTAGGAGTATGCTTAATCTATGGAATTGCCCTGTCTAATGATACCTGAGTAGCTGAATGACAGTGATTCGTTTTATTATTTGAGGTAGGTCAGTCGCGAGCCGCTGCCGGCAATGCTACGGCGAACTGTTATCTCTCCGAGGCAGATAAGATAAGAGCGACAACAATACCGACAGAAATACCTTTTAAATGTTTCCGTTTTACTTCATATACTAATCAGTCTCTAAAAAAACACAGTTTTGTACAGTTTAAAGTTAATAGAAAAAGGTTTAAGCGTTGGGGGTACATAACGGATTTTGACCAATTTTAAGTGCTAAATGAAATTTTCTTATCACCATTAAGTAAAGATAAAAAATCTAAAACAATTTAGCATTTTGAATTATTGTTCTACGATTACTAGTTGCGGAGAAAATTGAAACTTTCATTTAGCGGTTAAAACCGTACATTGTCCAATGCTATTCTTATGGAATACAATTACAATTTCTCTCTTATCTAATGGTCAATTCAATTGAAATTTGATATTCAGGTCAAATTAGCATTAACAAACAGGGGATATTCAAAATATGAATCTCCCTAACCCTGGGGGAGGGGATAAGGGAGCGATTCCCCTCTTAAAATCACTGTGTGTAGCAAAGGATTTTGTAGTGAATCCAAAAATAGGATTTGAGTGAACATTTCTGAAAAAAGGTGTGTTAGAGGATTTTATTGTGCATTATACTGTACTTTATACTCTATGGTTAGTAAATAAAAAGTAATTTATTCATTAAAGTTTGGCTAAAAGGGAGAAAGTATGTATCAGTTTCCTAATACCGTTTATTATAATTCTATCATGCAATGTTAAGACTGGCCGGTTGGTTAACTAAGCCAGTCCTTTTTATACAAATCCAAACTTTTTAAGAAATTACAAAGCACAAATAATATAAAATGGTTTGTATGTATAACTATTGCAGCTATTTCATGATCTAAAAACAAAATAAGTCCACCAAACTAAACTTGTTTCTACAAATACTTTGTATATAGAAATGTTTGTTTAGTTTGGGAGTCATTTACTGTGAGAACGTTGATCCTTTGTCACTGAGTGATTGAATATGTACTACTTGAGTACTTATTATATTGAATATATCTCCATGGGGACAAGAGTTGACCAAGAGCCAAAAAGGTGTAGACATGTAGGCTGCAGTTATTTACCGCAGTCTAACTGTATAGATACCTCGTTGACGCCAATCTGCCAGTCAGCTGTACGCAGTGACTCTTAACAACTGATAATTTTTAACTCGCCATCTGCTATCGTCAACTGGTCATGTGGCAACTCGCATAAATTAAACCCGAATTTTGTAATCTCAAGTTCTTATTTTAGATGGATTTGTTTAATTGTGTTAGGTTAAAATCACAATTGGTCTAGTGATAATATAACTTATTAGATATTTTAGTTTGCTTATTAATAAGTGGTTTAAATTCATAGGTTAAAACAGGGTGATTTGGATTTTACTCACATTAGACTTACTAAGGTGTGTACTGAAGATTGCAAACATAGGTAATTCTTTAATTAACATATTTTTAATGAATACTTGATTTGTTTTTAGTTATAATATGATGGTGACGTTTACTATATATTTTTTAGTTTATACGAAGAATATTTATTAATATCAAGTTTACTCACGCCTATGGACAGAACAGAGCAATTAAAATATCAACTCATCACACAATTTAGTATAATAATATTTTCCTAAAAAATAGAACCCCACTTATTTATGTGCATCGATTTGAAAGTGAAAGTTGATCAATCTAATGAACAAAGATTCATATACTCCAGAAATCTAAGTTAATAAAATACATTTAAACTAAAACAGTTTTATAACAAATACTTTTCACGCCTTATTCGTCGTCAATCCTAATTTTCGCATTGTCAGTCACCGCTTTTTTTCGACTGCTGTCTCACCTTGAATCTGTGAATCGAATTTAAAGGTTTAAAGTCGTCGTCCCTGTATGTAAAAAAACAAATCACATATTGAGCACGCACAGACGGTTTAAAGTGGTAAATAATGAGTATGTGTGGCTGTCTAAGGACTAATCAGCGGAGGGATGATTCGCGACTAACCATTGAAGTTTTGTATTGCTTTATTAACCCTGTGGTCCTTAAGGATGATGACATATGAGGACGGTTCTTAATAGGGTTCTCCACTAACTAATGAGTGATAAAAACGTATTTTTGAAATTTTTACTTTGGAAAGTTTACACCATATTATAGCGAATTTCCCTAAATGAGATGAGCTATAACCGCAGGTAGCATTGTAAGAGTGGCTGAGATGTTGAAAGTGATAAACACAGTAAGTTGTCCAGTGTTAAACGTATAGAGAATAATACAAATTTTATATAGATATTGTTTATTTATGAACATATGTTCATGATATTTTGTGTGTGGCTTGATCTGGTAGGGTCTATTGATATTTGCAGTCCAAAAATAATGTTGTAGTCCCTGTGGGAGCAAACCGCATACTCATTTCTAATATTATTCTTATGGAGAGTTATACAAATTGTGTATTTCCCTTTTTTTGTTCTTAAGGCGCAGTTTTGTCATCTTAATGACGTGTTGAAGGATATTTTTAATCTAAATTTAACTTTAAGAATTGAATCAAGGATACACAAAATTGCCACCCTATCATGACAGAGGATTTAATACAAAGACAACCATCCCAAGCTATACTCGAATTCTGAATTATCCCCAAAGGAAGTCCTCTTCCGATAACATTGTTAGGTTGGATACACCCTTCCTGTGGTGGTCTTAGTTTATTAGATTAGATACACTGTACTAAAATATTATAGTCTGTATTGGCTATCGTATAAAATAAGCGGAAAATTCTTCGCATAAATGACTGATAAATTGCTATTTTAGCTTTATTTATAAAATACAACCCGAATAGTACAATCATCTATGTTAAATAGAGGAAAGTTGAGGAAACAAAAAGAGGATCCAGACTGCAATGACAAATCTGCCTGTAATAAATAAATACCCCGAGTCTTATTTGCAAATCTGTATTGCCGCTTTGAAGAGTGTTTCTTGTACTCTGCACATCTTACCTCACTTCCTTTACTTAGCCAAATTGTGTCACAATAGTTTGTGACAAAGTAAAATGCGTAGTTTATTTTATGAAAACATTATTACTAAAACAATTAGTTTATTTTCTTTGGTGTTTCACATGGGTGTATAATATTTAAACTGTATAAAACTAAATATTAGTCCTACCTATATTTATTGCGGAAAATGTCTTTCATTCACTATTCACCATGGATAACTAAGAAAGAAAATCGTTATCGTGAAAAAATGGGCTGGTTTTGATAATACGAATTAAAAGTTCTCAAATATATAATATACTAGCATTACCCGTGGCTTCACTCGCGTCAAATTAAAACACATTACAAATATTAACCAAACCAGCACTATCAAATCTTTGTTGAGTTTTACCATAGATTAAGAATACGTTTTACCATGTGACTTTCTTTACTCTTACTGACAAACAACTACAGCTGGTAATTTTACAAATTATATCCTCTCATACGTTTTTCATTGGAGCATACAGGATCCGTGGGGTGGAGCTCTACGGTTGTATGTAGACGTTATCAGGTCCATATTTTAACGAGATAATTCTTTATTAATTCATGAGCATGAGTTGTGCATGAGCCACGTTCATACACAACTTTAGCATAATCGGTCAAGTAGTAGTTTATGCGTGATGGAACTACAAACATCCGTACATACATCAAAACACACATCCAAACTTTCACATTTATTATACTAGCTAGACAGGAAAACTGAATAGGCCTACGTTATGTGTATGGCTTCCTAGTTTTTTCTTTCAAACAGATGATTTAATATTTTTAATAATTCATTTATAACTCGTTCATACTTTTAAAATGTAAAGACAAAATACTATAAAATTTAGATTACGCTCTTCTAAGTTGTAGCATTTGTAGTCTATACCATAGATTACTTGTAATAAGTATTTTGTATCACAATTGTGTGTTGAACACTAAAATGCTATATTTATATACTGTATGCATATTATAAATGTATGGTTCACACTGTAAAGTCACCATCATAAACAAACCATATTTCACAAACAAGAATTTAAAAATACGGATATATTTGTAAACTATTGTTTTAACGATGACGCTGCGTTAGAGTAATATTGCTCGCACAATTGAACTTATTGTACGCGGGACAACGGGGCACAATGACGAGCAGGGATGACTGGCTCTATTATGCTCTCTCTCTTTGACATTTATGTGAACATATGAAGTTTGTCGGGCTTCTATCATCCTATAGTTGCAAAGGATTAGTCAGGGAACAGAACAAATATGATAAAAAGAGTAATACATTTTTGAATATAAAATTGATAAATAAAAATAACCCAACCAATTATAAACTAATAAGCTTTGATTCATCAACCAAGGTTACACATTAACCAGTTTGGAATTAGTAGAATTACCTTGTGAGATAAATATTGTAAAGCAACATAAATATAATGAATTACGTGTAAAAAGTATGGCTTTACCTTTACCCTTAGGTAGCGCTAGAATTTTTAAAATTTAAACTTATTCCCATGATTTGTTCATGGTTTTTAAGAATTGTAGCTCTAATATAGAACTTAGTGGCCTAATATTTATCACACCAATTCCTACATTACAATTAGTACCAAGCAACACTCACTTGACCAGATTAAATATCTTAAACACCCACAAAAATCTAAGTCTTTGAGCTTCTGTCGATTTTATCGTGATTTTTTGGTATATTTCTTATGTTGGCTCTGTCGAGGGTAAAATCCCTTATAAGTCATGTCATATTTGCTGTAGAAGGATTGAAGTTACCCAAAGTCACAGCATTTCAGGTAGTTGTCGGTGGTCCTATTCCTTATAAGGTTCAAAAGACGGCTTATAAAGGCTACATTATACATCAGTTAAGGGTATCAATTTATTTCAATAACTTAGGTAATACATGGAGGCTAAACATTTAACATACTACGTCTCCATGCCAAGTAGTATTCAATCAGGCTATTGGCCAGATTTTATAGGTTAATCCCTTAAAAATAATCAAAGCCTTGGAATAGTTGTAGAACTTAGGTCTTAAATTTACATTAAACTGTGGCCAAAAAGCGACCTGGGGGCGAAGCCCCCCACAGGGGTCTGGGGGCGGAGCCCCCAGCGAGCGAAGCGAGTTGAGGACAACTATATCCCTCTATGAATTACTAAATTAACACTCAATGAGGATCAATTAGTATTTTAATACTGAAACCAATTATTTTTATTCCAAAACAACCTTTGAATAGCATTGTACGTGTTATTATAACTGCATTTATTTTTCATTTATCGTCTTGTAATAGAAGGCAGTACTGAAAGTATCGTTTGAAATTTTGAGAGGCGTTTTTTTAATTTTATCACGGTTTAAATTCATATAAATTCTAAAAGTTTTTATAATTAATTTAATAATGATTGAATGAATGAATGTAAAACAAGTTTCTTCCATAAGTACAACTACAGTAAAACAAATAAATGAAGACATATAATATAAATTAAGGTTCAAAAAATGCTTGAGTAAATAATAATAAAAATGCAGTTACTAAAATATTATTGTTCCTAGGATACAGCTGACATAGGTAAATGCTGCTTGTGTGTCCACTGAGATGCTACACACAATAATAAATTACCGTACATTCGAATAATGATAATAAAAATAAAAATAAACGAGTTCGCACGCAGCACGCTGACGTGAGGGAAGTGAATTTCCACTTAAAAACTTTTAAAACTCAAAATCAGTGTAAAAATATACATTTATTCCAATTTTTATTAAAATCTGAAAACAGTGATTTTTGGCTGTTCTGATGCTCCTGGTTTCATTTACCTGCTAAGCTGGGAATACAATTTTGCGCATTATAATGTCAGGAGAAGGTCCAGACAGGCTTGAAAGTAGGCGTGAGGTTTCTGGGGATGATAAAAGTACTCTAACAAAGGAATAACAGGCTTTTCTAGCGTAAAACCCCCATAAGACAACGTACTGTGTTTAGTCGAAACACATTTTCTTTAATAACTCGGTAGATATTTATGCTATAATGACGAGAGAGGGCTTAAAACTTTTGCCTCACTAATTCCCATGTTTTTACATGAATTAATTTTACATACGGGGCTTTTCTGACCCTTTTTGGGCCCAAAAACTCAAAATTTGAAAGATCAATCCCTAAAAAAGGGTTTTAGAGTTTTCCGATTGTTTTTCCCAACGAACTTGTCCAACTGATTACAGAAAGGAACGTCCCTACCAAATTTTAAGTAAATCGGACAAAAAATGCGACCGCTAGAGTGCAAACACACACACACACACACACACACATATATATACATATATATATATATATATATATATATATATATACAATTTTGAACGACCCCCCAAAACGTGTTCAGGGGGTCACGTTAGGAACTTCTATGGTGGTCCCAGGCTTAAGTTTCACCGTGCGGGTCATGCTAATAGTTCACTTTCCAAAGGAAATTCACTAATAAAGCTCAAATAATTGAGTGGGAATTTTGAACAAAGAGCATGACAAATTAAGAAAATTAATGAAATTTAATGTTATTTATTTTGTAGAATCCAGGTTAAAACCATTAGGAAGAGTGACAAACATTGGCCTGAAGGAAAATATACTCATGTAGCCTATAATGGAAATATATTTCATGTGTACCCTACATAAGGGAGATGATTTATTTCAGTGATTATATTAGCAACAGTAAAAATGGTGAAACATATTTAAAACATATGCATTTTTTGTAGCTGTATCCTGTATGGTACCGTAATGCAATTGATCGTTTTTATTTTACCAACTCATTTCTTTCAGAATAATGTTACATACTTTCGTAACTTATGTAAGTTTTTCCAGGAAAGAAATAATGATGAATATCTTTGATCTTTGAAACTTTTTGGTGGTGAATACTTGACAAATTGAATACAATTATTTTATAGACCTTACAAGTTTTAAAATTTCTTTACTCTTGCCAGACGTAATACAAAAAAGTTTGATCTTAAATAAAAGTTGAGAGCATCACGTGGAACCCCTCAAGCAAGGGGCAGTGACCACATCAGTTAAATGAGACCGAAATATAAATGTTACTCCTTGTCATTGTACACTTCATATAGCTTAAGAGTAACATACAGCTTGAAGTAAATGTTACTTTATCCCCTCCTATCAACAGTCTGCCTGCCTTTAACTGATAAATCTGCCTGTCCATCGTACTGTAAACAAATATTCCTGTTTGTTTATAAGCCTCCTCTTTTTTTACAGAAGAAGTCTTTTCAAATTATTTGTCATTGAACTTCAATTTTCCATTGAATGACAATAAATATAATGGCATTTTCCATCGTTGCTTAGGATCAAAGCATTATATTTTATATTTATTTACCATCATTGCATTGAGATATTGATCTCAAGACTACTTATTAGTTTATTATTGCCTTACATAATACTAGCCGACCCGTTGCAGCTTCGCCCGCGTAAACTATGATAGTTGTGTGTGCTGCATTCTGTGGTTATACCGTGGAACAACTAAAAATAAAATTAGCTGATTGCATTTCAACAGCTCAAACCAAAGTGAATGTGCATAAGGAATACATGGGAACTTTGGGACCCAGCGAGGTGGAACACAAGGGAAATTTCGTAATACCATTTCTTAGCAAGCAGCTAGGGCCAACGAGGAAGCTATGTGTCAAATTTAAACTATGTAGGCCTTATGGTTATGGAGATTTCGTGATAGGTCAGCAAGTCAGTGGTGTTTGGATTTTATATACTAAGCAGTATTATTTGTATCTTCAACTTAAATGCAAATTACATTCCATGTAGATAACGTAGATCCTAGTAATTAAGAATTATTTATTTAGTGTATCCTATTTATAATACTATTTTCACTTGTTTTGTAATGTACGCTTGATAAATTAACTGCTCACTATGATTATGTTACTGGTTATTCAAATTGAAATGTGGATAGCTTAAGGAACGCAACTTATTGCTATTGTTATACTACTTAACCTTGAAGAAAAGGCTTTTTCGTTTTAAATATGGATTTGTACTGGCGTTGCCTTTGAAAATTAATAGATCTACAATGTAATATTGTATCACTTTCATTGTAATAAGTATCACATCTATTCGACAAGTATCTAGTGTCATAAGGCAATATAGAACTATTAAACAGTCAATGTTTTAAATCTTACATGTCTCTTTGTTGCTGAAGTGTTTTGAATAGTTAAATAGTGTTTATAATATTAAATTGTATATCTGGTGTTAAGAGACACGGCACAAACGTTTTTATATACAGACAGTTTCATTTCATATATTAAAAATATTAGCAACATTCGTGAAACAATTTCAGATAAGCTGATTGTGTTTTCTAATGTTGTGAGAACAGATATTGTTGCAGATACACGATCAGAAACCATCTTAGAATTTTGTAAAATCAAGTAAATGCGTATCGAAACCAAATTAAAACTGATCATAATTTTACTGGAAGATTACATTTTATAGTTGTAAGACTTATTCAACTAACAGTGTAAGTAAAAAAGTTGATAATAGCATTTATTTGGGAAGTGAACCCCAAGTATCGGCTTGATCAGTAAATATCTGTCTCAACTCACTCAATACTTTGCATATATCTTCTCTAATAATTTCGCTTATTCAGTGGCCCGACTTAAAGAAAACGGAATTATATACTGGTGCAATAATTCATTGCACCAGTATATAATCCACCTTTCCACATTATGTTAGTTTTATTAAATTACTAAGAATTGTTTACAGTAATATATTACTATGCTAAGTACTTCCTAAATCCTCCAAACCATTTTCTTTAAGTCGGGCCACTGAATAAGCGAAATTATTAGAGAAGATATATGCAAAGTATTGAGTGAGTTGAGACAGATATTTACTGATCAAGCCGATACTTGGGGTTCACTTCCCAAATAAATGCTATTATCAACTTTTTTACTTACACAGTTAGTTGAATAAGTCTTACAAAATCATCACAACAAACTAAGAAGGTAAGAAGGTAAGAAGGTTAGAAGGTTCATTATTCAACGGATATAACATTAATATTTTCTTAGTCTACAAAATAGTTTTCCCATATATCACAATGGACTGACTGCTCAAACAGATAAATTGATATTATCATGTTGTTAAAAAATATAAAACATACACTTATTAAACATACATATTAACTATGCATATTAGAACATAAGTATCAGGAAAATATGAATGAGTCGTAAGACGTTTTTGTAACTACATTCCTCATATTTAAATATCCGAATCCTATTTTATGTTTACTAATTTCCTTTTTTAAATATTGTTCATTGTTGAATTGTGTTAAACTACTGATCTGATCAAATAAGGAGCATGCATCCTTTGGGATATTTGTAAATACTACGATCAATATACCGGGTGATACAAAAATAATGGTGCACAAATAACGTTAGTTTAACGAAACAGTGTCAAACAGTTCATTATTTTAACGAGTTTTTCACAATTAAAATGTTTCCTTTATATGAACACCGTTGGTAACCCTGCATACATCCAGGTGATATTCCAATTCCGCCCACACACGATGTTATGTGTTAGAGATTGCAGTGCTCCGGTTATACACTATCTTAAATGATCGAGGTTTTGAGGTATGGGAATGTCGTCAACTGAATCTTTGATAAAAGCCCACAAAAAATGGCAAGGAGTTAAGTCAACTAATCGTGGGGGCCAGCGCAACATGGAGGCCTGTCTTGATTTCCAGACCGACTAATCTACATGTTTTATTGTTTCGTAGTGTACCAATGTAGATTAATTTTATAAAAAATGTACGAATATTTATTTTATAATTTATATACGAAAAATATGTATAAAAATTAATACTGTTACAGGAACAAATCAGAATTATTTTCAAGCTTGAAAGAACAGACTTAATGTCCAAAACATGTAGGTTTATTTTGTTGTAAAGATTAACTAATAGGTCAAGTTGATTGGTCCAAATCCACAAATCAGGTTACACTTTTCATGGAACCTTCTAGTGTTTTAGACCGGTATAAAAACTGTTGCTTCCCTGTAATCTGCCTCATTTGCACAGATTACACACTTTTTTAGTATTTTATTTTAGAGTATTTGCCCAGGAAAACTGGTATGTAAGTTAATGTACATTAAATTAAATTATTATTATTATATTAGTTCATCTATTTATCACTGTCAGGTAATTTATTAAATTGTTTAAACAGTTTTTTTAAAGAAATATTATCAAAATCTGTTCTTTTTTAGGGCATGTCGAGAGTAAATTTAATTAAAACAGTTAACAAGCATGAAGTGAATAAAGTGTGAACTCAAGACAGAACTAAATTTTTACTTCCCAACGTATCTATTCTATTTTTTATTTATATTGTAGTGAAACAATTAAAATTAATTAACAAGAGACAATTACAAATACAAATTTAAGTTTCATTACAAAATGCGCTACTCCGCTGAAAAATATAAAATTGTATAATAAGTGATTTTATTAAAGTGAGTGAAATAAAGTGAAGGTTTTTGTAATATATTCAAAATGGGGTTGAAGGTTGCCTTTCTTCTTAAAGATGAATTAATTTATGAATTTAAGTTAAGGTGAGAAAGTCTTAAAGAGTCAGATACTTTAATTTTACTAAGTAAAAGGTTGCGGATTCTTGTAAATGCAAATTTGGAACCAAAGCACAATCATTTTGAAGGTAAGATATATTAAGAAGTAGAAGTGTTGAAACATAAGTTCTCTGACTTAGAAGTTTTACTTGAGGACTGTAATGATAATAAAAGGGTTGTAGGCATTGCAAGGTTAGGAACTAGGTTGGGATATTTTGTAATAGGGTTAAAGTTTTACTTAAGTTAAGTGACGTTTAAAATGAAGGGAAAGAGTCTTGCAACGAATATAGAAAAAGGCGGATATTCATGTAAAATCAGTGGTGTAGTGATTATTAAAGAAAGATTAATTATAGGATTAATTAAATATTACAGTAGTAGCCATTTTATAAACACGTCAGTTTAATAATCCAAGCAATCAAGACAAATCGTAACCTTATGGAAACGAACGTACAAACGTACACTTTCTATTATTGTAAGAGCCAGCAATAGCTCGAGTGCAATAGATCCAGCAATAGCAATTTTTATTTGTACAAATATTAGTAAGTTAGCGTTCTTATTTAAATCACAACTACAAATTTTTTACCTCGTCAATGACAGTATATGGAATTAAACATATATTTGCATTATGTATTTAAAGCAGTAGAAATTTGGATAGTTAATTTTAAAACTTAATTGATTTATTTTTAATGATCACACTAACTCATTATTCCAATAAAATACTATAAACCAAATTTAAATAATAATATTTTAGAACAGAAAGATCTTTAGACAGAAACCACATTGTACAACTATCATGCTGGAACACACCCTTTTGATTTCTCTGCGTTGTGTAATAAAACATATCTTGCAATGTTAACAAAGTAAAGGCTGTTTACAACACGTGATAATACAAAGCGGACGTTTTACAACCACACAACTTCTAGGAATTATTTCTTCTTTTAGTAAAACTCGATTGTATGAAACTTTACGATGATTGCTTTTCCTGACAGTGAAGTGTTTCATTTTTAACCACTTATCATCCTGCAATATTTCTCGTAACGTCCTAAACTTACGATCACCAATTTTACCCACATTATATATAGGATAAAATATGTTTTAAGTAGCTTTAACATAGATTGATATTTAATACATTCAGAATCATGTTTCCTAATGTAATGAATTAACAATGACACATCAGGGCCGGAGTGGTCTGGAGAGCTCTTTGTTTTCATTTGCCTAATACGATCAGCGACCCGCTTGGTGGGCGAACACTCTGAATATCGGGTCACTTTACATACACAAATAAGGATAGAATCATGGGACACTCTTTGGCAGAATAATTCCAGTTGAGTGGGCAGCAGACTGATTAGGTGGCAGTTCGAATGGTCAGTCGTAACTTTGAATTCGAGCGGTCAACATATTTTTGGATTTCTTATTTATTTTTGTAAAATCACTTTTTAACTCTTTGTTACTGATGGTGAGTTAATTTTTTTAAAGAAATTGCTGTGGACATTTGTCATCACAGAAAAAAAGTATCACGACGTTTTGGGGTCTGAAATCTAATCCCATCTTTAGGTGAGAAAAATAACGATAATATAAAAAATATACACAACAAGTTAGAGTTACATCCAGGCAAAGTAAAAAAATAAACAAACAAGCTAAAACAGAACTGTACAATCAGTAAGGATAAAAAGTGGCTCCAATCAAACACAAAAGCAATCATACATTAAAATATTGATGGTTTGTGCCCATAAAGAGTTAGCTATAACTCTGGTAGTGCACAGATACAGGACAAGAAACTCCGTTAACGTTGGCCTGCAGTGCCCCGAGCAGGGAAATCAGTAAGTCATTCCAAACCATATTTCATCGCAAACTTTATCCATAGGAACATTCCTCCTGCGATTAGGGACCTGCATGTATTAACTAAAGTTTACGAAAGGGTAGTTCTTGACAGGCTTTTGGAGATTGATTTTGGACATGCTGAGTCCCCCATATGTTCAGAATACTACCGATGACTACCTCATCACCAACTGCTCACTAAATGCAAGAGCTAACAACACCGTTTACTTTTACTTCTACTTCACTCTATCCATTGCCTACTGTCTATGTGTATATAAAACGTCATTTTTATTTATATTTATTTTGATGCAAATGTTTTATAATTAAATGCAAAACGAATCTCAATTTTTATATTGTTTATTTTTTCAACTAACAAGAGAAATTGGGTTATTTTACCTCTTTTAATGCGTTTTTAGCTACTTAACATGTCAATAAATAAATTTGCACTAACGGATGCAGTGACTGATCCAACATTTAAGCCGCATATCAAATTAACTTATCAAAATTAAATACTTAGCCATACAGTGACGAATAAAATATTTTTGTTAAGACTAAAATATAGTTAGAATATTACCTTTAAACACTTGGACTAGTTCTACAAAAGTTAAAAAGTCGGATTGTTTAAAGATAGTTCATATATTTTAAAGCCAAGTGTCGATGGTTGCTATGATAAGTCTAAAACAACGTCTGACCTATGGATCATTTTTATTTTACAGTTTCAATTTCAAATTATTCAGTCTAGAAATTGGTTATAGTATTTATAGGTTTTCCAAAATTATAATTACCTTTTAAAATGCATTAATTAATGTAGAGTTTTAAATTATAACGATTGTTTATAATTTATTTTAATGATGCAACAATTAAAAATATAAAAAGTATTGCAATTAATTGAATATTGTTATTTAAACAAAAAATACTGTAAGCGGTAAGGAAAATAAAGACAGAACACCATATTTTCAGAGTCAGACAGAATGTGCCAACAAAAGTAATTTGGCAGAAGTCCACGTCTTTATGGTAGGTTTTATCTTATTAACAGCTCTAAATTGTCAACATTAGAACGTTTTGATGGTTATCTAGGATCTGAACTATAGATTACATTAGAATAATAGCTAAAAATTTCTAAGCAAATTTGTCAATAAATGTTCTCATCATATTAAACAAATTTAACCATACAGTGGATCAAAAGTTAAATTAACAAAAAATACTAACAAATTAAAATCTTGTCATCAATCCGTACAGAAAGTAGCTATTTTCAATGACAGCTGATGTCAAAGAAAATGATCGTTTCCCAAGCTCTAATTTAGAGCAAGGGAACAGCTGTGTTTACTGTTTAACAATCTAAATATAAACAGAAATACGTGTCGTGATGAAAAGTATCGTCCATAACTTGTACCAAAAGTGATTTTCCGGCACATGCTCCAATTATTCTCGTACGAGGCCCCTTGTACATGACACTCACTTTCACATGCTCGGCTTCGCCTTGAGCACGCATCGGAAAATGTCACTATCGATACTTGTAATGAAATATACTATACCAATCCCAGTAGTTTGTCGCTTTCAACTAATTTCTATTTTACTATCAAAGTTTTTTCAAAGGGTTAAAGTTTTTAGGTTTTAAATTTCTCTGTGCTATATAAGAAGTCATAAGTAATTCTTATCCAAAGTATAGAGCCACAAACCACGTTTTGACCTTAATGAATAATAGAATTATATTAAAGTAAAAGTTTAACATTCTTTTATTATAAAACATCGTAAAACAGACAATTCTTATTTAGTTTACTACTTTACTGTCACCGCTTCAGCCTCGATCATAGCGTTAGTAACATATATGTTAACGGGCTAAGAGTCGTGTTGTATTCCAAAATAGAATTATCTTGACTTCTAGCCACTTTATTAAGCCAGGGGTTTTTCAAACATTGAGACAAATTTGATTTACGTTTCCCTGGCATAATTATGATCCAGGTATCTTCGTCGTTAAACGTGGAACAAGAGTCTAAACCAAAATATAAACAAATAAATAAACTCAAACCTTTTTTGAAACTCTCAAATGCAGAACGCCTGTTTTAATTATCTTCTGATCCAGTAAATTTTAGTGCCCGTAAGATTAACATGGGAAGTTTAGAGGCCACTTGAGCAAAGCCCTAAGGGATTTTTAAATCGTGGGCTGATGTTTTACTTGAGGATATTAGCTGTCTTCCTACTAAAAATCAACCTAATTGGTAAAGTAGTTGGAGCGTGATCGAACCACATACAAACTTACTTACTTTCAGCTTTATAATAGTAGTATGATATTTACGTTATACAGACTTATACAAATGTAAATTTAAAAATATTATTTTTAGCCAAAAGCTGTGTAAGCAATGAATCTTATTTTGACATAGCAATACACGAAAATATCTAGACACAAGGTACAAGGTATTTAATGTTATATCGATATAGTCTTAAACCATATACATTTTATAAATACTTTAACCATTGCATAAAGTTATTACTGTACCATTATTTAACACTTTTCTCGAATGTAAAGTGGTATAGATTTGAACATTTATTAAATATTTGGACTATATAGAGAGAGATATTTAAATTAAGTTTTTTTATAAAAACACAAAGGCAAAAGCCAATATAATGTCCTTTTTGTTTCTTACATTCTGTACAAATTCCAAAACTTAGCAACAACTTTTTTATATGTTATTTTATAGTTATTGATTGTTGTATTAGAGATCCCCCAAACCCAAACACATGACATCAGTATTTGTAGAACGTATAGCATTTTGGCAACAGCGAAAGGGTTTCAACGATGTTTTTGAGTAAATAAGGTAGTAAAAAGAAGGAAGTGAGAAGCAGTTTCTGTTGTTCCGAAGTTTCTTTCTGGAACTAAGATATTTTAATAAATATGTCATGTTTCATTTATTTTTTATTTCCTTGCAGACATTATTCCATTGGCATAAATACATAGTACGTGATCTATTAATCCAAAACTTATTATTGGTTTAAATCGTTACATTTTTAAAAGTTTATTAACCACTTTCTTGAGTGATATGATACCTGTTGTTACAATTTAACCGGAAGATTCAATCTACGTTTTGCTACGCTACATAATAATATTTACACTTGTACAGTACTTACATACAACACGGTAATATATATAAAGGATGGCACAGGGCTATCCATTTCAACCAGTTGCACCAGCCATGATCATTCTCTGTTTTGAGAAAGTGTGTATTATGCATAACTTTTGCATTGACACCCCAAGTGGTTCAAGATAAATGCTTAGGTTCGTTTGTCCTAGTTCATTTTACGTTGTCTTTTGAATATGACTATAATTATCAGAGAGTGGTCTAGTGTAAACAGCTACTGTGTGGGTTGCTAATAAACGGTTATTTTGAATTACGATTTTTATTTTGTGTAATTATGTCAAGCCAACGTTTAAAGTTGAACCAATTAAAATTTAAATCTTGAATTACAACTCAACTGAAACACTATCACTGTCGCCGAAAACTTTCAATTTAGTATTAATTTTGCTAAATCGACGATCAATAAAAAACATCGAGATCAAATCAAATCAAAACCGTTTTATTTCCAAAAAAATACACAATTGAAATAATATGAGACTGTTCCTTAATTATGAAATTAAATCCTCACATAGGTAAAACCCGTGCGTGAGGATCAGTCTGTTAGGTTTGTAGATGTTGTATTTTATGATGAGACTTGAAATGAAATAAACAATTCTTTATTTTAACACGCAAAGTTAGAGTCACATGGTAATTTCATATACTTAACCTGTATACAAATGGAGATAAGTTATATCTAGAGTATAATACTAAAGTCATTTTCGCCAACACACACCCGTCAGTAGTCCCACCAAAGAAAACCCTTTAGACTTGTGAAATATATGAAGATCTCACCTTTGATCACGTAAATCAGCTGGTTAAAAAATTTAGATTTATTAAATTTGGAATTGTAACACTTTACGCTGTAAAGTCATACATGTTGATACTTTTAAAACATCAAAAATACACTTTGAGAAGAAAATGTCTCTTTGATTTTCTAAGTATTATTACAAAATCATTGTCTTGGAAAATGAAAGATACCACCACAAATCAATAATTGTTTGTAAATAATTAAATAAGTTTAAATTTTTGTTTTATTTGGTTTCGCATTGGTAAAATCTTCAGGATTATAATTTCACTGTTATAAAAGTCGTTGAGGAGAGATATATGGGGAAAACCACTTTGCGAATGAGACAACTCTACGGAAATGGGAAAGTTTTGATTTATTGAAAGCTTTTAAACTCAAATACTTTGTTTTATTGTAAATAAGTACAACTATGTAAACTTCATGACATTCCACATTAAGTGGTATATTTTAGTAAATGTAGTCTGTGAATGTGGACGGTTAATTGTATGTTATTTAAGAAGCTATTGCGGATATTTGATATCACTGAATTTAACAAGTTTCATGACACTATAACTTCCTAAATAACATAAACTTACCTTTACCAACAATCTACCTGTTTAATTTCATAAGCGGATCGGTCTCCACGAAATATGTAGAGCTAAGAAGAAGTTAAGTTATGTTATGACGATTCATTTTAAAGCTTGAGGGCCAAGGACGGTGGGAAAAATATCAGAAATGTCAAAAATTATGTGGGCTACACCCACTGGTCTTCAAAGATCTAATCATTTTCTTATGGAAATATCACTACAGTGTCTTTATTAATAAGCAAAATGAACTAATGATCACGAGTAATTTCCCAATTACACAAAATCCATATGTTAGGGGCTATGGCCCTTGTAAACCACTAGTAGTTTTTAAACATGGACGAGATAACGACGAATTTAGTTTTGTGTGAGACTGTTTATGTAGTAATTACGTTTGTTCGAAAATAGTAAAATTTTGGAATGGCCTAGCTGGTATGTTGATCTTCATATTAATTCAGTTTGGACAAATTTAGAGTTTATTAGCAAATACTTTATCCTTATTTTGGCCATCGCATGGACGGCGGATCTGGGCGAAGAACGTATCCATCAAAAAAAGAGGTGCTTCATCACTCCTTACTATTTTACTGATAAAATATAATAGCTGGGACTAGGATTCGAACCCCACGACCGGGCAGTTTCCCTGATTTTGACGTCCGTCACCTTGGCCACTTCGCCAAAAACTCACGAAAATTTACCCACATATATCACAACTGAAATTATGCTTAATAAATTAAAAAAATCATGAATATGACCATATCCTTTCTGGAAATGAATGATATTGCGTACATAGACCATTCTAGTTGAACCAAATACTTAACATATAAATTATTACCAAAGATTTAACGTTAAATAAATGTTACTGTTAAGAACTTGATTATTCGTTCTTTTATTGTATATCTTAAATTATTTTTAAAACGACGAAAAACCCTAATTCCATATTTCAGGAGGGGGGGGAAGAATTTTGAGTGTATAATGAATGAGATGCTACAAATAGCCTTGTTACTGACAAAGACAAGCTGATTAATTTTTCAGGATCATTTTTTCAGGACTTAATTAGTGATGACTGATTTGATAACAGTAAATAGTCGAAATTCTAAAGCAAATTAAGACAAATGTTTGGGACCTAAGCTAAATAAATCTTTGCAATAGATCGATTGTAAAAATAAATGACAGTCAAATTATCTTTACGCAAAGCAAAATCGAAATACGTTAAATGAAATTATTCATTCAATAATAGATTCCATGAGGAGAGATATTTATATCTCAGATCGAGTTTCCTTTTTTCAAAGGGCATCCCAACCTTTCAAGTAGCAGTGAACTTCCTTCTTGACGACTTAATCAGCTGTGTAACTCTTATTCCTTTACTTCCTCTAAAAACGTATTTTTCTTTGAGGACCATGAACGTTTAAAAATACATCACATAAAAACCTCGGTTTGAATTATGGCCTTGGCTTTATATTTGATATGTATATATGAAATAATGATTTATAATACATATAGGGCTTAAACAGATTTTAAGCAATGTAATTAGTTAGTTCTGTTAAATATCTACTAGGTGAACCCGTGCGATTTTGCATGAATATTAAGTTGCAAATTTTGCTTTTATAAGTAATTTTATTCAGTTTTAAAACAAATCAAATGAAGATTAGAAAATCAAAAAATCTAAATAATTAAAAAAAACATGTTTATATAAATTGCATATAAATGCTTTGTTTACAAAATATCTTTTAAAACGAAATTAGTTTTTATGGATATCATTATCACTGTAAACAAATTGTTCGTTAGTTTCTGTTACACTTTTTGAAGTATAAAGAATACTTATTTTATTTATATAATTGGATGTACTCATGATGATTACCTTTCCAAAATGTATTAATAGCTGCAATTCAAATACAATTATTCTCCATGTTAATCGTTTGGGCAAAAAATGTTCAGGGCGGTGTAAATAAGGAAATCTTATTATAGTTATATAGATAAATGTATTTTTGCTGATTACCTGTTCATAATGTATTAACTGCTGAGATTATTTGATAGAAAAACAAACAAAACATATGTTTTTTTTAATTAGAAATTGGAAATGTTACACACTTTCAGTTTTTACGATATTTTCGAGTTATATTAAATAAATCGAAAATCTAAAGCCAGTTTGCATATCTGCACGCCTAGACGCACGTTTTGGTGTATAATATGTGAGGGTAAGTCTTAAAACAAAAAAGCCTTATTGTTTAAAAAGTTTGCATGTACCTTAATAATAATATATAAGATAGATTATTTAAATAACTAGGTTTTAAATTGTTTGAACGACTGTATTTTGTTATTGTTGCCTTAAGTCCCTTTTCAACCCTTCAAAGTATATTGGATAGTTTTCATGGTTATCTTATAATCTATGAAAATATTAAGTGGTTCTTTTTTTGAAAATATAAAATAGTTGGGTTGTATACATACATTACTGCACATAGTGAAAACCCCTAATTTTATTGGCCAAATGTTATTAATCGGAATTTATAATGAAATGTTTATAATGGTTTCTGACGGAATAAGTTTTAGAAGGTGTGTTGCGAAATTTTATACATACAATCATAAAACATCACTATTCTGTTATGTGGTTGAGTTCTCAATTATTTCATCGATTTTCAACATTTGTTAGGTTGTAAATCTAAATTATTGTTTTATCCTTCTCCCCACCTCCTTATTGGTAAATACCCTATTATATAGTACATTCAAATTAGTTTAAAATGTAATAAAATGGAATGTAGTTATTAAAATGCAAATCTTGACGTATAATCTTGAATATCCAATCAGCTAAAAGGGGAACAGATAGACTCGAGGTAGTCGGGCCCGTCTGCATAATGTCATTGAAAGCAGAAACATCTCATGTTACCTTTCTGATCTGATTAAGGTACGGTATCCGTTGTAAGTCTTATAATCTTGGCTTAAAGGAAATGTTCATAAACATTTTAAATAACTGGGTAAAAATGTATGTTATAATCAAACCACACAATGATTACCTTTAATTTATGTACCTTTGTTATAATATTGATTGGTTATTATATTAATAGTTTTCTAGTAATAATCAATAACGAAAGAATTATTACTGAATTGCAAGTTATAATTATATAATTTTCTTTAGGGTAGTAAACGTTTTATCGGTGACATTAAAAGTAAAATATATGATTAATTTTTGTTTTTGTAGTTTTGGCACCCTAAAAAAGTATACTAAATGGGAGTTTTAACTGTAAATAAGTTTTGTGGATTATTGGTTTAGGTTATTATAAAATGTTGGGTTAAAACTAACTTTAAACATTACAATGCTACAGTTATTGTTATTAGGTATCTACCTGATCTAATTTTAAGGAACTAGCCACGTACTACATAGCCTAGGTGTTAGTCCATCATAAATAAATATCTCAAACTTGTAGTAAAATAAAGTAAAACATGTTCATTGCTTCAAAATTATAAATTAAACTTTGTATTATGACTTCGATTACCAAAAATAAGGTATTAAGTGGAATAAAAAATAAATACATATACGATGGATTAATTAATACAATGGGGCCTTATTGTTTCAAAATAAAATAGAATAAACAAATTCTTCTACGTGTTTGCCGGTGAAGGGCAAGTTTCTTATAAACCATAATTTATTTAGTACGCAAATATGGAGTTTTATTTTTGGAATAAACTCAGCAAACTATTCTGAGTCTATTCTGAGTTTTGATAATAGGTTAAAACGTAAAAAGTCAAAGAATAAACAACATGAGGTAGGCACTAAACCACCTTACCAATAGCACGCCTTGTTTAAAAAATAATGAAAACACTTTTATTTAGATACATATTTATGCTTCCAAGCACGCCTTTAGTATTTTATATCTTAATACATATTTTAGAGGTTTCAAACGGACCACTTTGATGAAACTTCCAATCCAATAAAAAAATTAAATAATTCCAAAAAGTTTCTTTATTTGATCTATGCGAGGTCACATTACATGATGTGCAACCAAATATGAAGTCTTGGCATATAACAAATGGTTAATTTTTAAGATTAAAAATGAACAAAAAATTTAAGTATCTTTCAAATAAACTTTGACAACACATTTTCACGCAACAGAATACTTTACACGATAAAACTATATTGAAATTGATTTCTTTTGAAACATATGATACGGTGGTCTAGATGTTGCGCTATTGACCTCAATGGCTGAAGATTTCATATTCTTGTGCATAATAATATTTGTTCCTTTGACAATAGTAGAGGAAATATACGTGTTTAGGGTACATTTTCACTCGTTTTCCCCATAAGAATAACAAGGGGATCAGTTTTTGGACCGAAACCCAATCCCAGCCCATTTACTCTATGGCCCACTCTATACGCTTGAAATCACATATTCCCGTTCCTTAAATTACCCGATTTAACTGTTTTATTTTAAAACATCCTTTGCAGATATCCATGATATTTACTAAATCACCCTTTCTCCTAATTACCTTCAGAACTAAATACACGTCTTTTTAAGTAGTCTTTAACAATTCTTGCTCATAAAATCCTCTGTTTGGTACTTAAAGCGGTTACGCTATTTTATTTGTCGATGCTACTGGTACTATCGCCCACCGACGTCATGAAGGAAGCCCCCTCCCCTCTCCACGGCACTCAAGCACTGACCGGCGTCGCGTCCAGATGTCCGTGACCGCTCCGCTACATTATGAACAATCAAAGTTTATGTATTTTTTCTAATAAGGTGTTTATGTTAATAGTTTTAAATGTATCAATGCAGCTTCTTTAACTTCATTGAACTATGAATGAGTCATTGTTTTCCCGTTTTGTCTACCGCTCATGGCTGGTGGCTAATACTACCTTCCACTGACGCCCGCTCTCGGCCCTGGATCTCAGACCATCCTGGACACCCGCAAGACAACTAGTAAGGGTATTAGTTGCAACGCAAGCCTCACTTAAAGTTAACTGATTTTCAACCCCATTTTTATTTATTGTTTCAACCGCTAGAATCAAACATTGGTTCTTCATGCCGGATAAAAGTTAAGTTTACACCTTTAGTCTAATTAATACAGTCCATTTTACACGCAAATAAATATTTAATACAATTATAATATGATTATGTCTGCATAAACTAATAATTTTATGTAAAATGCAAATCAGTTTCAATTATTTTATGCAGGAATAAAACTTGCTTTCTGTTGCTTATCGGCTCTCTTTATCTAGTCGCGCAGCAAAAACAGTACCGGTCTATTGTAGCCCAAGCTCAGCTGGCGCTATTATTTTCGGACTTTCCGTTCCTTTACTGATGAGATGTTTAGATGAACAATATAACTGTTCTATATTGTTTTTCAAACCTCAGTTGTAGTTTCTCTGTTTACAATTTAATATTTTTATTCTTGTTGTGATTTATATTTGGTTTTATTTTCTCTTTTTTGATATTATAAGTAGCCTAGTTTTTATGTATTTTATCTAAAAATGTTTGACTACAAGAAATACTTAATATATGTGTTAAAAAGCGTGAAAGAGATTTTGTACGATTAAAATTAAGTTTTGATCTCATTAAAGAGTTACCGGGTAAGAAAAATGTGTTTAAAGCTAGGTGTTCAGAACTTTCTCAATTGTACAATGAGTTTGAAGAGGTTTCTCAAGAAATTGACGACTTAAATGAAAAAGTAAATGATACTAGTGATGCAACTGATACCGCAGCCCCTAGCAAACAGTTTGATATAATGTATTACGAAATTAAATCAGCCTATGAATTGATTCTTGTTGAGCAAAACTTAATGTCTAAATCTCAAGCAACATCTAAAACTGTAGTAAAGCCTAAATTACCTCAAATCGATATAAGTAAGGTTGGTGGTCAGTTAGATCAATTCACATCTTTCAAGTCAATATTTGGTAACTTAATACATAGTTCTTCCATAGCTCCTATTGAAAAGTTTAGCTATTTAAGAAGCTCGAAGGTCCCGCCTTATCTGTAATTGAAGGGATAACACTTGATCCAGATCAAAATAAGTTAGCCATGACACGTTGGTTGAACGTTATACGAATCCTAGAATTTTAATGTCTCATTACTTGAATAAAATTCTCGATCAGCCTACTAAGCACCCTAGCTTAAGTAGCTTAAGGCATGTAACAGATGTATTCAATATCAATGTACAAGCTTAAAAAGCTTTAAAGATCGATGATATGCCAGGATTTGTATTTTTACAGTTAGCACTACGACTACTGGATAGTAATACTAGAAAGGCATTTGAGTTGGAAAATAAATCTGTAAAGTTTGTATAATATGTTGAATTTTCTCTGTGCTCAGTGTTCAGTGTATGAACTAACAAACGACTCAGCAAAACCTGTTACCACCGCAAAACATTTTACGCCCACTCCTCACAAAGTATTGATGTCAACACAGCCAAAGTCAGACGTCACAAAATCAACCACAATGCAAGCGCTATCGTATCTTAGTTGTCCTATGTGTAAGGATAATCACCAACTTTTCCGTTGTGAAGGGTTCATAGCTTTAAAGCATGGTGACAGATTTAATATGGTTTGCTCATTTACAAGATGCTTCGCTTGCCTTGGTACTCGCATGCTCTCTCCTGATTTAGGTTCTATTCAAGAAGTAGCTCTGCGTTAAATACCTCTCAGTTGAGAACAGGTTCACTAGCAATCCCGAACTTGATAAACAATACAAATATTGTTTACAGGACTGTGTTGACCAAGAACGCATGTCTTAAGCTTCTGAAACAACACCTTATGTACTGTGCACCACGGTGTAGCAAAAAAATCTTCTACTTCTTCCCCACAAACAATAGTTTTCAATGCCTCTGAGTTACATAAAAAAACAGTCTCTGAATAAATCCCTTATGGTTGGACCTAAGCTCCAAGCAGATATTGAAAATGTCATAACTAATTTTCGTCTACACCGCATCGCATTGACTTGTGACATAAAACAAAAGTATAGATAAATTCGCTTTTCTGAAAAAGACTGTAAATATCAGCACATATTCTGGTGATCTGATCCCTCTGGTCCTATTCAGGAATGGGAACTGCGAAGATTGACATTTGGAATTTCATGCAGTCCTTTCATCGCACAACGAACCTTAAAGCAGTTAGTAATAGACGAAGGTTACAAGTTCCCTAAAGCCCCCGAGGCCCTCAATAATGCTATCTACATGGATGATTTTGTATGTGGAACCACATCTGTTAGCGAATCCCTTGATTTTCATTAAGAGCTAACGCAAATTTTAAAATCTGGAGGATTTGAACTTCACAAGTTCTAATGACGAAGTACTGCAAGCCATACCAGAAAGTAATAGAAAAACCCCACACTCTGTAGTAGGGTCAACGAAATCCATAAAAGTCCTTGGAATTGAATGTGATCCTTCGACTGATTGCTTCCGCTATGCCATCTCCCCCATAGATCGAGCTCCAACCAAACGTAATGTACTTTGCCAAGCAGCTAGAATTTATGATGTGAATGGCTACATAAGCCCGGTAGTTTTTACCCTAAAACATTTTTGCTGCAAGATATTTGGGTTAACAAACTTGATTGGAACGATGTTCTTCCATCAGAGCTACAAGATAAATGGAATAAATTCACTCAAGAAATCTCTCTACTCTCTGAACTGTCTATTCCACGAAACATATTTAAGTACTTACATATATACTCAAAACATTGGATTTTCTGATGCTTCAAAAATTGGTGTGTGTGCTACGCTTTATTTAAGAGTTAAATGCATTGAGTAAAGATTTGAATATAATCTCATACAGTATAAATCAAAAATTGCTCCACTGAAGGCGCTAACCATCCCACGTTTAGAGTTATGTGCAGCTTTGCTCCTTGCACGCTTAGATAAAGCTAATTAAAAGCTCATAACTAACCTCAAAATCACGAAAGTATATCTCTTCACTGATTCCATGAACGTGTTACCAACGAACCTCCTCAAATTCTCACACGTTGGAAGCTAATCAATAAAGCTTCTCAAATGTTTTGGAAAAGCTGGTCAAAGGATTATATCCAATCGCAAATACAACGTCCGAAATTGACTACTAAAACATCAATTGTTAAAGAAGGAGATCTTTCCACATGTATCATCCCAACATGCCTCCCTTATTTTGGTCTCTAGGTAGGATAGTTAGTATTTTGCCAGGGGCAGATGATGTAGTAAGAGTAGTTCAGGTTAAAACCTCAAGGTTTTTTTACAAGCCCCGTAAATAAGTTAGTTGCTTTACCAACAAATTTAACTGTCCTGATTTAGATATAAGATTGATGTGTACGATCACAGAGATGCTTCATATAGTTTTTCAGTTACATAACTTTTTATTTTTTCATGCATTCTTTATTTTCTCAAAATGTATATTTTGGGTGGGGGGAATGTTTGGTACTTAAAGCAGTTAAGCTATTTTATTTTTCGATGCTACTGGTACTATCGCAGACATACATCATGAAGGAATCCCCCTCCCTTCTCCACGGCACTCACGCACTGACCGGCGCCGGCGTCAACTCCAGATGTCCGTGACTGCTCCGCTACATTATGAACAATCAAAGGTGATGTATTTCCTCTAAAATTGTGTTTATGTCAATAGTTTTAAATGTATCAATACAGTTTCTTTAACTTCATTGAACTATGAATGAGTCATTGTTTTCCCGCTTTGTCTACCGCTCATGGCTGGTGGATAATACTACCTTCCACTGACGCCCGCTCTCGGCCCTGGATCTCGGACAATCCTGGACACCCGTAAGAGAACTAGTATGGGTATTAGTAGCAACGCAAGCCTCACTTAAAGTTAACTGATTTTCAACCTCATTTTTATTTATTGTTTCACCTGCTAGAATCAAACATCCTCCTTTGATTATATTGTCATTCTCATAACTCAAAATATAAGTCACAGGCTTTGTTTTCTTAACTTCTGCTATTGTAAAAAGCTCCCTTGTCCAGTTAGGGTTATATCCTTTACTAAATCCATGTTTATACTTCGAAATCCTTGGAGTATCTTCCAACTTATATTTTGGATTTTTTAACTTGTACTTTGGATGTAAAACTTTCGTGTACATCTTTAGAGTTCTTAGCACTTTCTTAGTAGGGTTTCATCCCCATGGACCCATGTACTTTATTATTATATATATTTATTAACTTTGGAAGTAAATACAACCGTTTGTAATTTGTACAGTTCTCGGGAATCTTTCTACAACAGCCGCCTTAGTTGTAGAGTAACTGTGATAGGGATTAATATTTAGCTTTTTCATTAGTTTGGTAAAATGTTCATTAAACCATTATTTCCCGTTATCAGATTGAATATTTTTAACTTCCTTTGGGAGAATAGTTTTTATAGCTTCTGAGACTACTAATCCGGTTTTATTCTTTAGCGGAGCAGCATAAGCTTTTTCAGAAAATGTGTCTATTAAAGTTAAAATATATTTATTCCCAGAATTCTTTCTAGCATAATTCTGCATATCTATTATAGTTCCAGTATTTGAATAGGTTCGTTTATACCCAATACTTTAAAAGACCTTCTATTAAAATCTTTCTCGCAGGTTTATGCAATTCTTAAGCAATTCCTTCCATTTTTATACCCGTCTAGCTGGTCCCGTAACTTCTTTCGCGTGGTGTTTTGTTATCCCCGTTGCTATCTGTTGATCCCTATTAATTCCTTTTAGTTCCTGATGTAAAAATATAGTTATTATATTATCATTCAAGAAGTTGAATTAACAACTGTTACTAATACTGTACTGCCTTTAGTTAGCATTTACATCTGTTGAAATATTAAATTTAATCAATTTCTACTCAAGTGAAAATCTTTTATCCTACATTTCTGTAGTGAAAACGTTTCGTCGCAATCGGTTAATTACTTTTCCCGTGAAAAGCGGACAAACTTAGTCGAAATAAAATACTCGTGGAAGGTGGTACTTGCTCATCAGTCAGACTTGTAGCAAAATAATTTAATTCGTTATTGCTAGGTTCCAGCTGTAGACCGTCATCCGTGTCAAAATCAACGTTGATCCAGTAGATCTACTCAATCTCTTGCGTTTAGCATCGTTAGATTTTCTACCCAAACAAATTTTTCTTTTACGGGGCATATTGATTCAGACCTTATGTTGTTGATTCTTATCTTACACAATATTTATCATAAACAACAAATTGTCATTAATAATCAGCTGTTAAAATAAAATCACATTTAAAACCGTTAAAACACAAGTTGGTCAGCACTGGACCTTTGAAAATTCCCTCTAGAAATAAATCAAAGGTTAGGGGGCGAAGTCCTAAACGAAATGATCTTTTTAATTATCATTCGCCAGTGCGCTAGATCATAAGCTTTAAAATGAACCTCAATCGTAAAAATCGGTTGAGTAGGACAGGTGAAAAAGGTATGTAACAGACAAAACCCTTATTGTATTAAGAATATAGATTGTAATGTTTTCGTGTAATAAACTAATGCAAAAAGATCGTAGTTGCCCCGTAGAGTTTAAAACCTAGTAATTAAAGAACCACTAAAGCTTTTCACTGCCCACAGAAGCTGCTTCATATAATTATTTCATACAGTAAAAATTTCTTATGGTCTTAAATTTTGCTTTCCTATAGTAACATATATTTCTAATCACAGCTGTTACCAGTATAAACCTCAATTTGCACACGTGACAAAACAAACTTGTTCTCCTATTAGAATAACATGGTAATTTCAACACCCCCCCCCCCCCCCGAAAGAGCACAGCCCCAGGATGAAATGTATCAAATGAAGTAGCCTAAATCCTTCTACCACATACATAGATCACAGTGAAATAGTTTCGTCGCAATCGGTTAATTAGTTTTCCCGTAAAAAGCGGACAAACTTGGTCGAAATCAAATAAAATTAGTTTTTTAAGAGCTCACTGTTTAATTTCAAAAAGACTTATGCTAGTTTTAATCCGTCTAAGCCCTTATCATATGTGCATAAAATACAGAAAATAAGTTTCAGCCATAACCGTACTCTCGGTTTTGCGTGAAAAGCTGACAAAGGTGTGATGCAGAGCGTTACCAACTAACCAATCAACAGACAAACAGACAGAAATTGAGATAAGGGTTGATTCGGATTCTCTGACCTATGAAACACAAAAATAAATAAGAATTTTATTATTCTCAGCAATGTACAGACAAACCTCTAATTATATTTATATCGATTTTTAATGTTAACGTATTTACCAGACTCCGTCGTTTCAAAAACACCTCCATTGCTAGCAACTAACATACCATCAGTCAGTCTTTGATATACATAGTTTTTTAGTGGACATGCCTCTCCATCTAAAGTCTCAAATCCGCTTATAGATGTGTAGAGACTGCAACTAACAATTTAGGATCGTACATCATCAAATGAAATTTAATATTGTCCTGTCTAAAACTATTAATTTTATCATCATACCTCAAAACCTGTGACAGAAAACAAATATCAGTCCTATCTTTGCATGGGGGTACATTTTTTATTAATATTTCTTCCGCATCCCACATATCATTATCTAATGACAATACGTTATATTTTTCATCACTCTGTCTTATTATGTTTTGTCAATTTTTGTTAATATTTGATCGACAACTGCCACATTACTTGGCAATGTTCCAGGTAAAATTATTAATTAATTAGTTACGTATTTTTGCCATCGAATTTAAGACCGTATAAAGTCACAGCCTGATGTTTTGTAACAGTCAGACTCATCAGTACCAGGTTTATTACGAACTAACCTTTTATCGTTAAAATCCCAAACGTTTAAATCTAATTTTGGTATTTGCGAGACGATTATAGCATCGCCACCATCTTTACCAACCAGAAAATTAATAATTTATTACTTTTTGGCATTCTAAATATTATTGTTCGATTCTAAAAATTTATAATTATATTTGTTTTGTAAAAGAACATCTTTTCTTATTAATCATTGCTCTAATTTGGGAACACCATCTGAACTTTCACCCCTATTCACATTAGTAATTTTGTGTTTATTAGCGTTCCACTTATTAGTCTGGGATTCTAAATATTCATATTTAGTATTAACTTGTACAAAGGCATTATCTTTTCTTGTTAATGTCTGGCCCAAAGTTGATACATCATCAATAAACTCCCCATCTTTAATACTACCAATTTTATAATTTAAAGCATTCCAACTATCATATTTTAGATTTAAAGTAGTTTCTTTAAAACTTCGAGGATTAGGAGATTTACTATATGGATACATGCGATAAAATGAATCTATAAACATTTTTTATTTAATAAATAATTCCACTTTCTCTTAATTCTTCTATAATAGAATCTATTTAATTTCCCAATTCCAAATTGCCTGCTTGTTTACTTAGGTAAAGCAGTCTTAACCTATCTACAAGCTTATTAGGATCGTCCCAATAAACAAAGTCTATTTTATTACCAGTTACCTGCCTCAAATCTTCAACAACAGTCTTAAATAGAGGTTTAATTATATTAACATATTTAGAGTGTCTATTACCTGACATTGCTGCACTCGCTTTATAACCCTTTAAATCTGCATTTATAGCATCCAAAATCTCTTTTTAATTTTGCAAATCAGCCTGACTATAATCCTCAGGTTCTTTTAAAGTTAACAAATACCACAGACCTTTCGTACCCTTGTAAGTTTTATCTCCAACTGTAACATCATCATTATAAATTTCAACTTCCTGATTTCCAATAAAAGATTTATTTATTTTGCGTCTCGTCTAACACCATATGTGGAGTCTGTTAGGCCACTTTTATGGTATTTTCATAAATAGTCTGATGCTAAAATACCAAATCTAATTTGTGAGGTGTCGTCTGGGCCAATCTTGGTAATCTAGACGGGGTCTTTGATAAAATCATTGGGAGAATTTGCCTCTCTGTATTAGTTTTAGTGGCTAATTTTTTAACTATTGTAATGGCTAAATTAAAGGTTGGAACGTTTCTAATCTTTCCTTAGCTTCTAGAAATTTACCACGTTTTAATGCCCTAAAATCCTATCTTATTTGTTTTACAGAATCCAACAATTCCTTTAAGATATTTGTTTTAATCTTTATTTACATTTTATTTATTTCGTTAGTCACAGGATTATACTCAAACATTTTATCAAGTGTGATTAAACAATATGCGACGTTGTTGTAGGCACATTTTCTGCAGTTTAGATTTCTAATTTTATATCAACAATATCGTCATTGACCGATTCATTCTGGGTAGAACAGTCTATTACAATTAAGGAATATGTATTTATAAAGTCAACTCTACTAATCATAGCATCGGTGGTGGTATTGTGGTAACTCTCCCTAAATCTTATAAACATTTGATAAGCTTTAGAGGCATCATGATTTTCAAACTTGAGATTTAAATCGCTATAAGGATAATACTCAGAGTTAAAAACACTTTGAGATTTTTCAATTTGCAGTGATCAAATTCAACAGTCCTTTTTCGCGCACAATTATCCCTTCCCGTTTGGCAACCAAATATAATATATCTCGGCTTCTCCAAATTCGAAGACGTCTTAACTTACCAGGTATGTCTCGTGGTTTTGGGATATGATGGGAGTTCGTGTAGCTCCAAACTTCTAAATGCAATTTGCAAATTTTTATTTTGCAATAACATCTTTTGTAATTGTATTTTACCCCCATCAGATGGCATGACATGTGGCATCACCCTCTGGATCGATTTAGTGTTATTTTAGGAAAAATATTGGAACCTCTAGTTGGAGCATTAGTTGTTGTTAATATACAGTTTAAGTCGTTTTTGGATCTTTTGGTGTTGTTATTTTTTGCATTTTGTAATATGTCAATGTATTTTGAGGGTTTTAACATTAAATATAAAATTATATCTTTGAAAATCTTTCAAACCAATTACATAATTACCATTTAATTCTATAAGAGGGATGTACACCGACTTTAACTCTGGCCCTGTACCCGAAAACCTTATAGTAAATGAATCCATTATAATAAACTAAAATTTTTTAGATATGATAAACATAAAATTCCACAAATATAACTATTTAATTATTGTATTTGATCAGTTGTATGGTAAATTTTAGATGGTATAAAATATTCAATACCTTTTTTTGGAGGTTGTATTCCGAATGGGTCAACATACATTACAATATATTTATATTTACGGTATGCTGTCCAATGTGTGCCTTTGTCACTGTCTAAATTAACTATTCCACACTCTTTTATTTTTGGTGTTTGATTTTTTAGCTCGTATTTTTAGGTACACACCCCGAAAGTGAGGCACGCCTTTTTCGGCCTCCAACAGCTGAAATTCGTCCATATTTTCATTACTAAATTTAAATCCCACTCCCATTTTCACTTTTGCTTTAATTAAATTTGTCACAGTATACACTGTTGCTTTTCCGGCCAAATTTGCATCTTTTGCAGTAAATCTAGTCCAAGCTTGGTTTGCCAACCTCATATCTGTCTTGTTCCGAGCGGAAGTATTGGGATTATTCATATAAAATATGTCATGTTCTTTACAATAACAGTCTAGCTTATATTTTTGGGGTACATCTTTTGCTAAATTTTCACGTATATTAGTTGCAGGACAACAATAAGAATATGATGGGTTGTGTAATGGGAATGGGAGATGGGATGGGGTGTATAAGGGTATTTAGCAAGCCGAGGGCCCTATAAGGTTTTAAGAATAATTCTTTACCTTGGACCTTTCTACACTTTATCTTTGCCATTTTTATAAAATAAAATATGCCATCTATTCGACTAAAGAACAAAAATTAAATTATTTATGAAGAAAATACACCTATGAATTTGGGTCTATTTCCAGGTAATATTCCATGTGTTATAGCTGGCTCAAGCGGTTCGGGCAAGACCGTTGTAATTTACAATTTAATTAAAATAAGGAAGGATTAAGATTTACGAATTTATATATAATATCTAAATCTTTAGAACAAGAAAAATATAAGAAAATAATTGGAATTTGCCATCTGTGTGATGAAGTTACATTACACACATATTCAGACTGTGAAATCATGCCAAATGAAAATTTTTTTATGACAATTTGTCACCATTTTTGTAATGGGTAGGCACAAAAATATTAAAGTTTTTCCTTATGTCAATCTTACAGTGAGGCATACAAACATTTACGTGACACTGTAAATTCCCTTATATTATTAAACAAGACGATTTAAATTTAAAACATGTTTATAACAATCACGTGGGGAATGACCATTCATTTAAACAATTTAGAAACCTCTGCTATCAATTCTGGGATAGGTCTAAATATGACATTTCCTAATAGATAAGGAAGGCCAAAGAATAATAGCAAATACAGATTTATGTTTGACCAATTTTATAATGAACATGAGCAAGAGTGTTGATGCCATCCAAAATAAACCTCTTGTCATCATCAAAGGAGAGTACCTTTTTAACTATCGTTAATGTTTGAAGGTGGATTTAATTCTTGTAACATTCTCATAGTAATCTTCCTCGGTTGCAAGACACTTTAAGTAACGTTGATATCTTAAGAGATGTTTAACCGTAGCATTTTCAGCCCCCTTTCCCTTTTGAACCTCTAGCTCATTTTGCTTTTCTTTTTCATATAACTATTTTAAAGGAATGAAAGAGTATGATTTTGACCTTAAAGAAATAATATTCATACACAATTTTACCATTTAATTCGTCTTTAAAACTTTTTTTATTTTCATCAGAGTATAAGAACTGATCTTTACTATATGCACTGGTGTCAAAACAGTCTAAGTCAGATTGTATTTCCTTTTAAAAGTCCTCTGTAACTATAGAATAAATTAGAGAATCGGTATCTGTCATCTGGAACTCTCTGTATCTGTCATTAGGAATTTTTTATTCTTAAAGTTTGACGTATAATTATAGTGGAAATTTTACATTATTACTTTCCTGATATCTGAAATTGGCATTCCTAAATACATTGGTTTATCAACCATAACAATTAGTTTATTTAAATGTACAGCATGCAAATTGTTACTGTCCTTTTTGCTAAAGTCAAATCTTGGCTCTGTAACCTAGTTTGTTAACTTAAACTCATTTACAAGATGTATATCACGAAATTTACGTTGGTTCATAATTGTTCGACCAAAGAGACTATTATTTAATAGTATAAATCTTTGTATAAATCTTTTTCAAAATCATTTTTAGATTATTTACGATTTTCAATATTAAAATTAATATAGGGTGCAAGCTATTTCGACTTCCGAAATTTTAAAATTTTGTTGTACTTCGTAACAACCAATCCTAATTCTTCGTATTTTTGAAGGGCTTTATAATGTAAAATATATTTAGATTTGTCATTTAAGTTAGGTGTTAATTGTCTGTTCTTTTTTTCTTGGGTTAATAGATAGTCATTGTGCAAATCGTGTAAATTGTTATCGTATTTTAAATCAACCTCCAAAATAAATCCAAAGTTTTCATTTTGATTGTATTTATAATCTTTCTCAGTCATCCAACAGAATCCATTGACAGGCAACGCTTATACATTGCTGTAGAGTATAGTGAGTTACAATCTAAATATATTAAATAAACACTATCTTGATTTGGGTCATAATATTCACCTATGTATTTATTGTTAGCTTTAGCATAGCGTGTGGAAATCATAGAGACCCCTCCTCTAATCGCACTTTCTATAAACAAATACATGCCAATATCACGAAATAATTGCAATTTTATGCAGGTCATTCTAAGACATGCCTCCCAAGTTAGTTTAGGAAGTGAGTACATATGTAAGGGGTCAACCTTATAATCCCTTAAATATAAATCCCAAAATGTCTCAAACACATCAAACAATAGCAATATATACGTTTTAAGATATAAATCGTGATATTCTTTTAACTTATTTATATTCAAATGAGTCCATACGTTTTTAGCATGTTAATATTCTTTGGGAGATATATATTCTTCAGTTAGACTACTGTAAACTGCCTCTATTGGTGGGAGAGACTCTGAGATTTTCTCTGGTCCTGTGATGAATTCATAGGGGAATACACCTTTGTGTTCTTGTAGTGGATTGTCTATAAATCTAAATGTATATAAATTGGAAGCTAATTGGTAGAAACAGAAAGTTTTACGAATCTAGAAACACAAAATCATCAACAGAGAAAGATGTGTATTCTTCCATATCTTTATTTATGCAATTTAATTCACGATTAAATTTCCCTACATGTTGTATAATTAAATATTTATCATAATTTTTTTTAATTGTGCAAGAGTACTGGAATTTTCTTAGTTTGTTTATAATTTAGATTATATGCGCTGTGTGTGGGGCCTCTAAACGTACCTGTTAAGTGGTAGTGGTCATGGACTTTATAATACAGTAACAGTTGGCAGCAGACGTGGCAATTTGTTGAGTTTTGGAATAATGTCTCTTGTTCTGGAGTCATTACAAAGGGAATATATATCACCATTTGACTTTTAATAAAGTCATAAGTTTTAAATATTTTTTTGAAAAACGCATCCATTACATTTTCACCGCTGTAAAACTCTTCTGAAATTAATTTTCTATTTCCCACTACGACGTATGCAAATCCAGAAGGAGTGTGAATATTAGAGTTTATAAAGCATTCTAAATCTGCATAAATGGCAAAGGGAGCTGTAAGGTGACAGTTGTAATCTGTAAATTTCAACGTATCTTTTTAGACATTTGGACTCTTTGGGAATCAAAATTTATACAACATGTTATGTGACGTTCCAGGTTATCTTTAGTGTAAAAATGAAGCACACAGAACTTACAATAATATTTCCTATTATTGTATTTTATATAATTAAACACTAACTCATCAAAATCACGAATTACACAATAATGGGTTGTGCGACCTTTTTGTAATAATAATAGATCTACCTGTGTATTATTTTGTTTTGTAATTCATAATGGTGATATTAATTGTCTTTCAATACCAAATACACTAACACTTATATGATGTTGTGTTTCAAATTTATCAAAGTCGGATATTATTACAGGATATTTTTTATTTATCATATTTCATTGCCCTTCGTTGGGGTTGTAGTAAAATACTCCATTTGTATTCGCTCCACGATTCCTAGGATGTAAGGCTGCCAATATACACCACAAAAACATTCATTATCGCTATTTTTAATATTTGAAACAGCGTGTATTGATTTTAATTTTCAGGTGTGGGGATGTATTACTTCGGAGTTAAGGGTTATACTCGTAAACATAAAGCTACCAGTATTTAGTATGGCCATATATCCATCCACTGCCTTCTGATGGAAATTTGTGTAGAGAAGAGTCGATTTTTAAAAGTGAATTTTCAATTTGTGTCTTTAACTCTGCTTTCTGAATTGATAAATTAGTTAAACATCGAAATTTAGCGATAATTTCCTTATAAATTAACATTTCACCATTCTCATTAATTGTGTATTTGATAAATTTCCTTCTTCTAAGAAGAATCCATTTAATTGGTAAAGGGCATGTTTGAAGGGTAGTTAATATATCCACAGGTTCACCTTGAAACGTAAACACATTATAGGGTCGTTTTTCACATCGGTAGCCGTAGGTAGTGACGTTTATTTTGACAGTTAACAACCTTCTTACCCACCTTACAACTATTGTGGTTCTTTATCATATGCATTTTAAATTTAGTGTTATTGTCAAATATTTGATGACATGTTTTACAAATTTTAGGAATAACTTTGTGAACAGTTCGTTAGTGGCGTAATATATTACTTCTGTTAGAGCAAGACGTGTAAAATACTGCACAGGACAACATGTTTGAATTAAACCAATTTTGAGATGTCATTAATCTGTTTTTATAAACCAAAATTGCCATTTTTATACGTTAATTTATACAAAATCATATATTTAACAATGTTTTTCAAAATATATTTTACTTTAACTTTTAAAAGTATAATTTAAAGAACAAATATGAATTCTAGATGGGTTGCGTGACCGGTCAACAACCAGTGCCCCAAGTCACGACGCCTCAGTGCAAATGAGTCCCATAGCTCGGCCTGTCGGCACCCAGGAGGCGAAAGGGAATCCGGTTCCTCTTCCGGAAGCAGGAAGCGGAGCCGTTCCAATGCGGGCCCTTATTGAATGGTCGTCGGGGTAACTCAAAGGGACTTGGAGACGTAGTCAATTCCGTGCTGACACTGCACAGAATAGATTACAGTTTATAATTTTATAAATAAAATTACCATTTTTAAACTATTAATCTACATATTAAATTTTCAATTAGATAGAAAACATTTGTGGTTTAATGTTTTTACTCAACCCATTATCGTAGGCATGCGAGCTGGTCTCGTGCCTTACTTATAATTTTATTAACCTGTCTGAAGTGGAGTATAAAATTGGTGTTTTAAATGGATTAATGGTGTATTTTGATTAAAATATTGGTTTCTTTCAGTTTAGATAGTCACATTGGCACACACACAGTAGACATAAGTAAAAATTAGCAAAATCAGTGTTGACCATGTACAAGTCTCAAAGAATTAACTGTCCTGTCAACTTCCAAGCAAGCCTGCCACCGTTTGTTCTACTTGGGCCCTCCCACCAACGTTGCCACAGACCGGTTAACTCATTGAGAGTTGCACAACTGGTCAGTTTTGGTCGTGTGCGGGAATCGAACCCACGAACATCGTATCACCACCTGGCCAAGGTGTTTCCATGACGTAGCCAACTCAGCTAACACGGCCAAAGGCCTGGTGGCGATATTAAGGTTTTTCAGTCAGTCCGCGCCCCTAGCGGATAGAACCGTCGGCGCCCGCGGTCATTAGTTACATATTTTGCTACTAGAGTGCAGCACCAATCAATTCCCGTTATAGGCTACTGCAAATAGAATAAAATTACTACCTCAATGGGTTAAAGTCCAAAATTCAAAATATATTTCACTTTAATAAGTAAAATTTTATTTGTTTGATCAAAGTACAAATAATTTTCAAAATACATTTAAGTTTGAAGTTTAATTATAAGATAATTCAATTATTGGGCCCCTAAATTAATATCCTTCAAGTATCCTAAGAGAATCATTGTGTTGATTACCATTGGTGGTGCTGATGGGAGGAATGACTGTGTTAGATCACTCGTAATTTTGAATCCCCAATTTAGTTAATGATCAAATTTGAATTATGTTTTACGAATAAGTTTTTAAATGAAATTCAAAATTTAATTTGGAAATGGGGTTGTTGAATTACATTCGAAATATGATATACAAATATGTATTTTTTTAAATCATTTATGGAGAGCTATTTTAAAATATAACTCAAAATTAAATATGAAAATGTGGCTGATGAATTACATTAAAAATACAATTTACAAATAAGTATTTAAATACTATTTTTAGAAAGTTATTTTAAAATGTAATTCAAAATTAAATTTTAAGTGGAGTTTTTGAATTACACTTTAAATACAATTTACAAATAAGTATTTTAATAATATTTCACAATTTTCGTTTTAAGATATGAGCGATTATAAAAGACAATCAAATGGGTTACCTATCAGTTGTGATTTCGGCTGGCCAAAGACACCATCAGCACCATCTGCACCAGCGCTGCACCCTCGCTGCCTCTCACTGCCACTGCCTCCAACACCTCTCCCAGGGTCCAGGAGTGATGCCGCCTCAAACACCGCTAACTCCAACACCGCACTCCAAGGTCCAGGAGTGACGCCACGTCACCTTGCAGTCTTGGAATGACATCATCGCCTCAGGAGTGACGTCGCGTCGCCTTGCAGTATGAGAGTGTCGCCACTCCACCGCCGCTCTCCACCTCCGGGGTCCGGGAGTGATGCTGCTCCACCGCCGGCTCCAATTCCGCCTCCAACACTGCCTCCAATACCACCTCCAACACCGCCTCCGGGGTCCGGGAGTGACGCCGCTGCCACCGGGGCCCATGGTTGATGCTGCTTCGACGTCCTGGGTCTGGTGTCTTGGGGGATGGGTTGTTCCACAACGGAGGTAGTGCTGTCAGACAGTGCTCCTTATATACACCTTGAAACAGATTTTAAAATTGCTGGATAGTCAACTTATTGAGAAAGTTAGCTCATAGGTCACGGGTTGAGTGAAATTCATCTGGTCAAGGACACCAGTGTCATGTGTCTGTGGACGTGCTAGTGACGTGTGGAATTCCAATTAACCTTGGCATCATGGCCAGTATGTCAGGGAGCCGGCGCTGTGAATCATTTTATGCTGTTAGTGTGTATTTTAATTGATGGAACATCTACGGGGTTTCTCTAGCCATTTTGGAGAGTGCCATTACAGTCGTATAGAGTGGGCCATAGAGGAAATGGGCTGGGATTGGATGTCGGTCCAAAACTTGATCCCCATGTTATTCTTATGGGGAAAACGTATGATAATGTACCCTAAAACTGTATATTTCCTCTTCTGACAATTTATTTTTATAGTTTATTTAATTGCCATGCATCACAACATTTTTATGTATATTTTGTAGGTTCAGTGTTATTAGATTTAAAAGGGAATTAAAGTAAGATTGGCCTGTAGGGTAGACATGATAGCGTAGTTTGGTTAATTACAGTCTTTAAGGTTCCAAATGGCCCTTGCAGAGATGGCCAAAAACCAAGAACAGACACAGTAGACCGATCTAACCTTCTAAACTATAACCAAATCAACGTTGATTAACTTATCATTTTCACTTCATCACACAGACAATTTACAATGTTGATGCCTTATTACCAATTTATGTTAGGCTAGGTTACGGCATCATTGTTTGTATTGATACATTTTAACTATAAGATAAATATAAGGTTTTTTAAAAGTTACATGTTATTAGCACTCTTAATTTTATAACAGATTCTCAAAAATCAAATTAATAAAAAAAATCTTAATGGCTTTGCAACAGTATTGAAATCAGTGTAACCTCAGGAATCAAACATCACTCACTATTTACAGTCCCCCGTAACTCTCTGGACAAAAGTATATATTCCTTGGGTCATTAAGAAAAAAAATTACCATATATTGTGCCTAGTTTTCCTTTCGTCTATCTGCATTAAAACTTATAGTTATTTCCTAATGTTAAGCTTAGGGGAAACAACTCAACTTTCAGGGGCCCCAGGGCCTCACTCACAAATTATTTCTCTTTAAAAAAGGTTTCCTGCGCAACTTCACGTTAGGATTTTTCAATGACACCAAAAACATGAAAATCGGTTCAGTAGTTTAGGAGGAGTGATTGTCACAAAAAACGTGCTCACCTATTAAATGAGGATAGATTTTGCCTAGTTTTCTGTTCGTCTATCTGCATGTGTTTTTCACTTCAAACTTTAGATAAAAAAACTACACAAAATAATTCAGTCAAACTTAAGTCAACGATATTCGCGGCTTGCTCGCGATCACAATGTAATATTATACTGACATTCCAATATAAATATTGTATTCCGTTCCAAAGGCAACATGGCCTGCTGATTAACTGTGTTTACTCTATCCAGCTGATTGCTTAAAACTTATAGTTATTTCCAAATGTTAAGCTTATGGGAAAAAACTCAACTTTCAGGGGCCCCAGGGCCTCACTCACAAATTATTTTTCTTTAAAAAAGGTTTCCTGCACAACTTCACGTTAGGATCTTTCCAATGACACCAAAAACATGAAAATCGGTTCAGTAGTTTAGTAGGAGTGGTTGTCACAAAAAACCTGCTCGCCTATTAAATAAGTATGGAATAGATATCGTCTTTGAAGGCAAACGTTATAGTATAATTAACTTAAACAATCAGAAATTGTCGGCCGTTTTAAATTTTCTTTCACAAATGGCTCAAAAATCATTTAAGTTTACAGCCAATTTACAATAAAAGAGTTTTAGGAAATTCTGTAGCCAGTTTAATGACACTTAAATTAATTATTTCGGGTTATAAACAACCGAGCTGATACCATTTAAGTGTGACCGTGCATAGCTTATTTTCGGTTTATCCACACTACAAAAATGTAATAAATAATAAATAACAACAATTGCAACATTTCGATTGTTTATTACATGGTTTAAATAAATTATGTTAGATTTATCATAAGAACCCTTAAAAAGGGTTTCCAGCAACTTTAAAAAATAATAACAAAAAAAAAGATTATTGTTGTATATAATTGTTAACGAGGCTGCTTTTCCACCCATTTAACAAATAAAACTTAAAATGGCGGTTATTTTGTAATCGTGAGAGATAGATTTATGGTGAATCTTGTGTTTATAGACCCTAAATACTTGATTTGTGTCAGGTTTAATTCAGTTGTCTAGTTATTAAAATATGACTTTTAAAGGGGAAAACACATGCAGATAGACAAACAGAAGTGCAGCACGAGACAACCATGTTCATATGGTTAAATTTGTTTACCTTGATCCAAGGTATAATGCTATATTCCTTTGTCCAGTTAGCTACGGGACACCCTGTATCTCTCCCAAGCCCTTTATTGATAATTTGTAATAACATATTTGTACTTAGTGTTGATTTTATTTAGTATTTGGTGTTTATAATTTTGTTGGACAAAATTAAATATGCTTATTAATGATACCCTTGTCGACTCATCTTTACTTCTAAACAATTTTTCCTATTTTCATAACTTTAAGAAATCATCGTGATTTTTGAGGTGGTTTTATGTATTTTAAATACTATTCACATACATTCATCCTATCACATTTCTAAGCCGCAATTAGGTTAAGCACAAGCGCCCCTTGCTTTCAACCAATAATTTGACTCTTCAGTAGCTTTCATGCTTAGCTATAACGGAAAAGCTATTTAAGTAACTTTCTTTATTTGCCAATAAAATGGAATGAAAGTGATTATCATTGATGATTATATATTTGTGTATTTTTCCCTTTGTTTAAAGGAAAGTAAGTATAGTATAAATGTTTAAATTACCTTCCCTCCTTGGTGGTTTATCTTTTCCGACTCTAATAAATGGCGTAATTAGGCATTAAAATACCTAATATACATTTTAGTCAGAATTTATATTGATATTCAAAGGAAACCTTACTTTAACATAATATTTTAATTTTTTTCTAAGGAAAGAATAACTGATCTACGAAAAATGTCACATGTTCATATAAATGTCAAAGGGAAAAAGAGAAAAGAATGGAGTCAGTCATCCCCTCACGTCATTGTGTGTCGCGCACAATAAGTTCAATTGTGCGAACAATATTTCCCGAACACCAAAATCACGTTCACAAAGATTTAACAATTACATCTGAAAATTGTGTGACTTGTATAATACCTGCTCTAGGTTCAGCTAGCCCTAATGGGTGGTTATGGATTTCTAGATTAATAACAAATTAACCTTTGAAAATAGAAAGCAAAAAATATTAATACTGTATTATACAAATCATTATTAAATTATGTTTATTTAAAAAATGGTTAGTAATAATTTTCAACTCCAATACATCCAGAAAATTCAATAGTAGGTCTAACTAGACTTTTTAGTCCATTAATCAGAAATTTTTTTATTATTTATTGTCTTCGTAATTTTCTTCTTTTATAACCTGCGACACTGTATCAGCATGTTCTGCCTCCATCGACTTCCGAGATTCGAGGACGGTCTGATTCTTAGTTGGTACAACGGTCGGAGTTTTATTTGATACAACGGTCTCATTCTTAGTTGGTACAACGGTCGAAGTTTTAGTTGATAAAACGGTCTCATTCTTAGTTGATACAACGGTCTCATTCTTAGTTGGTACAACGGTCGGAGTTTTAGCTGACACCACGGTCGGGTTCTTGGTACTCGTGACAGACATCTGCGCTGACGTCTCACTCGCTCTCTTCCCCTCGGTACTCTGTTGAGATATTCTCCCTGACGTAGACAGCAATACGCTCCCCTCTCTAATTCCACGTTTCGCGCCGGAGAGACGCGTTGCCGTTGGCATTTCCGTGCTAGTTCTAGGCGTCTTCGTTTCCGTTTTCTGCGAAACACTCGACACTTCCTGGATGGAATGCTCCCTGTCCATTTTTGTTCTTCCTTTCTCCACACTTTTCTTCCTCAACGAATCAGTTTTCAGTAGCTGCATAGAGTCATGCATCTTGTCTTCGATCTCTTTCGACCTAATTGATGCGATAGTTTTGTACTCTTCCTCCATCGACTTTATCCTAGAGGTGAGGCTAGCCGAGTGTAACGATGCCAATGGGCTCTGCTCTATGATCGTGACGATTCTGGAGCCTGACGCCGCGGGTTCCCCGATGGCGGTCTTCGCCCTCGAGCTCGCATCCTCGTCTTCCGCCGCCTCTTGCTCCTTCACCTCCGAGTCCGAGGGGATGGAGTCAGGCAACTTGTGCGGGTACACCCAAGGGAAGGAGTCGGAAGCGTACACTATCCTTATAGTGTTTGTGAAGCCCGCGCCTTGCCTCCAGCCGTTCATCAGAACCATCACGTCCCCCGGCCGCACGATACCTTTGTGTTTGGCGAACTCGATGCCGAATTGGAATCGTATATCGATCTCTCTCATCCACTCTGGTAGAGGGGGGTCTGAAATTCGGAAAAATAATTATAATCATTAAAGGTGCTTTGATTTATGGTGTTTAAAATAATTCAAATATCAAGGCTCTGTGTAGGGACCTCTGATGATCCCCATCTCATCAGTGGCCTATGCAATATTCAATTCGATAACAAATTTACATCCTTTGCAGATGATATATTTGTAATGTACTCGGCAGAAAGATTAAGGGAAAACATATATGTTACTCAAAATAATCTTATATTGTTACAGTATTGGATTAATTTAAATTATTTATTATTTAGGGGAAAAAGGAACTAAGTAAATGATTTACAACCCAAGACAGGATTATGCTTTTGAGAAATTTATTTTTAACCGTCAGCCAATTCTGGGTGCTTGTAGCTTCCCTACTGTTGGACAAATATCAGCATTTAAAATAATTAATTTGTGTTAATAAATAAAAATGTACTTGGAAAGGAAATGTATTGAAGCTTTGTAGATAATGATTTAGTCCACTTCTTAAAAGTTATCTGTTACAAAATATATTTGCCTTCAAAATGTTCTTCTGCATATTTATCATTATTTAGATTAGGATTTGGGTTGGGTTGTTGGAGCAGACTCTACTTTTCAATGATTTAACCTAAAAAATAAATAGAATGTTATATCTAAATAATTTATCAACATACTTTGACCAAACTAGGTAAGATGGTTTACATGTTGGTGAGGCATATTATATTTGCATCAGAAATGTGCTGAGTATGCAGGTTTGCTTCGATGGGTGTATATTGTAACGGATATTTGAATACTGGCTTTGCATAGAAGGCTCCTAAGAAGTTCATTACAAACTGAATGTTTACTCTTTTGATATATATGAATCTAAAAGTTGTTTTACAAGTGATAAATGAAAATGTGTGTATAATTAGGTATTTCTTTTACATTTTTCTGTATGTTTTTCATTTAACGTTTATATAGTAAGTTTGAGATGAATAAATAATTATTTATAGTTCCTTGTAAGAGCCTTTGGTAATAGGAAAACCAAACATACGTTTCAACAGCATGTTGTCAGAGCAGAAGATTTACAGTTCCCATTCAATCTGACACGAAATTAAAAATAAAAACTAAACGTTTTCCTGAGATCCAGGGCCAATGCCACTATTAGTTTGAGCCATCTTCCACTATCCTGTAGTTTACCAGACGTTCATGATTTCTGTTTTGTAATTTCTCTAAAATGTAATAATATTTATATATAGACCTAAACAAAAACATTACGTTTAAAGAGGTTATCGAGGTATCCGTGCCACTATCTAACGCTATCTCTTGTCCAAGTACAGATCTCCGTCACAACTTTCACCTAATGATTACATACTATCAATAGTATGTATAGTTTCCGGCTATCGATATTAGTCCGAAAGTCAAGCTATCGTAAAATATATCGATATTTTCAAAAGACGTTTACAAATTCTATTATTAAGTATTAATTCAAAAGAATCACAACTTTTCATTACATATTTCGGTAAAACTAAATCTTTAAAATATAATATTATAATATTCCATGGCAGTACTACATGAATTATAAAAACAAGGTTTCAATACGATAGTTTTGATTAACTTGTACCACTGATTTTGATGTTCGATATTTATAAATAGGCAGGTTGTGAACACTGCAAACGTACTGTAGGGCAAGCAGAAATGCAGTGTACAAATTAAATTTTGTAAATCCAATACGTGAGTAGAGGTGAAACCAGTAAGAGGCGCCACTTCCGGCGTTTTTTTCCCATGTTATTCTTATGGGGAGCCGTTTTTGGACCGACGCCAGCTCCCGCCTATACTAATAAGCCACAAGTTTCCGCGCTGGCCTATATTAATACCCAACCCTTGCCTATATTAAATATATTGTCCCCATCCCTCCTCTATATTTTTTAAAATTAATTTTCAAATTCAGGCTAAAAAACTATCTTTAGTGTTTATGGTGTGATTTGTTTAAAACTTGGATATGTTATTGTCGTAGGCAAGTGTTTTAATAAATTACACTTACATTTCCCAAATTCGCTATTACGGTCAAATTAAAAAATATTTTTTAAAAATACTGCCAATTGCCACCTTCTTTATTAACTGTCTGATTTGTCTTCAATTTGGATATGTTATTGTTCTAGGCAAGTGTTTTAATAAATTCCACATACATTTCCCAAATTCGCTATTACGGTCAAATTAAAAAATATTTTTGAAAAATACTGCCAATTGCCACCTTCTTTATTAACTGTCTGATTTGTCTTCAATTTGGATATGTTATTGTTCTAGGCAAGTGTTTTAATAAATTCCACATACATATCCCAAATTCACTATTACGGTCAAATAAAAAAATATTTTTGAAAAATACTGCCAATTGCCAACTTCTTTATTAAATGTCCGATTTGTTTAAAATTTGGATATGCTATTGACCTAGGCAAGTGTTTTAATAAATTCCACTTACATATCCCAAATTCACCATTACGGTCAAATTAAAAAATATTTTTGAAAAATACAGCCAATTGCCAACTTCTTTATTTACTGTCCGATTTGTTTAAAATTTAGATATGTGATTGTCCTAGGCAAGTGTTTTAATAAATTCCACTTACATTTCCCAAATTCACTATTACGGTCAAATTAAAAAATATTTTAGAAAAATACTGCCAATTGCCAACTTCTTTATTTACTGTCCGATTTGTTTAAAATTTAGATATGTTATTGTTATAGGCAAGTGTTTTAATAAATTACACTTACATTTCCCAAATTCACTATTACAGTCAAATTAAAAATTATTTTTGAAAAATACTGCCAATTGCCAACTTCTTTATTTACTGTCCGATTTGTTTAAAATTTGGATATGTTATTGCTGTAGGCTAGTGTATATGCACCATCCACATTTTACAAATATTGCGGTTAAATTTTAAAAAAATTTGGAAAAATACTGCCAATTGGCAACTTCTTTATTTATGGTCTGATTTGTTTAAAATTTATATATGTCATTATTCTAGGCTAGTGTATATGTACCATCCACATTTGACAAATTAACTATAATGGTCAAATTAAAAAAAATACTAACAATTTCAAACTTCTTTATTTACGGATATGTTATAGCTCTTATATAGGTAACAAGACCACACTACCACACGTTCCATTACCCCCTACAATACAATATTTTGTCTTTTTTGTTTGTTTATTTTGCTGTAATCCCAAAACTGACTTTGCTGTTTATTGTCCGATTTGCCTACACTTTGGATATTGTCCTAAGCATTTATTGTCTGATTTATTTTTGGATATGTTATAGCCCCCAACTATTATATCTAAAATTACAATATTATTTCCACCTATAATACAGTTGATGTGTTGTTTGTTTTGCCGCAACCTAAAAACTAACATTGGTATTTGTGTTTTTACAAAACTATATTTTGTAAATTACTACCAATAACTCCTTTATTTACTTTTCGACTTGTTATATCCCCTTATATCTAAATTTACCGTATATTATTTACCTTTTAGTGCTGTTTTGTCGTAACCAAACTTTGGATATGACTGCAATATATTACTGGCCATTGCATAAGTAAATACCCCATTTCCAAATTCACTATTACGGTTGGATTAAAAAAAATAAATACAAGCTTATTATATACATCCAGCTAATAAGTAATATATATCCACAATTATGGTCAGAACAAATTTTGGATATGTTTTAAGCCAATGCAAAAATAAATTTTTAAAACCCAAAACACTAATCTTTCTTTGTGCTTGTTTGGAGTAGTCTTTATTTTATCCAACTTAATTTTGTAGTTAAAATCAAACTTCCCACATTCTAGCTCCCTTTCCAGCCAGTGGTTGGAGACATAAAGGTTACGAATATTTTCAAACTGTACAATATATCTTTTTCTACCCCTATGTTGGACTTGTTTAATAGCGCACCATATTCCAAATCCTCCAGTCTACTAAATTCTTTAAATTTAACATTGCCTTTAATATCTTGCATCTCTATGTCTTCTTGTCCATTGTTGCGGAAACTTTCTATTTTTGGAAAGGAATTGCCATAAAATGTTGCGGTTCCGTTAGTGTTAAAGCTTGCAAGTGGCTCGTTGGTAGGTAGATAAATAATGTCCAAATCACCACTGTATGGCAACACGCTATAACCTTGCCTATTCTTATTTATCTCTATAAATACAGTTTTACAGACACCTTTAACATAGTATACACCCCTCCGTCCATCCTTTTCTGCCAACACTCCCACAAACTTGTTGTTTACTACAAACGCATACACTATATAATGTCCATAATGCTCTAGATCCTCGTCGCAGGAAGTAATCTTTTAATTTATCCTCTCTTTCCCTTCTTTCTTTAGCCAACTGTGCTTTGTATTCCTCTGCAACAGTATTTTCCACATATTCCAATTTACGCTTATTACTGTCAATGTCTTCTAATTCCAGTTTCCTCTTTTTGGAACAACTCTCTAAGAAAGGCTTGGAAAGTGGCTCTATTTCTTTAATAGTGTATGGGTACAGTTTATTGGTCCGGCTTCTTAAAACGTAGGGAGTAAGGTTAGGACTTTCCACTAAGCCCAATTCTTCTAAATTGATGTTTTTAGGTATAGTGGAGAAAGGTGTATTTGATTTTGTAAAACATGTGCCCCCAGATTTGATGTAACACGTATGCTTTACACTTATGGCATCCTCCTCTATTACCTCCACGTAGTTAGTTGGTAAACAGTTAAAGCTAAATGCAGATAGAGCATACTTTATTAACTTTTCCCTTTGTGTACTATCTTTTGGCAGTTTTAGTTGTACTCCAGTTATCTTCTTCGTATTACTATTACCCCAATATGCGTATTGTAATAAATCGTTAAACACTAAACAACAACTGTTTTGTAATTGATTGGCAACTTTCACCCACATCTTATGCAGAGGTACAGCATAGAATGGAGCATTTTGAAAGTACCGTTTGTTGTCTTCTATTAGACTTAAACAATCTCTTAAAGGTTCAAACCCTTTACCAAAACCTCTACAATAGTTATAGATTGTTGCCTCTAACCTTGTTATTCCATTCTCTCTAGCTAGTTTAGACGAGAACGTTTCTTTTAGTCTCGCATCTGGACAGTTTACAAAGTTTATTATATGGTTTCCTATACTTTTAATTACTCCAGGGCTTGTAATCTGGCATATAAATTTATTATATATTTTTACCCTGCTATTTACATTAAACCATGTTAAACAGTCTTTACTAACATTATCTACAATAACATTATATCCATTCTTGTACGCCCCTTGGTAGCAAAAGTTAAAGTTTTCTGTAAGATATTGGCACATTTCCTCTTTATTAAATATTCCAGCCAAATCTAGTGTTATATCGAAATCCATAAGATAGTACATTTCTTTTTCCAGATCTTGCAGTATCTTTGGAAGATCTTCCAACAAATCCTTAATTTTAACATTTGCAAGCTCTATTTTATAGGGAATTGCTATAGGATCATCATACTTTTGTTTAATTTGGTCAATATCTTTCTTTATTATTTGTAACACACCCCCGCTTTGGGAGAATGGTAGTTTGGCCACAACACCATGTCGAGCTAAAGAGAACTTTTTAAATATTCCTCGTAAGTAGCTATTAAACGAGCCACATATTTCCTTCTTAACTTTAAATTTATTCCGAACGTCCCCATCACAATCCGTAACATTGGTTATCTTAACTAACATTATGTTATCACAAAACACATCCGTTATAGATGTTAAGTTATTTAATTTTGGTTCGCCCTCCCAATAGTTTATATTACCTATGTCTGTAAGAAGGTTATTATTACGTAGATTTTCTAATAAAAACCATATACCGAATCTTTCGTTAGTAGGTTTAATACAATTCCCCAATAAATGGCTAACAGAGTACATTTCTTTTATACAAAAAGTAGCGGAAACATGTAAACAGGACAGATTACACTATAGGTATATATGTGTTGTAAATATATGGATATTGTATATAAACATAGGCGAGCGGTAAGTGTAACATGTAAGTGGACACCCATATGCAAATATGGAATACCCACTATTAATATAATTCCAAATTCGACTAAATAAGTTTATAGTCTCAATATAATTAACATATTAACATTAGTACCCAAATTGTCGAAATTCGATAAGTCTATTCTTAGTCCTTGTATTAGGTTTTGTACTATTAAACCCTACATTCTTATCCTATAGAGTAATATATGTATTTAATACAGATACGCACATTCTACAAGACCTGTACATCTGTTGTATAAGCAGCAGAATAGACATCTCATTGTGTTGTTGTAAAGTAAAACATAAATGTAAATTGTGCTGGATACAACCGGCCAGATATTAGACAGGAAATGTGTTGGAAGTGTATTGCCAAATAGTAAGACAAATCACATAGTGCAGCATGTAATCAATCCATTACTATTTAGACAAAGGTCAGTATTGGTACAACATCCGATATATTAGCCAAACCCAGTCCAAACACTGTGTCCTCAAAATGTTATGATTGTGTTAAATTTGTTTATATTACATATATTTCTTACACAATTTACAAACTATTTTTTGTGTCAGTTGACAGAACATGTAAAGTTGTGTAAAATGGCTGTAAACCAGTATCTGTGCGTGTGTCGTAATGTGTTGGAGTGTGTTATTGTGTCTCTGCATTTGTGTTGTTTTATAAACTTTAAATATTACTATGTCCTTATACTCTTACTATTTCTGTTACTATAATATTAATTTTTTACTGTTTGTTTTCCAAGTTTGATTGTGGGTTTGGCTAATATATCAGATGTTGTACCAATACTGACCTTTGTCTAAATAGTAATGGATTGATTACATGCTGCACTATGTGATTTGTCTTACTATTTGGCAATACACTTCCAACACATTTCCTGTCTAATATCTGGCCGGTTGTATCCAGCACAATTTACATTTATGTTTTACTTTACAACAACACAATGAGATGTCTATTCTGCTGCTTATACAACAGATGTACAGGTCTTGTAGAATGTGCGTATCTGTATTAAATACATATATTACTCTATAGGATAAGAATGTAGGGTTTAATAGTACAAAACCTAATACAAGGACTAAGAATAGAATTATAGAATTTCGACAATTTGGGTACTAATGTTAATATGTTAATTATATTGAGACTATAAACTTATTTAGTCGAATTTGGAATTATATTAATAGTGGGTATTCCATATTTACATGTGGGTGTCCACTTACATGTTACACTTACCACTCGCCTGTGTTTATATACAATATCCATATATTTACAACCTCTATATGCCTATAGTGTAATCTGTCCTGTTTACATGTTTCCGCTACTTTTTTGTATAAAAGAAATGTACTCTGTTAGCCATTTATTGGGAAGTTGTATTAAACCTACTAACGAAAGATTCGGTATATGGTTTTTATTAGAAAATCTACGTAATAATAACCTTCTTACAGACATAGGTAATATAAACTATTGGGAGGGCGAACCAAAATTAAATAACTTAACATCTATAACGGATGTGTTTTGTGATAACATAATGTTAGTTAAGATAACCAATGTTACGGATTGTGATGGGGACGTTCGGAATAAATTTAAAGTTAAGAAGGAAATATGTGGCTCGTTTAATAGCTACTTACGAGGAATATTTAAAAAGTTCTCTTTAGCTCGACATGGTGTTGTGGCCAAACTACCATTCTCCCAAAGCGGGGGTGTGTTACAAATAATAAAGAAAGATATTGACCAAATTAAACAAAAGTATGGTGATCCTATAGCAATTCCCTATAAAATAGAGCTTGCAAATGTTAAAATTAAGGATTTGTTGGAAGATCTTCCAAAGATACTGCAAGATCTGGAAAAAGAAATGTACTATCTTATGGATTTCGATATAACACTAGATTTGGCTGGAATATTTAATAAAGAGGAAATGTGCCAATATCTTACAGAAAACTTTAACTTTTGCTACCATGGGGCGTACAAGAATGGATATAATGTTATTGTAGATAATGTTAGTAAAGACTGTTTAACATGGTTTAATGTAAATAGCAGGGTAAAAATATATAATAAATTTATATGCCAGATTACAAGCCCTGGAGTAATTAAAAGTATAGGAAACCATATAATAAACTTTGTAAACTGTCCAGATGCGAGACTAAAAGAAACGTTCTCGTCTAAACTAGCTAGAGAGAATGGAATAACAAGGTTAGAGGCAACAATCTATAACTATTGTAGAGGTTTTGGTAAAGGGTTTGAACCTTTAAGAGATTGTTTAAGTCTAATAGAAGACAACAAACGGTACTTTCAAAATGCTCCACTCTATGCTGTACCTCTGCATAAGATGTGGGTGAAAGTTGCCAATCAATTACAAAACAGTTGTTGTTTAGTGTTTAACGATTTATTACAATACGCATATTGGGGTAATAGTAATACGAAGAAGATAACTGGAGTACAACTAAAACTGCCAAAAGATAGTACACAAAGGGAAAAGTTAATAAAGTATGCTCTATCTGCATTTAGCTTTAACTGTTTACCAACTAACTACGTGGAGGTAATAGAGGAGGATGCCATAAGTGTAAAGCATAAGTGTTACATCAAATCTGGGGGCACATGTTTTACAAAATCAAATACACCTTTCTCCACTATACCTAAAAACATCAATTTAGAAGAATTGGGCTTAGTGGAAAGTCCTAACCTTACTCCCTACGTTTTAAGAAGCCGGACCAATAAACTGTACCCATACACTATTAAAGAAATAGAGCCACTTTCCAAGCCTTTCTTAGAGAGTTGTTCCAAAAAGAGGAAACTGGAATTAGAAGACATTGACAGTAATAAGCGTAAATTGGAATATGTGGAAAATACTGTTGCAGAGGAATACAAAGCACAGTTGGCTAAAGAAAGAAGGGAAAGAGAGGATAAATTAAAAGATTACTTCCTGCGACGAGGATCTAGAGCATTATGGACATTATATAGTGTATGCGTTTGTAGTAAACAACAAGTTTGTGGGAGTGTTGGCAGAAAAGGATGGACGGAGGGGTGTATACTATGTTAAAGGTGTCTGTAAAACTGTATTTATAGAGATAAATAAGAATAGGCAAGGTTATAGCGTGTTGCCATACAGTGGTGATTTGGACATTATTTATCTACCTACCAACGAGCCACTTGCAAGCTTTAACACTAACGGAACCGCAACATTTTATGGCAATTCCTTTCCAAAAATAGAAAGTTTCTGCAACAATGGACAAGAAGACATAGAGATGCAAGATATTAAAGGCAATGTTAAATTTAAAGAATGTAGTAGACTGGAGGAAGTAGGGGGCAAAGACCGATTCAAAACCAGCAAAGGCGCGGTGAGGACGCGAGGACGCGAGGACGTCCCCCCCCCCCCGACCTTCCCCATAGCCAAGCTCGGACCCCCCCATGACGTCATCCCCCCCATGACGTCATCCCCCCCATGACGTCATCCCCCCCGACCTTCCCCATAGCCAAGCTCGGACCCCCCCCCCGACCTTCCCCATAGCCAAGCTCGGACCCCCCCCCCGTTTGCAACATTTTTCATGATGAGGAAAAACTTTCAAAAATTAATAACTAGCCTATTTACTCACCGATTCCCACGGGACTTTTTCCAGAATGTAGGCCTATCCCAGAGGAAGCGAATGACGTAAGAACCCCATAGATCCGCCATTAAACAAGGCCGCTATTAATTTTTAAACGCGTTTTCCTTATGGGATCTCAGCTGTTTACCGACCGATTTTGATGAAATTTCACCACATGTAGGGCGGCGGCCTAAGTAAACCATCCCTTAAAGAAAATTGAGAATCCACCGTTAAACAGGCCCGCTATTAATTTTTAAACGCGTTTTCCTCATGAGATCTTGGCTGTTTACTCATCAGCGGTCTTCCAGACCCATCATGATGGTTCAAAACCAGCAAAGACGCGGTGAGGATGCAAGCCCCCCCTCCCCCCCCCCGTGAGCGACTCCGCGGAGTCACGTGTCAAGGCGCGTGCTAGGGCCTACGTGACCGCCCGGGGTTGTTTACTCATTAGCGACTTTCCCTCACTCCTCCGGCGAGGCCTCCTCCCGACCGGAGTGTTATTTATAAGCGCGTCCTCGAGGGTTTCATCAGTTTGTCTTTGGAGCTCTTACTGCGCGGACGAAGTATTGCCGTCTCCGAGATACACTTTACAACCTGTGCTTGTGCGACTGTGTGGAGTTTTCTCTTTGGATATCTTAAAATGTAAGTAACATTTAATTTATCTTTTCATCAGCCGATTTACCAATGCTCTAAATCCCAATTAGCTAAAATTAATATTTAATATTTTATATATCACAGTGGAAAATAAAATGTGGTTTTGCTTAGTAGAATTATAGACGAGATTAAAATCGCCATGTGCGAGCGAAACAAAGATAAAGACGTGTAACAGTGTTAGGAATGTCATAGGAGCTATTCTTGTAATTTATTTCTGTCTACTATTAGAAGAGTACTGTTACCAAGCCCCGATGTACTGTATAGATACCCGATGTTGCAGATGGCTGTTCCTCGTATGTGTGAGGTCTGCGGTCGCTTCTTCGCTGGAACCCTGGCTCGTCACACGGCAGCCGCTCACAGGGACCGCCATTTCGACTGCAACGTCTGCGGGCGACGCTTCGGGCGAAGCGACAACCTGCGACGCCACCTCGCAGCAGTTCATCCTCCCACTCCTCACGATCAAGCGCCAGGTATGGTTTTAGGTTAAATAGGAAACCACCAGTAGATTTGTTAAGCACTTCTCCAATATCCTCATACACAGTTCCTCACCCTTGTATTACTGGACTCAAACTGGTGATTGAGATGAGGAAGAGGTCGCCAGTCCTCTATGCAGTTCCTCACGATCAAGCGTTAGGCACGGCTTTTACGTTAAACAAGAAACCAGTACTAATGACTTGTTTTCGAGAGTAAACGGCTTTAGCCGAGTAAACAGATTCAAGTAGTAAACAAGGGGCTGCCAGCCTCCGTTCAGTTCCTCACCCTTGTATTACTGGACTCAAACTGGTGATTGAGATGAGGAAGAGGTCGCCAGTCCTCTATGCAGTTCCTCACGATCAAGCGTTAGGCACGGTTTTTACGTTAAAAAGGAAACCAGTACTAATGGCTTGTTTTCGAGAGTAAACGGCTTTAGCCGAGTAAACAGATTCAAGTAGTAAACAAGGGGCTGTCAGCCTCCGTTCAGTTCCTCACCCTTGTATTACTGGGCTCAAACTGACGTTCGAGAGGAGGAAGAGGTCGCCAGGCCTCTATGCAATTCCTCACCCTTGTATATATTGGGCTCAAACTGGCGAACGAGGTGAGGAAGAGGTCGCCAGTTCCTCACCCTCATGTTTATCGAGGTAACTAATAGAACTTGTTTTTCCTGTTCGCAGGCCATCCATGCCCGTTATGCTCCGTCGCCCTGGCGAGCCCCGAGGATCTTCACCACCACATGGAAGCGGTCCACGGTGCGAGCCCGTCTGCTTCAACTTCCTCCTCCTCCTCTGCAACGCCACCCTTCAGAGACCCACGGCCCGAGTGCGACGCGTGCGGGTGGCGATTCTCCCGCGGGGACCTGCTCCGGCGTCACGTGCAGCTGGTGCACGCCAACGAGGCCCGTTGCACCGAGTGCGGCGCCCTTTTCCGCAGGGCCGCGTACCTCCAGCGGCACATGGAGAGCGTCCACCGCGGCATGAGGTTCGCGTGCGCCTACTGCGACCGAGGCTTCACCCGGCGCTACAACCGGGACCAGCACGAGGCCCACAACTGCCCCGTCGTGAGGAACCTCGTTGTGGACGAGATGCCGCGCCTACCCGTCCTGTCACCCGAGCCTCAGCCCAGCCGCGAGCCCCAGCCTGGACCCAGCCGCGAGCCCCAGCCCGGACCCAGCCGCGAGCCCCAGCCTGGACCCAGCCGCGAGCCCCAGCCCGGACCCAGTCGCGAGCCCCAGCCCGGACCAAGCACGGCACCCGACGGGATGGTGGGTGGCGGCGGACTACCCACGTTCCGCCCCATCCAACGGGCGTTCCGCGGTCGCCTCCTGACCTTCGGCCTGTCCCGGCCCATGGAGGACTTCTTGGCCGTGGAGGACGCGCTGGTGCTGCTGTTCGACAGCGTCCTGGAACTGCTGGCCGACGTCAGGACCCGACACCCGAACATCAAGGTGAACATGTTCCTAGAGTGCGAATTCGCCAACGTTCACGGAGCCACCTGTCTGCGGGCCTTCAAGACAAAGAACGTGCCTCTCACCGCCGCGTCCAACTTGGAGGACTTCCTATCGGCTTCCTTCCACAAGCTGGAGGAAGAGAAGGAGCAGTGCCTGCTAGTGGGCAGCGGGTGGAGCTATCTCCGAATACGCGACCTGGAGATCCGCGTCAACCTCTACACCCCGTTGGGAGAACGCGGAGCCCGGTTCGTCCAGCTTCCCAGGACCATCTGCGAGACGCGTGCCGTTATCAACGTACAAAACGTCGATGACATGTGCTTCGCGTATGCCGTCCTGGCCAAGTTCGTCGCGCAACACCCGGAGAGGCCCGCATCGTACACACCGGACGTCATGGCACGCTACGACTGGGTCGGCCTACGCTTCCCCGTGGCCGTGAAGGACATTAAGGTCTTCGAGAGGAGGAACCCCATCAGCGTCAACGTGTACGGGATCGAGCGCGCCATGGTGGGGAGACGCCCCGACGGATCGCCAAAGTTCCAGGACCGCGTGTTCCCGCTGAAGATCTGCAAGCGGGAGTTGGAGGATCACCGGGACCTGCTGTACGTGACCACCGGCGGGGACAGTCACTACGCCTACATCGCAAACATGAGTAGGCTAGTGCGACACCAGCTGACGTCTTACGGCCACGCCATCCACGTGTGTAAGCGATGCTTCGCCTACTTTGACAACCGGCCCAACAAGCTGCAACTGTCCGGTGCCGAGCGTCTGGAGGAGCACATGCGATACTGCACCGCCAAGGCTCCCCTTCGCCTGGACTTGTCGAAGAAGCAGCAGATCCGCTTCGCCCACCCCGAGTACACTAGGCGGGAGAGCTTCTGCATCTACGCGGACTTTGAGTGTGCTCTGCAGCCCGTCGCTGTTGACCCAGCGGAAGCGCCGCCCGGCACGAGGCCCCTGCAACTGCACGTCCCGTACGCCTTCGCTTACCAGATCGTGGACTCGCTCGGCCTGGAGGAGTTTGAGCCCCGCGTCTACTTCGGGGCTGACGCGTCCAAGGTCTTCATGGAGAGGCTCAAGATGGACGTGCTGGCGCTGTGGGAGTTCCTATTCAGCATGAGAGCTCTGCACCCTTCTCTGACCCGGCGGGAGATGGACGAGTACCTGGCAGCGACTCACTGCTACCTCTGCGGGAAGGAGTTCACGGACCAGGACGTTAAGGTGCGGGACCACAATCACGCCCCACCCTACGAGTTCCGAGGAGCCGCCCACCGCTCGTGCAACCTCAGGTACCGGGAGCAGCGACACATCAACTGCTACTTCCACAACCTGTCCAACTACGACGCCCACTTCGTAGTGCGCGAGCTGGCCATCGACCCCGGTGACGTGGACGTGTTGGCCCACACGGAGGAGCGGTACATCGCTTTTACCAAGCGATTCCACTTTGGTCAGCCTGGGGACAACCAACGACAGAGCAGTTTCGCGGTGCGTTTCCTGGACACCTACAGGTTCCTGTCCATGAGCCTGGCCAACCTGGCGGCGGGACTCCCCACGGACAGGATGCGTGAGACGAGGAAGCGCTTCCCCGACGACCGGCTGTTCGACCTGGTGCGCAGGAAGGGCGTGTTCCCCTACGACTTCGTGACGTCCTACGACACGCTGTACAGGACCAGGGAGTTGCCGCCTAAGGAGGCGTTCAGGAACTCCATGACCCTGGAGGACGTCAAGGACGAGGAATACGAGCACGCCCTCAACGTGTGGCGAGCCTTCGAGTGTCGACACCTCAAGGACTACGCGGACAAGTACCTGCGGTGCGACATCGCCCTGCTCACCGATGTCTTTGAGCAGTTCCGCGACACCTCGTTGGCAGAGTACGGGCTGGACCCTGCCCACTATTACACCTTGCCGTCCTACGCCTGGGACGTAATGCTCAACACCTGCGACGTGGAGCTGGACACGCTGCAGGACTTTGACATGTACCTGTTCGTGGAGCAGGGGATCCGGGGAGGCATCTCTCAGGCCATCACCCGCTACGCCAAGGCCAACCACGACAGGTGCCCGGACTACCGCCCGGACGAGCCCACGCGCTTCCTCCTGTACCTGGACGCCAACAACCTCTACGGCTGGGCCATGTCCCAGTGCCTGCCGACCGGAGACTTCGAGTGGCTCAGCCGTGAGGAAATCCAGGCGTTGGACATTGCGGCGCTGGACGCAGAGGCCGATCGAGGCTACATCTTGGAGGTGGACCTCCACTACCCCGCGCGCCTACACGACCTGCACAAGGACCTTCCCTACTGCTGCGAGACGAAGCGTCCGCCAACAGGGAAGTTCCCCAAACTGTTGACGACCCTGGACGACAAGACGCACTACATCTGTCACTACAGGGTCTTGCAGCAGGCGCTGCAAAACGGATTGGAGCTGGTCGCGGTGCATCGGGCGATCTCGTTTCGCCAGTCGCGGTGGTTGGAACCGTACATCCTGATGAACACGGAGCTGCGGAAGAGGGCCAAGACCAAGTTCGAACAGGACTTCTTCAAGCTCATGAACAACGCGGTCTTTGGCAAGACCATCGAGAATGTACGGAAGCGCCTCAACGTGAAGCTGGTGTGCACCCCGGAGAAGTTTTCCAAGTACGTCGCCAGATCCAACTTCCTGGACCGGACGTACTACACGGAGGACGTAGCCCTGGTGCATCTGTCCAAGGTCAACATCGTGTTGGACAAGCCCGTCTACGTAGGCATGACAGTCCTGGAGCTGAGCAAGTGGCTCATGTACGAGTTCCTGCGCAAGATGAAGGAGCGCTACGGTGACCGCCTCACCGTGGACTACATGGACACGGATAGCTACGTCTTTGACATCGTGTCCCAGGACGTCTACGCCGAGATGAAGGAACACCTGGACGACTTCGACACCAGCGGCTATCCGAGGTCCCACCCCTGCTACAGCCCCGTCAACGCCAAGGTCATCGGAAAGTTTAAGGACGAGTGCAACGGCCTGTCCTTATTCGAGTACCTCGGCCTGCGGTCCAAATTATACTTTATGGACATTGAGGACGTGGCGACAGGCGGCAGCAAGGCTCTCAAGCGGGCCAAGGGGGTGGCAAAGGGCGTTGTCAAGAACGTCCTCACCCCCGACGACTACAGAGAGTGCCTGTTTGAGGGGGTCCAAAAGCGCACCACCAACGTCCGCTTCCAGTCCCACTTACACCGGGTCTACACCGTGGAAGTGGACAAGCTGAGCCTCAGCCCGACTGATGACAAGCGGTGTGTCCTCCCCGACGGCATCCACACTCTGCCGTGGGGACACAAAGACGTCCCGCCGCTACCAGCCAGGAGAGGAGATCGACGGATGGAGGTGGATGGTGAGGAGGAGGAGGGGCAGCCCCAGGATGAAGACGAGGAAGAGGAATTCCCAGTTTAGTTTTAATATTAATTTTAAGAAAAATTTGTAAATAGTATTTGTAAGAAAATATAATAGCTTTATGTACAGCACGAACCTGAGTTGTTTATTTCCTCCCCTTTGCTCACTCAAAAGCCGGTAGGCTCAGAAAAACTAAAGTGAAAGGCGTTATGGGCCGTTTGGCCCGAGCCGTGCAGCTTAAAAAGCCCCCGCCAACCGGGAGCGATTGGCGGCGCGTGTCGGGGACGGCCCTGAAGGAGTTGCTCAGGAAGGAGTTGCTAAGTGGTTTGCTGACGCTCAAGGTTGCACCCTCGAATTACTCAGCGGTTTGCTGATGTCCGAGGGGTCTCGTGACGCGCCCTCTTTGGCGACCTTCACTGCCGCTTGGCGGGGGCTCAGCCAGTGACACGCGCCGCTGGTATATAAACCTGAGGTCCAGCCCCGCTGCCTCAGTTTTGCTAATTTTTTAAATTTAGTAAGGAGAAAGGAGAAATGAAAACACAAGCTTTATCATTATGAGGCATGTATTGTACAGTAATAAGGTTACATACACATACTACAAAAACCTTACAAATTAGTTTTAAGCGAATATGGAGTGGAAGAGTCTGCGGACGAGAGCGTCGTTGGCGGCGGGAGCGGCAGGGTCGAAGAGCTGGACGTAGTCGCTGAGTGACGTGCGGAGAACAGCCCGGCAGTACAGGTAAGTGAGGCAGTAGTAGCCGCAAACAGAAGTATCGTAGCCCTGGAGCCGATACCTGTTGTAGACGTAGTGGCGGTGATGAGGATTGCGCCTCAGGAACATTTGAAAGTCGGCCTGGTATGGCGGCCTTCCGTAGCTGTCCAGGTACTTGAGTCTGTCCTCTTCCGAGCAGTAAAACGCCACCCAGTGTTCGCCTCCCTCGGTGTGTGCTACCGTGTTGGACACGATGGCGGTGAGAGGCTTGACCGGCACGTCCGGTAGTTGGTCAGAGGCGTAGACCGCAACGTTCCTCAGTCCGGGGATCTTCGCCAGGCATTCTCTGATCTGGACGGTATTCATCGTGGGCGGAAGCAACACAGGCAGCTCGAGGTGGACGGGTCTGGACTGTCGTTAGCCACGAGCCAGTCCCGCAATACTATGCAGTTATGAAGGGCGCAACGGTTGTGGGAGCTCTTATGGTGGCGACAGCGCAGGGTCCGGTAGGTGGGCGCACCGTTGAGCGACCCGCAGCCCAGATCCTCCATGTCCTGAGCGGTGGTGGCGGCGGGCTCGGTTATGAGGTGGCGTTGTACAAAGTCCCTCTTCTGCGATCCTTTGACGTAGACCAGGGGACGGTGGATGAGGCAGGAGCGCAGCTTGTCCAGCAGGGCGACGTACGCGATGTCCCCCTGGTCCCACTCCAAGCCGTGGCAGTGGCGAGTGACCCAGACGCTCTCGCGCTGTTTCTCGGAAGTCAGGAGGTCCTTACTGAAGGGCGGGCGGGCGATGTGATGTAGGAGCAGCGTGCCGGTAGTCACGTCCACCACGCAAACCTCTTTCAGTAGAAAGTCATTATCACTGTCTTTAAAACACTGCATATCCATCACCACGCTTCCGTGATGACAGCGCGCTGGCGGTGGCTCGTTGTAGATCGGTGGCGGCACGTCCATCCCGTACGGCTGACTGAACTCGACTGAGCGCTGGCGGGAGCGCGCCTAGCGGGATAACCTTGGGTGCGCGCGCCGCCATTACCTAACGGTCCACGGTGACCTTGAGCGCGCGCGGAAACTCGTTTACCCGCCAAAGTCGACTGTGACGTTGCGATGACGGTCCACCTCCACGACGTTGTCCAACTCGGCGTACACTATGCAGTTGAACGCCTCCGCCAAGGCTTCGGAGAACCCAATCTCTATGCGCAGGTTACCGTTGCGCACCAGGTTCCAGTGGCTGGATTGAGAGGCCGCCATATCGGGTGTCAGATCAAACGCCATCAGGCAGTATCCGTAGGGGTATTCGTTGCGACTGACTTCGTTACCACAGTCTGAGAAATTGATGCCGGTGCCGGTGTACAGCGTGTGGTAGGCAAGCACGCACAACTCCTGACCGAACGTGTAATCCGGTTGAAGCGGCTTACATGGCACTTGCTCACCATCTATGTACAGCGCGAAGAAGTTCACGTGGCTGTGGGTGAAGTTGAACGGGTTCTTCTTGTAGTCCCCGTTGAACGCCTGATTGCTGACCAGGCCAACTATAACGCGTTTCGGCAGTTGTCCCAGAAACACACTGTCCAGAGTCTTGCTGCTGATACCGGAGGGTAGCGTGAAGGATTTGACTTCCACGCGCGTAATGGGATATTTGGCTGTACCCGACTCCAGCGTCCCGCTGTGAGCCAACAGCACGCTCGGGTTGATCTTACAGCGGCGCATGAACAGGTTGACTTCGGCGATGTCCACTTTGTAGTCTGTCACGGTTTTGGACATGATGGAGAATGAGTTCTTTGACCTGATCAGGCGAAAGCGCATCTCCACGCCGTTTAACATGAACTTCTCCTGGTTGCACAGGTCAACGTGCAGATGTCCGACCATGTCCGCGTACCGGCTGCCCTTGACAAACTCCCTCCGGTTCTTGAGCCCGGCATTATCCTCCTCAGTATTGTCCATGTACCCAGCATAGTCCTCGTAGAACAACTCCGCGGTGAGGTGCGATGTCTTGGCATCACCGCCATAGGACAACAGGTTCTCCAGGTAGGCGCGATAGGCGTACGTGTTGTTCTGAGGAGACACCAGTTTGTTGTTCAGGTACAGGTCCACTTGACTGAACAGCGAGTGCAGCCAGTTGTTAATCGGACCCACCTCTTTTATCGCTTGATCACCCGTTACAGCGCCTCCGTTAGCCGTTCTAATGGTAGCCTTCACATGCAGTAGCGTCTGTGACAGATCCGTGTACTCGTCCCCGTGACCCGGAACTATGAACTCCACGGGCGAGTCGTCTGTCAGGGAGGAGATGGGCTTGTACTGCACCCATTTACCGCTCTCTATACTGGTCTGCGTGGGCGGTAGCGAGAACAGGTCCAACTCGGTCTTGACACACTCGCACGACTTCTGATGTAGAAACGCCATTATCCAAAAATGTCCTTCACGGTACTCTCACTCTTCTTGCTTCTCCTCTTCTTAGCGACACGTTTTGCGGGCTTCCTCTTGGGCGCAGCGCTCTTCTTCCTCGCTCCGAGGAGTTTCGCCAGAGACTGAGGAGTAACCTGCTGTACACGCCTCCTCTTATAGGCGCCACCACCGCTCAGCACGCGATCCAGTTTTTCATCAGCCCTGCGTTTCAGCGACCCGGTAAACTGTCTGAGCCGGGTGTTGGCCGCGACTCGGGGGTCGGCTGTGCCCGCTGCCACGTCGCCCAAGAAGCCCACACCGGACCTCAGCGCCTCCTTGCCCAGCGTCGATGCGCCGGATCTGATCAAAGGGACCACTGTACGCATCAGCCCGCCTAGGAAACTGCCGATGCCGTGTCCGCGTTGGAAAGCGGCTCCTCTGAATACGGAGGATACGCCATGGCCCGCCTGCTGGTGGCGGTAATACGCCAGATAGGGATCGCTCGGATTCATTGCCGCTGCCTCTCTTTCCTGAAATGAAGCTTCATGCACGTAGTCCCGAAGTGGAATGGCAAGTGTCGCCCTTGGTTGTCCCTTAAATCGATTTCCACGCTCTCGAATGAGGTTTTAATCACCGGCACGTAGTGCGGGTCTATTATATACACTGTCGTGTTGGCACCGTACGTGTAATTCCTGATGTCGATGTTGAGGATCTTCAGTAGTGGCGCCACAGCGTCGCCCACCAGTTGGGGTTCCACCAGGTCGCAATACACGTACATGTGTGATGGCAGACCGGCGAAGAGGTTAGCTGGCCTCACGGACCTGTGACGCTTGACGATATCCGTATCCACCTCGTAGCCAAACTGTAGCGCCAAACTGGGGCTCAGTTTGAGGCTCTGAACGGCTGAAGACGTCGACATCAATTCCACCCTGGAGGACCTCTCGTCATACGAGAAGGCGCACAGGTTACTCTTCATTTGAGGGTGGTTGTTGATTGCGTGCACGAGTTCCTCGGTACTACTGTAATTGCCCGGCTCCACTTTGATTAACAACTTGTCCACCACGGCCAACCCGCCTTTCGAGTCCCTCATTCCCAGCACTAGTTTGATGTAGGTTCCCTCACCGACAGTCAGAAAAGAGAAGGGGTAGTGCGCCTCCGCCAGAGCGACCTCCCACTCGCCGTCTGACAGATCAACGGTCGAGGGTAGATGGGTCGTGTAGTTTGTCACCATGTTGTTGGGATAGTAATTCATTGAACTGTTACTGGGCAACGTCAGGTAAAACTGGTCGTGCCTCGTCATCGCAGCTGTTGCACGTCCGCTGCGGGTACCCACGAATTGAAGTCCTCTCCGTAACCGGCCCATTGACTAGGTAGCGCTTACTGGAGCCTCGCCCTTTAGTGTCCAGTATTTTATCTATTTGATACAGGCGATCCGGGGCGATCGTCACCTTTTGCATCTCGTGCTCGTAGAAGCGCCCTTCCAGCGGCGTCCCGTTCAGGTCGCGCAACACGTACAATGGCAGAGGATGCGACCCGTATACGTGGTCCACCACGAACAGCTCCTTACTCCAATTGGTCTCGTAACCTTTGGCGAACGTACTCTTCTCCTTGGCTATGCGCACCGTGTCGCCCGGCTCGAACCTGGGCTTGTGTCGCCGGATCGCCTTTCCATACATGTGACGCCACACCTTGTACACCGTTTGACCATCGCCGCTGTCCGCGTCCACGGGTCGTAGGCCACCCAGGCTCTTGTGCGGGCTGCGGTTGTAGGCGTCCACAAGCCTGTCCAACACGTCCACGTAGCGATACGTGTTCTTGTAGGTCAGGTAGCGCCACATGCGGGTCTTGAGCGTGCGGTTGACTCGCTCCACCACCACCGCCTTCACGTCGGGGTTCTGCGTGGTGAAGTAGTTTACACCGTGACTCTTGAACACTCGCTTGGTCGCGGCCCCGGTGAACTCCGTCCCCTTGTCGGTCTGTAGGCAGCGAGGAGTCGCCTCAGCGAATATCCTCTCGAACGCAGCAGCCACCTCAGGCCCGCTTTTCCTCTTCAGTGGTACCACGAACAGCCGCTTACTGAATACGTCTATCACAGTCAGCAGGTAGTTGACTCCGTCGTTGTACCGGCTCAGGCCGCGCATGTCGTTCAGGTCCGCCTGCCACAGCTCCCGGGGCCCGAACACGGCGTAGCGGTTGCGGGGAAACCGCTTGCGCGCAGGCTTGTGCAGCGTGTAGGTGTCCTGGGCGCGCAGCCAGTCGGCTACCCGACGTTTCGGTAGGCGCGCGGCTCTGGCCAGGGCGGCCACCCCGCCGAGGGAACCGGGCTGGCTCGGGTCGTAGTACAACTTCTCCATTACGGTGAGAACTGCTCCCAGTTGTCCAATGACGATTCCTGGTCAGGTTCCTCGGTTATTATCCTTCTCCTGGCCGCTGGGGGCCGCGGTCTCAAGCGGTCCAGTATCGGCGTCAACCTCGGTGAGAGGGGTGTCGACGAGGCTGTCGTCGTGTCTCCCCAGGGGCTCGATGCCGAGTCCAGTCCCACACCTAAGTAACGCAACGCCGTGGGATTGCTCACGTATTCTTTGGGCACGTTCATGTCCTTCAAGGCGGCCATCACTTGATGCCAGCCGGTAGGCAATCGGTCCGCCCTTCGCGCTCTCACTATGCTGTGCGCGATGTCCACTATATTGGAATCGGGGATCTTCACCTTGTCCACGTACACCGCCCCACTGGCGTCCCAGGAGATGGGGCTGCCTTGACAGGTCATGAATCGCAACAAGTTGCGCGCCACCGACCTGTAAATTTTTGAGAACGATTCCACAATGTCCTCCTCCGCCGAGGCGCTAGACTCGCGCTTCATCTGACTCGGACCTCCCGTCGCTTCCTCCTCCCTCTCCTCACCCTCGATGATTGACAGACCTATGGGTTGACGTTTAGCCGCGGAAAAGTGCAGGAACCGCTGTAACACCTGCTGATATTGTTTCCATTTCTCCGTATCGTCCAGCCGCTTGTCGCTCAATATGCGATGCATCTCAGCGTCCAGGCTGGCTGGCTTATTGGCGCTACCTCCTCCTCTTGGTCCTGGTCCCGGTCCTTCTCGCAATCTCTCGATGAGCTCCTGCGGTACAACCACCATTTTCCTAGCGTACTCCATGTCCGATTAGCTTCTGCGCTAAAATGGGTAGAACAGCGTTCAACAGCAGAGGTAGGAAGATCCCTCCGCCCCGTTGGACGAGGTAGTGTCGCTTCTTGGTCCAACCCTCGCCGCGTTTCACCAGCCGTCTGAGCGCCTGTTTGTGTTTGCTCAATTTGCGTTTGAGGCAGGGAGAAAGCGGTACGTTTCCGCGTAGCACGTTATACGCGCACTCGCACAATGACTTGATGCGACTCTTGTCGCACGCTTTTAACAGGGCCTTGCGTTCTTTGGGCGTAGCGTGTATTAGGGCCCTCAGCAGCGCCGCGTCCTTCTTCACGCGGTGTGACATGATGACTGACGCTGGCGCGCGCTCGGCCTATTTATCACTTCTTCTTGGGCAGGTACACGTAGTTCACCGGGTCGTCTGGGAAAATGGCTGAACGTATGCGCATCTCCTCGGGCGTGGACTGTTTCAAGTCTATGAGTAGATAGGCGTGCGGATCACGCGTAGCGTCCGCGTAAGCCTCCTCCACAAATTTGGGGTTCTCCGGGTATACTTGACGGGCGAGGTGTTTGATCTGAGCGCGGTCCCTGGGATTCTTGAAACAAACTATGTAGTGGGCGTTCAGCGATATGTCGCGCTGGCCCCTGCCCTGGTGAAAAAGGTTTTGCGTGATGAAGAACACGCTCAGGTTGCGGTGGTGCGAGCCCTTGGTGAACAGATCCGCTACGCCGGGGCCAGCCTCGCGCATCATGTCGTCGATGATGACCAGGGCGGGCTCGCTACCGTCATAGTCGTCCAGGTCTGGCAGGCCGGCTACGTAGCGCACGGCAGAGTCCGCACGGCTCTTGCTACCGCCACAGCCATAGTGCCAAGTGATACGGGCGAACCGTGTATCGCACATGCGGTCGGCGTGTTCTATAAAGCGAGCCACGAAGTGCGACTTGCCGCTGCCCGAAGGCCCGGCCACGATGGCGGTGAACGGGTGTTTCCACCTCAAGTCCATGGCGTCTACTGACTGCCATGCACCGCCACCTCGGCTCTTAAAACTAAATTCTTTTCTCGCTTTTTTTTATTTGATTTTTTTTTTTTTTTTTATTGAAGGAAATAAGGGAATAAGGAATACCATTTATTTATACAAATTCTAGGAGAGGACTTTTACTGCCTGGAGAGCTGCTCCTCTTCACAAGGCTCATCCTCGGTCTCACGCCAACGTTATACTGCGTGATGGTGTTATCGTCCAGGACTGCAAGGTACCGCCGGGGCATGTATATCCGGATCGGGTCGTCACCAACAAGACCCTCCAAGGTGGCCATCACCGCCTCGCCGTATGGTGTATCCACCCTCTCAAACGAGCGGATCGGGTAGACCACGTTGTCCTGCAGGTCTACGATGCGGGTATAACCCGCGGCCTTGCAGCTGTTGAGGGCTGTCCTGAGGTCCATCTTCTGGTCCGTGTTGAGCATGACACAGCGGCTGGATGCAGAATGACTGGCTCTCACTACCGAGTCGCCTTTTGTAGACAACCGCGGAGGAGGCGTAGTGATGAAAACATCAACTGGCGGAGTGGAGGAGGAGTGGAGGAGGAGTGGAGGAGTGGAGGAGTGGAGGAGGAGTGGAGGAGGAGTGGAGGAGTGGAGGAGTGGAGGAGGAGTGGAGGGATGGTGGAGTGGAGGAGTGGTGAGGCTGGATATGTATCTCGAGGAACACGCTCATTCGCTTTATTACGTTATTTATTTATTTTATTTTTTATAATAGTGTACATTAAGGAAAAGTAGGAAAGGGAAGGATCGAATTACTTAGTTTATTTCATTTATTTTTTCGTCTTTTTCCGCTTTTCGGGGATGGCGACAGCGGCGGTGGAAACGCACCGATCCGCGATCTTCCTCCAGGTGGGCAGCGGACTGACGGTCCTGACGATTCCGTCGAATCTAGGCTCTCCCGTCTCGCTGTTGGCCAACCATAGGTTCTGCAGCCTAGTCAGCAGATACGTCAGAATCATGCAGATCTCGTCGTCCCGCTGCTCGTCCAAATACAGGCCGCAGGCCCAAGTCGAGCGACCTCCTTGGAAAACGTTCATCTTCAGAAGGACGTTGCCATTGTTGGTAGGGTTCTTCACCGTATACTGGCGCGCGCCCGCGGTCCAACTCAGTGTAGGGGAATCGCCAGGCACTTCTTTATTCGCGGTCCACCCGCCATTGGACTTCCTCTTTTTAGCTGTCGTCCGTTGTTGCTGCGGTGGTATGGGGGTGGTGGCGTTGGCGTTCTCTTCGTTGATCGCGTTCCACTCCTCCATAAAACAGCGGATCGTTCGATCCACTTCGGCCGCGTTGCTCATGCCGCTGCTGTGACCGCTCGTGAAGAAGTCTCGGACGAAACTGAGACCGTGCGCCACCGGACCTAGGGTCTATTATACTCCTCCAGAGGCGCCCTCTCAAACCAGGTGATGTCGGGGGGGGGGGACCTGATCTGTTTTGAGGAAATTTCCGACTATTGTTTATCTAGGGAAAATTCCTACTGTTTATTTGTGCAATCGTCCCGCCACCACCGTCGTCAGTCTCTCCGCAACCGCCCGACACTATGTACCCCTGCCCCTACTGTTCAACACGCTGCAGCCGCACAGACAACCTGCTCCGACACGCGCGGAGGTTTCACGGTCATGCGCCGCTGTACGACTGTTCCGTCTGCGGATCGGCCTTTCAAAGTCTGGCTGAGGCGAGGAGACACACACGAACGCATGAGGTGGCTGAGGTACGGGCGATTCTACCCACCTCGACTCCGCCCGAGCCGCAGCGACCCCCGCCGCCGCCTTACCCCTTTGCGGACGCCGCTCCCGTCGAGGACGCCACCGCCCTTCCCCGGTACCCTGAGGAGGACCTCTTGACGTTGCTCCAGGACGTGGAGGACATGTCTGGGATGCCGGACGTCGCTCCCGTCGTGGACACCGCCGCTCCCGTCGGGGACACCGCCGCAGCCGCGCAGATGGATGAGGAAATGCGGAGGCTGGAGGAGCAAAGCGAACTCCTACTAGCGCAATTAGAAAATGTAATTGCGGAAAAATTCGATAATAAATAAATATACCTTTAAACCCTTTCCTTAATTACCTCTTCTATGGTAAAATACACATTATAAAACTAAAAGAAATAATAGAAACGAAAGCGAGGTTTACAGATGCAGGCTAAACGGGGGGGGGGGGCTTGCATCCTCACCGCGTCTTTGCTGGTTTTGAACCATCATGATGGGTCTGGAAGACCGCTGATGAGTAAACAGCCAAGATCTCATGAGGAAAACGCGTTTAAAAATTAATAGCGGGCCTGTTTAACGGTGGATTCTCAATTTTCTTTAAGGGATGGTTTACTTAGGCCGCCGCCCTACATGTGGTGAAATTTCATCAAAATCGGTCGGTAAACAGCTGAGATCCCATAAGGAAAACGCGTTTAAAAATTAATAGCGGCCTTGTTTAATGGCGGATCTATGGGGTTCTTACGTCATTCGCTTCCTCTGGGATAGGCCTACATTCTGGAAAAAGTCCCGTGGGAATCGGTGAGTAAATAGGCTAGTTATTAATTTTTGAAAGTTTTTCCTCATCATGAAAAATGTTGCAAACGGGGGGGGGGGGGGGTCCGAGCTTGGCTATGGGGAAGGTCGGGGGGGGGATGACGTCATGGGGGGGATGACGTCATTGGGGGGGGGTCCGAGCTTGGCTATGGGGATGGTCGGGGGGGGGATGACGTCATGGGGGGGGGACGTCCTCGCGTCCTCGCGTCCTCACCGCGCCTTTGCTGGTTTTGAATCGGTCTTTGCCCCCTACTGGAGGATTTGGAATATGGTGCGCTATTAAACAAGTCCAACATAGGGGTAGAAAAAGATATATTGTACAGTTTGAAAATATTCGTAACCTTTATGTCTCCAACCACTGGCTGGAAAGGGAGCTAGAATGTGGGAAGTTTGATTTTAACTACAAAATTAAGTTGGATAAAATAAAGACTACTCCAAACAAGCACAAAGAAAGATTAGTGTTTTGGGTTTTAAAAATTTATTTTTGCATTGGCTTAAAACATATCCAAAATTTGTTCTGACCATAATTGTGGATATATATTACTTATTAGCTGGATGTATATAATAAGCTTGTATTTATTTTTTTTTAATCCAACCGTAATAGTGAATTTGGAAATGGGGTATTTACTTATGCAATGGCCAGTAATATATTGCAGTCATATCCAAAGTTTGGTTACGACAAAACAGCACTAAAAGGTAAATAATATACGGTAAATTTAGATATAAGGGGATATAACAAGTCGAAAAGTAAATAAAGGAGTTATTGGTAGTAATTTACAAAATATAGTTTTGTAAAAACACAAATACCAATGTTAGTTTTTAGGTTGCGGCAAAACAAACAACACATCAACTGTATTATAGGTGGAAATAATATTGTAATTTTAGATATAATAGTTGGGGGCTATAACATATCCAAAAATAAATCAGACAATAAATGCTTAGGACAATATCCAAAGTGTAGGCAAATCGGACAATAAACAGCAAAGTCAGTTTTGGGATTACAGCAAAATAAACAAACAAAAAAGACAAAATATTGTATTGTAGGGGGTAATGGAACGTGTGGTAGTGTGGTCTTGTTACCTATATAAGAGCTATAACATATCCGTAAATAAAGAAGTTTGAAATTGTTAGTATTTTTTTTAATTTGACCATTATAGTTAATTTGTCAAATGTGGATGGTACATATACACTAGCCTAGAATAATGACATATATAAATTTTAAACAAATCAGACCATAAATAAAGAAGTTGCCAATTGGCAGTATTTTTCCAAATTTTTTTAAAATTTAACCGCAATATTTGTAAAATGTGGATGGTGCATATACACTAGCCTACAACAATAACATATCCAAATTTTAAACAAATCGGACAGTAAATAAAGAAGTTGGCAATTGGCAGTATTTTTCAAAAATAATTTTTAATTTGACTGTAATAGTGAATTTGGGAAATGTAAGTGTAATTTATTAAAACACTTGCCTAGGACAATCACATATCTAAATTTTAAACAAATCGGACAGTAAATAAAGAAGTTGGCAATTGGCTGTATTTTTCAAAAATATTTTTTAATTTGACCGTAATGGTGAATTTGGGATATGTAAGTGGAATTTATTAAAACACTTGCCTAGGTCAATAGCATATCCAAATTTTAAACAAATCGGACATTTAATAAAGAAGTTGGCAATTGGCAGTATTTTTCAAAAATATTTTTTTATTTGACCGTAATAGTGAATTTGGGATATGTATGTGGAATTTATTAAAACACTTGCCTAGAACAATAACATATCCAAATTGAAGACAAATCAGACAGTTAATAAAGAAGGTGGCAATTGGCAGTATTTTTCAAAAATATTTTTTAATTTGACCGTAATAGCGAATTTGGGAAATGTATGTGGAATTTATTAAAACACTTGCCTAGAACAATAACATATCCAAATTGAAGACAAATCAGACAGTTATTAAAGAAGGTGGCAATTGGCAGTATTTTTCAAAAATATTTTTTAATTTGACCGTAATAGCGAATTTGGGAAATGTAAGTGTAATTTATTAAAACACTTGCCTACGACAATAACATATCCAAGTTTTAAACAAATCACACCATAAACACTAAAGATAGTTTTTTAGCCTGAATTTGAAAATTAATTTTAAAAAATATAGAGGAGGGATGGGGACAATATATTTAATATAGGCAAGGGTTGGGTATTAATATAGGCCAGCGCGGAAACTTGTGGCTTATTAGTATAGGCGGGAGCTGGCGTCGGTCCAAAAACGGCTCCCCATAAGAATAACATGGGAAAAAAACGCCGGAAGTGGCGCCTCTTTCTGGTTTCACCTCTACTTACGTGGTTCTTAAGTAAAAAAAATACAATACCTGTTTTAGCATATTTTCTAATAATGTTATAGAAAAATTGTTATTCTGTGATCAGTTCGTTTAAAAGTCTTTATTTGACGTTATTAATGTAATTTGAACATTACAAACTAATTTCTTGCTCTTTTTAATATTTAATCACAGTTTTTTTACCACCTTCATTATAAAAAAAATATTTACACCAAGATAGCACTACCGATATTAATGATAGTGTTTTTTAATGTAGACAAATATTGGTAGTCCAACAATGGATGGTGTGTAATCACTACTTTCACCCGCAAGACCTGGCCTTGATGTTTTTATGTTATTTCGATTTACCTACTACTATTCGTAAATGAACAGCACACAGAATATAACGAGCCCCTACCGACGTAATGTAGAGGAATGATGGCCCGCCACGAGTTGAGCTGCCTCGCCACCTGGCCGTACCTCGTGATGGCGATGATGGGGCAGCGAGGGCGGTACCGCGCCACCAGCTGGGCGGAGCGGCCGGAGGTGGTGGCTAGCAGGATGATCGAGGCGGAGGACTTGAGAGACGCCTCGACCGCGGCGATGGCGATGGAGTGCGTGGGGTCCACGGGCACCGGCGCCTGTTGCCGGACATAGGAACGTGTACAAGCAGTAGCTCATAGTTGGTCCCCTCCTTGACCTCAAGCTTAATAAAGTTTAAAATTATAATTGTACCTTTCATGCTGCAAAGTAGAATTATTTACTTTTCAGGTGCTGACTTTGACTACGACTTCATATATAATTACTCGCATGGGGTCACTAGTTGTTATTATGACTCAATATCCCTTCAAGTTTTTTTTAAAATAGTATACTATTTTGATTCATTTGATTTGATCCACTCTAGATTTTATCTTTAATCAATGATCCTATAATTTGTTTATACTCTACCATGTGAAAGTTACATTGAGTGATGTTTTGCTATAGCTGTTACGGTGATTTTGTTTTGATTTGAAACTCTATAAGCCCAATGTTAAAATTTCCAATTTACAAGGTAAAAATTTGAGGTTTCAAAATTGGAAATTGGAACTTTTGACCATTTTCCCGGTTGTTTCCAAGCTACCTGCATGCCTAGTTTCACGTTTCTTCCTCATCTACAAGTGGTATAGATTTCGTATACGTGAGTGAGTTACACATCGGGCTGTATAGTTATTGAGATGAATATGATACTAGATCTTATCCGCAGGCTTCGCCCAGGGCCTACCGTAGGTCCCGCTTCGCCCCGCGATTGATTTATAAAAACTATGACAGTTGTGTGAGCTGCATTCTGTTGTTAGCCCGTGGAAATACTACGAGTAAAGATCAGCTGTTTGTATTTTTATCAGTCCAAACAAAAATGAATGTTTGTAAAGAAAGCATGGGAACTAGAACCCCCAAGGGCAAATTCCTATAGGGATTTTGCAGCTTTAATATGACTATATGTTATTCGAGACTATAAAGTACCTCTCTGCCAAATTGCAGCTCAAACAGGACAGTGGTTAAACCGTGTTTGAGCCACAAATATCTAAATAAACATACAAACTTACACATTTATAATATTAGTAGGATTAGATTAGATTAATAATTTACCAGTTACATTTTTCTCTAAAATCGCCGGTAAGTCACTTTTCACCATTAATCAGCCTCATAATAATAAAGTTCAAATAAAACAATCTGAAGATACTCACGTTTGTGTTCAGATACGTGAAGGTTTGGTGGTGCCACACTGCCGCTTCAGCCTCCACGCACACCTTTGTCAGGGTCCTGAAACACACTCAGTTAGTTCAGTAATTCCCAGCCTCCACGCACACCTTTGTCAGGGTCCTGAAACACACTCAGTTAGTTCAGTAATTCCCAGCCTCCACGCACACCTTTGTCAGGGTCCTGAAACACACTCAGTTAGCTCAGTTATTCCCAGCCTCCACGCGCACCTTTGTCAGGGTCCTGAAACACACTCAGTTAGCTCAGTAATTCCCAAGTGGTCGGTCGGTCCGACGAGTAAGTCGCAAAAACAACTTTTAATCAAACTGTGAATAAAACTTCGCGAAAACATGCCAAATGGTGCAACAATTCATTTTACTTATGATAGCGATGAAAATGTCTTACATTGAAACCTGTAGGACTTTGGGGAAAAAATAGCCTAGATAATGCATAAGTTTTTCATATTTAAATGGGGATCACTTATACAAGTTGATTTATATCTACTCAATCGTATGTTAACATAAAGACAAGATGTAAAAGATAAAGTTGAAATATATTGCAATTCAGATCCTTGTACATTCCCTTATAAAGATATTTATTCTAGAGTATGCCATCTCATTATATAATCACCAGTATTTTTTTCCGATGTCCGGATGAAAATATCTCAGTAACCAGAAGTACCCCAATTACAAGATTTTAAACATAAATAGTTTGTAGGTCGTAGGGGTGCAGCAATATGTTTTAAAGTTCATTATCTAATTAGTCTAGGAGCCCCGCTGGTGACGATTGATGCACGGGGGCGTATAGGCAGTTTCTCTTCAGAACTTGTTTTCTACATGTCTAAGGAGAGTTTTTAGCTTGGGTACGCGTTTTTGATATGGGGAGATTTCTTCTAAAATGGCTGCCAATATGGCCGCTCATCCAATATGTATCCTTTGAGAAAATACCTTATATCTTGGAAACTATTGGTTATAGCTCAAAATTGCAAAGGACAAAATATGTTCAAAACCGATTTTTACATGCATTACCAATGTTAATGTAGTATAAAAAGGTTCACAGGTAATTAAAATTGTGTTTCAAGACAGTCAGTTCAGCATTTGCAGCCTACCAAATTTATATTAGTGCGTGGAACATGTGTATCCTTCACTTCCGGAAACCAGCACCAGACCTTGATTATATGCATATAAAAGAGTGAGCAAAATCCAGATGGCAATTTTAAAAATAATTACGTCAAGAGCAGTGATGTCATCAATATGGCCGCCCAGCCAATTATAATAGGGTCACATTTCTTGGAAACCACCAAACGGTGTTTCATATTTGTCATCTCATTTTTAAGGTCAAATCATTATCTATAATAAAGGTAATTACACTTTCAGCGTTAAAAACAATGGTTATTGAGTATTTTGTAAAATTACTCAAATTAAAAAATTTGTATTTACATTTATTAAAAATATTTAATAAATATTTTTAATTTTTTAGGGAAATGTATTTTTACTCGGTTGATCGGACTGATCACCCATGTGACATTTGACTGTAAACAGCAACTAACAGCTGGATGTGTAATTTTTCACCATTTTTCACTAAAACCCGAAGCCATCGCTGCCGGTGGGGGGTGGGGCAAGGCCGACTCTACTACAGGTCGGAGAGCTGAATTCATGACGTCACGGTCTGAGTGCTACGCAGCTGGCGACTCCCGTAAGAAACATACGGTGCGCCTTGATATACACTGCTTTAAACTGGTCTACTGTCAAAACCCTTTATCCCATTTTGTTGAAAATTTAAACTTAACTAAATAATGAACCACTTAATGCGCAAACATGTTTTTAAGCATTAAATAAATATTTTTTGAGTTTATATACATATAGTCAAATCACTAAATAGTGCAATGTCATTGTATTTATAATTTTTTTGTATTTTTTTCATCTCTAACTGATATGTTGAACTTGTCATTATCTCAATTGTCTCTGTCAATGTTCAGAAATATAAGTATTGTATATGGTTTTCCTGTAAATTCTAAAACAAAGAGTTTTTTTCATTGCAATTAGATTGTTTTCATAGTACTGTAATAGTTTATTTGCAATCGTTTTGTAATTATTTATTGTAAATAATAACGAATTATTTGACTTGATTTGATATTGGGTGGTGTAGTAATTTTATCATATTTTTTATTATGTTTCGAAACAAACGTAAGTTTAGAAATTGAAAAAAACGCAGTTGGTTTTTATGTTAGGTTGGGTTTTATAAAAGTAAGAATAACCAATCATAGTATAACATTATAAACATTAAACATGAAACATTATATATTATAGTTATAATAATAATATCCCTTTCCACTGTCAATGTTAATCTGGCTGTACGGGTCACTGAATTTTGTTTGATAATAAAACCGTCGTCAGAATGTTTTACTACTGCGTTTTTAGATGGTTGGAAATATTTTCAAATATCGTTTTATCACCCCCCCCCCCCCCAAAACCCTATACTATACCAACTTGTTATCCCGACAATACCTCCTTCTAACTTTATAATGTACAACATTGGCATCCTAGTAGTGAATTTAAATATAAACAGGAGCATCAAAACAGCAAACAAAAATACAATTTTTCAATTTTCAAAAAAATTTAACCAGTGTTGGTTAAATTTGATTTAACCCTTTATTTGATATTTTTAAGGTTTTAATGCGGAAATTCACTTCCCTCACGTCAGCGTGTTGCGGGTGATCTTGTTTATTAATTTAATAAGCGATAAGAAACAAAATACGTAACTGCACGAGTCTAAAAATTCCTACGATTCAACTAAAATAGCAAAGCTAATATAAAATAAGACAAAAACGCCACCAAACCGTAACCGCCAGAGGCGTGGCTAGGCTAAAAAGCAAGGC